>WEIV01026853.1:332708-452890 GCA_013390005.1 Calyptomena viridis
AAAAATACAACTGCAAGTATTTTAGAGGGAAAAAATTATAGACAATTATAAATATTTTAGAACTATCATGCAAAACTATTGTAAATATTATTTATAAATATTATTAAAATTAATATTATAACTATTTTACAAATAGATGAAAAGTTATAAATATTGAAGGAAAAAAATTTGAATTCTCTAATTTTATCAAGCTGTACAACTTCATTTTGAATCCATTTATTAAGACAGCACCTTCTTTCTCATTTTTTTCTTTCCCCACAGAATTCAGCTCTGAAACTACACCTGTATTTCTAACACCTGGCTTTTGAGGTGGTGTTTTGGGCCATATTCCTTAAGTTCCTGCCTCATAATGTCAGAAGGTACAAGATGCACTTTGTCTGCCCGTGTGCATTGACCGATGCTTGTGGCGAGATGGCGAATTAAAACTAAAAATTAGCATAGAAATACATATAAAATACAAATATATCTAAAATATAAACACAGATAAAATATCAATACATATAATAGATAAATCATAGAAACATAAAATAGAAGAATAAAATAATATATAAAATGTATTTAATATATTATAGATGATCTCCTTGCAATGAAGGACAGTTGTCCAGGCAGTTTGCCATGAACTGGAACATCTCTACTCCAAGGTTGCTCCCCTGAGAGGGGAGGGGGAGGTACTCACTGCCTGTAGCTGACCATGACGATGAGGATGGCTGGCATGCAGCACAGGATGATGATGACAGCCAGGGCCAGCAGCGCTCCTTCTGTGTATCCCACGGCCTGTGCCTGCTTCTTCACGTTGGCCACCACATCTGGTGTGCGGATCTCCAGGATTCGGCCCCCCTGCCCCAGGTATGGCTGGAATTCCTTGTTGATATCCAGCAGTTTGCCATCCAGGAACCTTCAATGGCACAAAAAACCCCTCAAGTTCATTGTATTTGGATTAGTGTGGTTGGGTTAATTAACTCTGGTTTGATAAAGCTCCTATACCTCATCTTTAAATTATTTTAATTCCTGGTAATTCCTGTAAAAACTCCAATGCATTAATACCAGGACACGATTTAAACACTGAAAAGGAGAGGGGAGCTGAAGCTTATCCTAATTTCCAAGGCCAAAAGTTCTCCATGGCACTACTTTGTTCTTTTCTTCACTGGTCTGTTGCAGAGAATCAACCAACCCTTCCTGAACACATCCCATTCTGGCCTGCAGAATGTGTGGATGTGGCACCTGGGGGACACAGGTGGCCTTGGCAGTGCTGGGGGAATGGTTGGGTTTGATGATCTTGGAGGTCTTTTCCCACCTTAATGATTCTGTGATTGATGGTACTCTAAACCCAGGTAATTTTTAGAGGACTTTCCTCAGTTTCTTAGGGAAATTCTTTGGCTGGAGGGAAAAAAAGTAGAGTGGCCAAGGCTTTAACTTCTAAAAGAAAAGAAAAATCCTTGGATCACTCTGGAAGTGAGGGTTGACTGTCTCCCAAGCTGCCCAGATCTAAAGATCAAAGCAGGAGGCACTACTAGGATGGAGGATCCTCATGGCTTGGAGCTATAACAGGACCCCAGACCCAGGTTCTCCTGCAGAAAGATGAGGGAAAAAACCAAGAAAACATGAAACTGAAAAAAACAGCTAAAAGATATTCTGAGAGGACTTCTGCATATAAATTCTGACTGTTTAAGAAATAGCTTGTTTTCCTCAGGCTGACCAGGAGACAGAAATTACACTCCTCAAATCTCATTTCTTAAAGGGTGTTAGTTTCTTACAATTTATATCCTTTCTAATTAATTTACTGACAAACCCTCACAGCCTTGCTTGTCCCTTCATTTCTCCCACAAAAAGGCTCTTGATGCTTGAGGAAAAAATCCCATTTCAAAGCAAAATGATGGTTCATGAGGCATAAAGTGAATCTAAACAGAGCCCTCGTTCTCCTGCTGCTCACTAGATGTCACTGATGCATATTACAAGTCCTTTGGGTTGGCAAAAGCATTCCCAGCAGGAAAGCATTAAATCCCTGGCTGATTTTAAGCATCTCCCCATGAAAATTCCCTTTGCATTTCCTTGACAAACCTTATTTTAAGAGGTTTGGAATTCAAGAGGGAGCATTTTACTCCATGATGGAACCTGACATGTTGTGCAGGAGATTCAGTTTAATGGTAGACATTTCCCACTTAATATATGCAGGAGAAATGTCCTGGATTCAACAGGGTTTTATGCTCCAATAAATCAAACCCTCTTCCCTATAAAAGATGGAAAAGGAAGCTGATCATTTCAGGTGGCTCAGCTGGAGAAAAGGAGGCTCAGGGGGGACCTTCTGGCTCTCTCCAACTCCCTGAGAGGAAGGTGGAGCCAGGTGGGAGTCTGGCTCTGCTCCCAGGGAACAAGGGACAGGATGAGAGGAAACAGCCTCAAGCTGTGCCAAGGGAGGTTTAGATTGGGTAGTAAGGAAAATTTCTTCCTGGAAAGGGTAGTCAGGCATTGTAACAGGCTGTCTGGGGAAGCAGTGGAATTATCATCCCTGGAAGTGTTCATAAACTATGTAGATGTGGTACTCGGGGACATGTGTTAGTGGTGGCCTTCGCAGTGCTGGGTTAAGAGCTGGACTTGATGATCTTGGAGGGCTTTTCCAACCTTAATGATGCTATTTTATGAGATTCCTGATTAATTAAAATGTCAGGTAATCAGTCATAACAGTCCTATGGAAAAATATGGATCTCTCATTGTGGATCAGTCTTACAAAGCACATGACAGGGAAAATTCCACAGGTCTTGAGAGACACACAGAGGTTTTCCCCCTCTGGCAGTGATGAACAGATCCATGACTTCTAAACCATGTCTTTGTTTTCCAGCCAAACATTCTGCTGGAATTATGGTGGGATTAATATTATGGTTTACATGAGCCTTTACAGTTTGGTTCAGTGGGTGACTCTGCTCAGCTGCTGATGGGCCTGAACTGCTGATTCCACCCTTTCCTCCCAGTTTCAGTGTAAGTCCAAGAACCTTTGGGTCTGTATCCCTGAAATCTGCCTGTATTCCTGAAATCTAGCTGTATTCCAGCACTGTGACGGAGAACAGGGCACTCCGCTTTGTCCTCAACTTCCCCCCTTTTCCACCTTCCCAGATAATTGTTTTCAAACAGTGACAGGTTCACTCCGTTAAATCAGGGCCTCCACTATTATTTAGAAGCACGATCACAGCAGGATGTTCCCCAAAAAGCCCATTCCAGACAAGCCACAGGTATCTTCCAATCTACAATCACTTTGCAAGCTGTGTTAAAATCAGAGCTGGAAGAACTCAGTGCTAACTCTGTGCTCTTGGTACAGTTCTGGATATCATGGAACTGTTGAACACTTGGAAAATAACTCCGGCAAACTTATATTCCTTATTGCCAATTACATTTTTAAAACAGAAGGCTCTGTTTCTTTAGGACTTTCTCACCTTTCTCCCATTATATTTAGTTTATTAAATGATTCCTTCTCCAGGGAACATGCTCACAGGAGGGATTTACTTGTGGATTTGGGTACGTCCCTGAGCTGGGCCAAATATTCAGTCACTTGCTGGTGAAAACTTGGTGATTCCAGCTGCCAAGCCACAAACCTCTCCTTACTCCAGTGAGCTGGAGACTTGCCTCTATCCTAAGGTCAGGAAAGCATTCCCTAAGATTTTGCTGCTTTAAATATTTGAAAGCTTTTGAAGAGAGAGGGAAAAACCCCCACCAAAAAGCTGAGTGTGCAGGTGCAGGGAGCATTTTAATGAGGTTGCTTCTCAGCTGATCCCTGCTATTTTGCAGAGCAGGCAAGTGAACAACCTTCCCTTCACATTTGAAAATCTGATTTTTAACCTATCTTAGCTCTGTTCTGCTCTGGGTATTTCACTGGTATTTCACTCATGAATATTCCTAAAAGACATTTCTGCATCAGAAAAAATTTATTTTTTCATAGAATTCAAAGAGCCAACTACCACCTGCATGGACAGTAGCTCACTGTCATATACTAACAGTAAAAACAGCAAAACAGCAAAAGGCAGGAGGCTCTACTGCCACCCCTCTGAAAGCTACTTTTTGGGCTATTTTTTTATATTTTTATATAAAATACAAAATGTTTATATCCCTAGTTCAGAAAATGATGCTGGAAGACTGAAGAGGGTTCAGAGAAAACTTTAAGTGATTAAAAGAACTGAAACACAGAGTGCAGAGGTTGAGCAACTCCTCAAGAATAAAAATTTAGAGGCTGATGTGACCATAAGTCTTGACCTTGGTAGGACCCAGAAATTAAAAGCACCAAAAGCTTCAATTTAGCACCCAAAGTCATAATAAAACTCTATGACTGAACTTACACAAATTAAAATTAAAAAGAAAAAGGACAAAAAGACCTAATTTCTGAAAGGAAATTATCAGGGAACTCAACACAAAGGTGAGTTGACTGGATTTTCTTGTGCAGTTGCTTTGCTGAGAGACACATTCCAGAATTAATTTTGGGAGTTCCCATGGTCTTTATTGCACTTGGTCAGACAGATCACAGGGATCTTTTCCAACTTCTAAACTCCAAATATCTGCAGAGCTTAATTTGCTTTAGATCATTTGCACTCAAATGAGGAGCTCTTTTCCAACGATAGTTCTTACTGAGATAAAAAGCAACAAAAAGGTAAAGTATGCAAAAGAAACCCCAAAAGAGAGAGGCTGCTGTAGAAGAAGAGCCTGATTTGCATTTTGATCTCCTGCATGTAGGTGTACACTTGGGTTATGACCCAATGTCTGTGTTTTACACTAAGTGCAAACCACCTCTGTTCCTTCCCCTCCCCTTTCTTCTCCTCCTTTGATTCCCACAAAAAACCCTCCAAAAAAACCCCAAACCAAACAACAAAAAAATCCACCAACACTCCCTCTCAAAAAAAAAATAAAAAGCCCAACCAACCAACCAAAAAATAACCTAAAAAAACCAAACAAGAAAGAGCCATGCTCCAAATGGAAACCCAAGGTCAACCACTGCAGCACCAAAGCCCTTGCTTGGACATCACAGAGGAGTTTTGGTACATAGAAGATTCCTTTGGAGGAATTTAAGTTGGAAGCTCCTCCAGAGGGTGGACAAAATGTCTTGCTCTCATGGTGAAAATGTCTAAATCATGAGGACTGGGATGATCCAGCTCAAGGCAATGGACTGATCTGGTAAAGTGGGAAATTCCCAAGCTATGCAGGGTAAAGCCAGGCAGCAACCACTTCCACGAATTTTTCCATTCCTCTTACGCTAAACCACTTCCTAACGGACCAAGAGGCTTTCAAACAGTCCATAAAAGTAGAGGAAGAGTGACAAATAAAGTACTTACTTAAAAAGTTCATTCCTCATGATTGCTCTGTTGGTCTGCGGATCGATGGCATAGACCATGAGGTCAGACTTGGTGTAATCCTCCTCGGAGTATCCATCCCCAAACCTTCGTGCTCCGATGGATTCCACCACCACTGTTGCACCGGGAATCTGGTCTTGGACATAGCGTTCCAAAATCCTAGAGAGGAGATGGAGCCAGAATCCTTCAGGGATTTATTTGGGCTGAGCAAGGCTGAGCATGGCCCAAGTGAGATACTAATGGACAAACCCCAGAGGCTGGGAAGGATGAATCTCTGCTCAACAGAACCTCTTAAATACTGAACTCCTGGGAAAAGCTCAGCAGTGCTGGGAGAGGTCATCAGGAATAGCATCCTTAAGTATTTATGGCCTCAGTTGAGTTTTAAATGGTTGATGGGAAACACCACCTATATTTCACACAAAAGCGTCCTGACATGGGAAACACCACCTATATTTCACACAAAAACGTCCTGACATCCTTTTATTGAGCTGTATGATTCCAGCACTTCCATTCCAGCCTTACACGGGCTGCATTCAATAAATTTTCCCCTGCAGAAACAATGACTCCAATGGTTTTCCGTGGGATATTTCATCCAACACCACACAACATTTCAAGTGCTGCAACACTTGCAAGTTTTACAGGCATAAGAAAATTGGCCTGACACATTTACCATGGGAAAAATAAAATAAAATAAACTGCAGCAGGAATTCTACAAGCAGCAGAAGAAAAGAATTTAGTGGCAGCTCTACCCAAGTAACAACACCCAGACTTAGTAATGGTGTGATGAGGTTCTCAAATTGGGCCCAAAAAGGGTTCCCTCAAAACCTACAGAAAGTTTTATAACCAAAAGCATAAAAGCAAATATCATCAAGTCTAAAAGCTCCATCTAAACTCCTCTGAGTAATAAGAAAATATGCAACTTCCTGGGTTAATTTATGTGATCAGAATAGCAAATCAAAAAGCTGATTTGGGAGTCAAAAGCAAGGGAAGTAGAGGGAACATGCTGCCTGACCTACCAAGGATGTACAAGGGTATGCAGAAAGACAGATCTTCCAAAAAAATGACACGAGTGACTTTAAAAGATCCTTTGTTTTACACAAAACCTTCTGCATTTGCTGAGGATGTTTTTGCGGTTGGTTTTTTTCCTTGACATTTTGCTGTTGTTTTTTTTTCCTGACACAAGATTTCCAAAGTATCACTTTCAAGGCAGTATCACCAGCTCCTCATTTTTCAAGCCCACTCATTCACATTTATCCATCTCTCCTCTTTGTGTGGAAGAGCAGCTTTCTATAAGATTTTGAAAAATCCAAGTCTGTCAGACCCAGGTCTGAATATATAATCTTAAAGCAAAGAAAATATAGATATAGATTGGCTGACACATTGCTGGTTGACTGGTGTCCTCTAAACAAGCACTCCTGTTGTTTGCAGATATGGAAAACTCTCCTTATCTCTGCTTCTGGAATGCTGGCAGCCAAGGTGATAACCTGTCACAGACACCTCAGGAACAATAATTCTTCCAGGTAAAACTTGACAGGACAAATCTAGGATATGCAGATCACTACAAAAAAAAACCCAGCAGACATTGTGTGAATGTGAAGGGCTAAAAGAAGTCACCAGAGTCCTTGGAATGGTGTTTTGCAGGATTTAGACAGACCAAATAGGTAAAGGATTTACCTCCCTAATTAGCACAAAATAATCTTCTCTTACTGCAGTTTTTCATAGAACCATGGAATCATTTAGGCTGAAAAAGCCCTCCAGGATCACAGAGTCCAAGCTGTGCCTGATCCCTACCTTGTCACCCAGCCCAGAGCACTGAGTGCCACATCCAGTTGTCCCTTGGACACCTCCAGGGATGGAGACTCCACCACCTCCTTGGGCAGCCCCTTCCAATGCCTGACCACCCCTTCCAAGAAGAAATTTCTCCTGATGTCCAGCCTGAAACTCCCCTGGCACAGCTTGAGGGTGTTTCCCCTATTCCTGTTTTGTTTCCTTGCACGGAACTATCGTTACACCCAAGATGGAAACAATCTGGAAGGTTGGAAGTTTATAATGTATCAGAACTGGTAACAATATTCCCTTTTCTCAGAAATTCCTGGCATCCTGCTGGAATTCATTGCCTTTGAGAATACCTGTCTAAAACATGATTAAAATTGAAGAACAAACAGCATACTTTGTATAAGGTGCTGGAGTGACAGGACAACAGGGAATGATTTCATACTGACAGAGGGCAGGGATAGATGGGATATTGGGAAGAAACTGTCTGTGAGGGTGGAGAGGCCCTGGCACAGGTTGCCCAGACAAACTGTGGCTGCCCCATCTGGAAGTGTCCAAGGACAGGTTGAATGAGGCTTGGAGCAACGTGGGATATCGGAAGGTGTCCCTGCCCATAGTTTTGGAACTGGATGAGGTTTGAGGTCCTTTCCAACCCAAATAATTTTGGGATTCTGTGATACCATTTTCTGACTATGAGAAACAGATACATTGCAGCTTTAAGTGACAATGCAAGAGACACCACAAAGCAGAGCAGTATGATAGAATATTCCACCTGAAACACACAAACTGCATATCTAGGTTAAAAGTGATAATAAAAATGCACTGAAGACTGAAAAGTAGCATTTAAAGAATCTGCTTAAAAGCAGGTCAGTTCTCTATAGAGTTATTTGAAAAGTCATTCAGCTGAACTCGTGATGCTGAAAACCACGGTGGTGTTTTAAAACTATGGAAAGTGGCCACTTCCTTGTAGTACTACTCACAAAACCCAATTTTGGAGGTGCCTACTTTTAAGTAACAACAGTGTCTGCAGTTCTGTTGTATTGATCAGCAGAAGTTAAATTAGTTTGTCACTTGTTAATGCAACAAGGGGAATTACTATCCTCCAATAATGGTGTAGAAAGAGGTGCACCTAGCAAAAGAACAGGGGATGAGCCTTTCCTGCTGCTCCAACTCCGTTTCAGCTCTGCAGACAAAATGTAATGAGCAAAACACCTCCCTGTGCTTCTCCATTACTATCACTCTTCCAATTCCCACCAGTGACACCAGGGAAATAAAATGAGGGTAAGTGAATCTGCACTGTCACTGAGGACATTATGTAGCCCAAAATACCCTGAGAACTCTGAGATGTTTTTTTTCCACTTTAGGTGCAAAAGAAATGGGAAAGCAAAACAATAAAGGTATTTTCGTTTGCTTGGCTGTCCTTTGGCTGCTGGCATTCTGCTTCATAAAGTCACAGAATTTCAGAATGGTTTGGGCTTGAAGGGACATTAAAACTCATCTCATTCCACCCCCTGCCATGGGCAGGAACACCTTCCACTATCCCAAGTTGCTCCAAGCCCAATCCAACCTGGCCTGGAACACTTCCAGGAATGGGGCAGCCACAGCTTCTCTGGGAAACCTGTGGTATGGCCTTACCACTCTCATAGCCAAGAATTCCCTCCCAATATCCCACCTAACTCTTCCCTCTGGCAGTGGGAAGCCATTCCCCCTTGTCCTGTCGCTGCAGGCCCTTGTGAAATGTCCCATCTCCAGCTTTCTTGTAAGCTCCCCTTAGGTACTGGAAGGGGGCTTCCCAGAACTTATCTGAACTGCTACTTCCCAGAACACCCCTGAGACCAGCAGACCAACTCTCAAAATCTAGGATAAGGCACCACAGTCCTGGCCCACACTCCGCACCATGTCCATGAGTTGATCTTCCCTCCTGCAGGGCAGGGCTGAGGTTGCTGCAGCCCCTTACAGACAGAGGAGACACTGGAGAGCACAGGGCTAAATTTAGGGGGGCATCCTGACATTGCAGCAGAAAGTTCTTTAGTAATTTGACACTTATTATGTTTCTGGAGCACACAAAATATTTGAAGAAATAAAAACCCAAAAACCAACCCAAAACATTCTTTATTTCGGGACTCAAATAATTGGTACCATAGACTTGGATCCAGTAGTTTTGAAGATTTGATATCCTGCCTAACTTTTGGCTGAAATTCTCCCTCCCAAACAAAATTTTGTTAAATAATAAATGATAAATTCATGTTCTAAGTAACTGAAAGTGCAAATTCGGCAACAATGCATGGCTGAGAGCACTCAGCTCTGTCCACATCAGTGCAGACTTTTCAAGTGCTTTAATTAACTCCTCAATTTTGCTCCACTTCAGCCAGATTCTGGCTGTGTGAAGTTTTTGCAAGGTTACTAATTGACAGCTAACCAGTTGAATTTTCAAATGTACTTTCCCAAACAGACAAGGACTGATTCCAGCCCCTCCTGTGCAGTTGGTCATGGATTTGTGGGGGAATACACTTGACCCCAGCTCCCAGATTACAACATCCACAGAGCAAGGGAAAGCTGTACTCCTTCTGTGGCTCCTAGGGATTATTCCAAGCCTAAGAATAGCCCTTCTTTATAAAACAGCCTTTCACAAAGATTATTTCTCTTCTTCTATCACACACAAGGCCTTGTGCTTCCTGCAGGAAGAAGCGGCACTGAGCCAATTTCCTCTGCATAAAATAACATCCACAATATTTGGAAAACAACCCCAGAGCCAATGTCTTTATACCCATTTATTCTAATCCTATAAAAGCATACAATCGTGGATTGTTGAGGTTGAAAAAGCCCTTTAAGATTCAAGTCCAACCATCACCTCAGCACCACCATGAGCACATTTGCCTGCACACCATGAAGGAAATTTGCTTTCTTACACACAGCTAAAAATTCTGTCCTTCTCTTTGTGCTCATCCTGTCTAATCCTGCTCCCTACACACACTCCAACTCCTTATTTCAGCATCATTTGTCCCAGTCACAGAAGGAACACAGAGGAATTCTGAGATTATCTCCACTCTGATCCAGAGGAGGATCTTCAGCTCTCAGCACAAAAAAGAGCTCTCAGCACAAAAAGGGCTTCTACTGTAATACTCAGCAATTCCAGATTAAAGCAGGAGTTTCCAGCTTCATCCCAGAAGCCATGCATTGCTCTACAATGCTTTGGAGAAATCCATTAACATGACAACACCAGATGTTATGGAGAGCAGGAGAGTGCTGAACCAGGGCTTTCCCACTGGCAGAGGGATAGCAAGTGGAAAAGCTGGAGTTGAGTAAGCTTTGGTGTCTATTACTTGACTTAACAAAGGTGGCATGCTGTTATTAATCATCCTGATCCCAGCAGACAGGCTGAGGCATGGAATGGGCTCTGCTAACACTCTACCAAGCTCCAGGACAAACATTCCTCCAGCCAAGCCAAACTTAGGCCAGTTGGTGCCAAATGTCCCCCTAATCTAATTTATTTTCTCTAATTAAATATATTTAATCTAATGAAATCAATTCCTTGATTATCTAATCTATTTCTTTTCTAATTTTGCAATTTAATTTGGAATGAAACCATACAGTGCAAAGAAGGGGGAAAAGGGGAGGGGGAGCAAAGTGATCCCAAAATGTTCCTGTCAGAGAGGGCTGAGGCAAAGAACAAGGCAGCTCCAGCAGTGCCTGGGACTTAGGAGTATTTCCTAAAGGGAAGGAAACTAAGTGCTAGATGTGGATAGTGCTGAATGTCAGGTTCACTGCTACTACTCCAACGGGGAAAAGCTCCAGCCACCTGTAATTAGGCTTAATTCAGTAATTACATGGCAAAAATCATCAAGCAAGCAACGGAATGGTGCTTATCCTATGGGAAAAGTAGGCATCTGAGTGATTTATACAATGCAACTGCATCCAGAAGCCAAGACATGCTCATTTTCTACCAGTTCATAGACTGTGGAGAGGTAAAAAAACACAATTGCAGGGAAATCATCCACATTCAGAAGCATTTCCCTGAAGAAGGACCATGTGTTCCAGCTCCTAGACATCAAATTTATTATCTCATAGACTACGATTAGCCATAAAATTATATATGATGCACAATGTACATGGGATGTATATTATGCTGTATAATTTATAGCAATATTTATTGCTGTAATATATAACATCTCTTTTAAACACACCCCAGTTTCTATGGATCAAAGCAGAGCTCCTGTGAGGAATGATTGCAGTCAGCTTTATATATGCAAACCATTAAGTCAGCAGGTTCAACGTTCATGTTCTAAAACACACCTTCAGCAGTATCTCCAGGGATCGGCACTTGGATTTACAATTGGATTTCCAGGGACAAACCTGCCTGGTCACTTCTACACTGTCAGAGGGTTCAGAATGGATTTTCCTTAACTGTGGAACTGCTCCATTCTTTTACAAGCAGAAAAAGCATGAGAAAAGGGAAGGAAAAGATCCCGGGAAACTGCATGGGGAGGGCCATGTGTGTCCTGGTATACTGCACAAGGAAGAGCATTGGCAGCAGGTCAGGGAGGGGATCCTGCCCCTCTGCTCAGCCCTGGGGAGGCACATCTGCAGTGCTGTGTCCACCTCTGGCCTCCTCAGCACAGGACAGACATGGAGCTCCTGGAGTGGGGCCAGCAGAGGCTGTGGAGATGCTCAAGGGATGGAGCATCTCTGTGCCAGGAAAGGCTGAGGGAGCTGGGGCTGTTCAGCCTCCAGAGGAGACATGGAGAGGGCACCTCATCCCTGTGTGTCAATGTGTGCAGGGAGGGGGCAGAGGATGGACCAGGCTCTGCTCTGTGGGGACCAGCAATGGGACAAGAGGAACAGGCAGGAGCTGATGCCCAGGAAGTTCCACCTGGACAGGAGGAAGAACAACTTCTCTGTGCAGTGTCTGAGCACTGGAACAGATTGTCCAGAGAGGGTGTGGAGTTTCCCTCAATGGAGATATTCCAGAGCCCTCTGGATACAAACCACACAAGCGCTCCCAAAAACTTCCATATTTAAAGGACACTGGTTGTCTGCCTTCACCAAATTTTCCAAAGGAGAGGAACATACACAGTATTTTCCACTAAGCCTCAGCCTATTTTCTCTGCCACCTTCTGTAGCACACAGAAATGGATGTACCTGCACAGCCATAATTAAAGTGGGTGAGGAAAATGGCAAATCTGACACTGATGTTCAGCCCTGAAAAAAATGAATGATATATTTTTTAATACCTTGTAAAAGTTCCAGGCAGCTGAGGAGAACCTGATGTAATTTCTTCTCCAAAATGGTTTAAACCACTATTTATTTTATTGTGGAAAATCACTGTAATTTCAAAAATGATCCAACTATCCCCTTCCTTAAGATTCCCCACCACTAAGTGCTGCAATTGGTGGCTACACGTTATATTTTCAGGGATTAATATTTACAATCACTCCAGTGCCAAAATGAGATGAGTAACCTTTGTAGTGACTCCTTTACTTCACAGATCACAGAATGGTTTGGGTTTGGAAGGGATCTTAAAGACCACTTAGTTCCAACTCCCCTGCCATGGGCAGGGACACCTTTTATTAGATCAGGTTAATGATATTTATCTGTTAATTTACACATTCAAATTTTACAAACGAGTGCATTATTCAAAGGGGCAAAAGTACTTCAATTTGAGAAGGTCTCCAGTAATTTGGTTTCCCTTTGCCTGTCGTTGTACCTTGTGTATAGTGCAAAAAAACCCACAAATCCTTATTTCATTTTGATGCATGAATTATTAAAAGACTTTATAAAAACAAAGAGTAATCTTCAAAATGTAGGTGAAAACCTAAGAAATTTGAAGACAGCAGTGAAATAAATACATCTCTCTGTGAAACAGAGTACACATCTACAAAGTTTTTCCTGGGACTTTCCTTCTCTGCAAATATTTTCAGGAAAGAATGTGCCAACTCTAAAACCAGCTCATGTAATCTCTTCTGGCAAAAGCTGTCCTTCAAAACTTATTCTTAGAAGTGAAATTCTTCATCTGCACTGCTTTGCTGATGGTGTTTGTGAAGGTAAAGACTCCACAAGCTGATTTTGAGAACTCAAAACCTGGCCATGATTTTCTTTTTTAAATTTGTACTTATTCAAAAGCTTCATTCACTGTGAAATACAGAGTCCTGGAATCACTGAGCTGAACCTCACCAAGTCCAACTGTCGACCCAGAACCATGAGCCCTTGTCCACTAGCCCTTGTCCTCAAGTGCCACATTCACATGTTTTTGGAACAGTTCCAGGGATGGAACAACTGGCACAACCTGAGGCTGTTTCCTCTCATCCTGTCACTTGTTACCTGAGAGAAGAGCCCAACCCCCACCTCAGTAGAACCCCTTTTCAGGAAGTTATTCCTTGTTCTAGGAGTCCATGTGAGTTCAGCCTACTGTCTGAACAACTCCATCAGTGGTTCTGACATTAGACTTGATCAGATCCAACTTACACCTGGCTCAAAACAGAGAGCAAATCCATCAGTATTTTCTCCTAGCCCAAGGAATCCATTCAAAAACAACACACTGCTTTTCCAATGGGAGTGTGGCATCAATCCCAAGGTGTTGGAAATTCCATGCAGAAATAAAGGTACAACAAGAGTCAGGACGGACCAGACAAAGTGACAGAAGAGTACAAAGATCATTTATAAACTGTTTCCTAGAGTATTTTCTACCCCACATTCATGGGTTTATGACACTAAATATACAAAATTGTCTTTGTCTTACCAAAAGAAGCCAGAAGTGCAAACCTGACTCCTGGAAGCTGATAGTGGTGTGGTGTCTGAGTGCTATTACTGGACCAAAGGAATTTTAGCTGGTTTCCAGTCTGATCAAATATTTCAGCACTCCCTGATAGATCTAATCCCAAGCCCAGTGAATTGTCTGACATTTGTAGAGTAAACAAACTTATTACCCTATGAGTTGATCTTTGTTTTGCTCCACAAGGGTGGGAGGAACGTTGGAGACGATGACTTGCATATCCAACTGATTGACCACAGAGACCTGCAAACAAAAGAGGACAATTCAATTGGCACTTTCATGCACAGCATCCTCCTCATACAAAAAGAATGGAATAATTACTTCCCTGCCTCCACAGCCACACACTGATGTCCAGATTTCTCATTTTAATTCCAAGTGCGAGAGCTGGGAAATCTCGATTTGCATGGCAGCCAAAGCCCATAAACATCAGGCAGAGATTTAACTGCAGCTGTAATTGCAGGTCTGAAGCAGAATTGTATGTTTTTAAGGTAGGCACTGCAAAACCTATTCTTCATAGTTTAGACTTTACTTACCCATGGATCTCTCACGGGCCAGATCCAAAATTATTTAGGAGCATTTTCATGGCAGGAAAATCCTGCATTGGAGACAGGCAATGTGCCGCAAGTACATGGACATACAAGATTAATTCAACTAAATCAATGCTACTTTGTTAGAAAATCATGAAGGAAATAGGTTTATTTTGAAGCTATCAGTGAGTTTTTATTTTTATCTCCAGCTGCTTTAGTTTTTTATCTATATGTAATAAAACTACAATTAAAACTGAACTTTTTCCTTTCAAAAAGAAAATATGCCTCTAATCCACTCAATACTTGTGTATTTTGTTGAAATAAAATTAAATTCCAGTTTTCCACCAAAGTACAGACTGAGATCAGAAAAAAAATCTCTGGAATTGGCATTTTCTGCTGCAAAAATAATGGCACTTGTGTGTTTTTCAATATCAAGTTGGCAGGTCAGTAGGAACAGGGGACACTACACACAAACATCAAATCCAGCAGAATTGGTCAACTCTGCTCCACAGCTCCTGCTCCATGTCCTCCTCAATCCTGGAAAGGATTCAGGAGGAAAATTTGGAAAAGTAGGCCAATGTTAAACCTGATACATTTAAAAATCAAGAGTGAGATCATTTTAAAAGAAATAAACAACTCCTGATCTTCAAAAGAGGAGCCTGAGCACTGTAATCACTGCAGCAGACAAGCCACAATATCCTTCCACTGATTCACCAGCTTTGAAGCTTAATTCTACTTTAAATATTTAAATGTTCTTGAAATGTCATCAAGCTGCCCTGATCAGGCTTCTGTGTAAGAAAAACAGAATTATAATGAACCCCAAATAAATTTCAGACTAAAAACATGCACAGAACTCTAAAGCAATGATCAATTTAATAGAATTAATTACATTAGCCAATTTAAGGAACCACTGTGCCCCATGTACTGAGCACTGCATAAAAGCAACACCAAACCAAAGGCGGTGTTCTCATATTCAAGGAATCACAATTATCACCACTTGTTCATATACAAAAACATGGATAAACACCTTCATGACAAGCTAAAGGAAACCAAGGGTGTTGGACAAAAATCAAGCAAAATTTGAGGTTTCAATAGTAACATTAACTTGCTTATTATCCACACTTGTAAAGGCAGGGAAAGCATAAAATTATTGATAACCACTAGCCCACAAGTGGTATGTCCTTCATCCCAAGATTCATTCATTAGGCATGTCCCAATTTTTCAATCAAGCAAGGCAGAGCTTTGATCACCAATGGATTCCTGGGAGTAGCTTATGCTGAGGGCTGAATGAGGAAGGGCCCTTGAAGCCCCCCCAAACCTCAATGAACATTTGATTGAAAATGATATTCTATGATAAAGATTTCTATGATAATATATTACGATAACGAATATTCACTATCTACTCTTACTCAGCAATTTTAAGTGCTTCCTTGAGCAAACTCATTTTAAAATGTCATTTCTTATTTCCCTCTCTTGTCCCACAGAGGCCTAAAAAGGGAAATTCCATCAGATGGAAGCAAACTGTGGACCCTCAGATGTCTAACTCAGGCCATCAAGCCAGTCCCAGACATCAGAAGCAGCCTGGTGTCCATCACATGGCGTCCATGTAAAAAGGAAGACCTTTTTACCAGTGGATTTGGCAGGTCGTGATGGTCACAGAACTGTGCCAGGCTCCGAGGAAGCACCCTGGTCCCAGTTCTGGAGGATACCTTGCTCTGCTCAGGTTCTTGCTCATAGTGTCCCTCTTCTCCCTAGACCTCCTCCTAGTGCAGTCCTGTCTTCTTATTGTTTTGGACATGAGTAAATTAAATTTATTTCTCTTTTCTATGTGCACTCCTTGAGCCGATATTAAGAGAAATAACCTCAATCAGCCTCAGCACCTGACCCATAGTGACAGTAGGACAAATTCTGTTCCAATCCTGAGAAAGGATCTCCATGTATGGATCACACTTGGGGTGAAAAGATCATAGAATCCCAGAATGGTCTGGGTTGGAAGAGAACTTAAAGCCCAACTCATTCCACCATCCCAGGCTGCTCCAGACCCCATCCAACCTGGCCTGGAACACCTCCAGGCATGCGGCAGCCACAGCTTCTCTGGGCAACCTGTGTCAGGCCCTCCCCACTGTCAAAGGGAACAATTTCTTCCCAATATCCCCATCTAGCCCTGCACTCCGCCAATTTAAAGCCATTCTCCCTTGTCCTGTCACTCCAGGCCCTTGTAAATAGTCTCTCTCCATCTTTCTTGTCAGCCCCTTCAGGTCCTGGAAGGCCAAAATTAGGTCACGCCAAAGCTCCTCTTTTCCAGGTTGAAGAATCCCAATTCTCCCAGTCTTTCCTCACAGCAGAACTGCTCCATCCCTCTGATCATCTGGAGCCTTGTCCATGCTCCAACAGGTCAGTGTGCCAACATCCACAGTGGGATGGTATTGGTGTTTAATTGTATCTTCAGGCACTCTAAGCTTCCACTCTAAGCTTGTTCACCGCTCACCCAGACAACCTAAAGATACCTCTATAAATTAATGGGACATACTTCCTTTTCTAATTTTAATGTCGACACCTTCTGGCTATATTTTAATATACCATTACTGCCCAAATTGCCTGAGAATACCCTGTCACTGGGGGAGGTCAAGCATGAGGACATCATACATTATGTTTACTTGGTGAATTCCTGCATAACTCAATATCCCAACTATTATGGCTGTCATCTGTATCATTTGACAGTGTTCCCATGAACTGGATAATGCACTTCATCCCTTTCCACATTATGTTAATATTAAGCTAATCTGTCATGTTATATAGGCCTTAAAGAAATTTAGCTCTGATGGTTTTTGTGACAGGACTAAGTCAATGTCCTTTACACAGCAAAAACCCACGAGCTTGAGGCCTAAAGCAGGTGCTGAAATGTTGCTTTCCCAGAAAATTAGAAGTACATTCTTAGCCCAAAATTATTCCTTGAGATTCCCTTCCAGACATGAGCAACTAAGACATGTCCAACTAAGATGTGGTCAACTAGGACAAAATCCCAGAATGGTTTGGGTTCAAAGGGATCTTAAAGCTCATCTCGTTCCACTCCCTGCCATGGGCAGGGACACCTTCCACTATCCCAGGTTGCTCCAGGTCCCGTCCAACCTGGCCTTGGACACTTCCAGGAATGGGGCAGCCATGGCTTCCCTGGACAAGCTGTGCCAGGGCCTCACAATTCTCACAGGGAAGAATTCTTTCCTAACATCCCATCTAAAATCCCTTCTGTCACTGTGAAGCCATTCCTCTTGGTCCTGTCACTCCAGGCCCTTGGAAATAGTCTCTCTCCATCTTTCTTGTCACCTCCCTTCAGGCACTGGAAGGTCACAATTATGTCTTCCCAGAGCTTCTCTTCTCCAGGCTGAACGATCCCAATTTTCCCAGCCTTTCCTCATAGGAGAGATGCTCCATCCCCCTAACAGACTTGGTGGCCTCCTCTGGACTTGCTCCAACATGTCCTAAAACCTTCTGGTTTAAAAAGGAAAAAGCTTTATTTCAGTGACTTAAAAAATTAAGCACCCACAGTTCATGGCTTTTCTATAGGTCTGCCTGGAATTAAACTTTATGTAGTGTTTAAATTTCCTCTGGAATTATTCCATAAGGATAATACCTGGCTCATACTTACAAGCACTTCTGCTTTGCTGCTCAGTCCTTTTCCATAATTGTCAGTGGCAATGACCTGAAACTTGAAATAGGATCTCCTCATGTTTTTGAAGAGCATTGCAGTTTTGATCAGCCCTGTGTAAGCTTCAATCACAAAACCTTCTTTCCCATCCTTAATGGGGGGAATGATGAGTCTGTACTGCATGGCACTGTAATTCCCAGTGTCTTTATCATTAGCCTAATGGGGAAAAGAAAACAAGCAGAGGCAAACAAGGTAAATATGAAGGCAAGGAATCATTAACCTTGTCCTTTAAATAAAGTTACATATTGGTCCAGCCAATTTTTTCCACTCTGACATTTAAAACATTAGATCCCAGAGTGCAGACATTGCTGGTACTTTAAATGGTTCATTTAATTTTGCTGCTCACAGTTTTGCTTTTCCAGCAATTTCTTTCTCCTCTGTTGGCACCAAAAGGAAGGAAAAAAATTTAAAAAAAAAATAGAATAAGAAATATAAATTGACTTTTAAACTCTGCAACAATACATCAGAACAGCTCAATTCTGAGAAATCTCCACTGTCAAATAATTCATGTTGAAAACTAAATATCAGAAAAAACATCCCAGCAACTCATTTACAAACTTAAACAACAAAAATGTTCTCCCTCTTCTTAGAGATATTTTGCACTTGCACTGATGGAGAACAGGTATTTTTTGAGCAATTGACTAATTTTTTATTGGAAAAAAAAAAAAAAAGAATGAGTGGTATTCCTGCCGTGGTTCCCAAGGGACCTGCTGTCCAGACCTAATGCAGGACACAGAGCTGCCCTGGCACTCTCCTGTTGCTGAATTAGGATGCAGACCTGGCATGGACCAGGCAGCCCTGGGAGCTGTTATTCTATCTTCCCTGTGCCCGTCAAGTCTGGGTCGCCTCATCCTGGCCTCTCCAGATCTGTTCCTGTTAGGCAGCCAGCACCTGTATCCAGAGTGGAGTGATTCTGAGGACCATTCCGATGTTTTTCCATGCTCCATCTGGGAAGGGGTCAGTGAGATGGAGGTTAATTACTGCCTGTACATTATGCACTCATTAGGGCACCCTCACTTCAGCATCTATTAGCTTTTATCAAAGTCTTGGCACAGCTTCTGAAGCCTATGGCTTCAGCTAATGCTGGAGAAAAAATGGCCTTACCTTCAAAAAGGGTCAGGTCTTGGTGTAAAATCCATGACTTAAGAACAAAAACCAATAATCACAATCTAGTCAGGGTTGGTGGCAGCATGGAGTTCATACAATCACAGAATATCCTGAGCTGGAAGGGATACGCAGGGATCAAGTCCAGCTCCTGGCCCTGCACAGATACCCCAACAATCCCACCCTGTCCCTCAGAGCGTGGTCCAAACATTCCTTGAGCTCTGGCAGCCTTGAGGCCGTGACTGAACCCTGGGGAGCCTGATCGCTTCAACCACCCTCTGAGGGAAGAACCGTTCCCTAATATCCAACCAGACAGAGCTCCAGCCATTCCCTCAAGTCTTGTCCCTGCTCACAGAGAGCAGAGGTTGGAGCTGTTTGCCAGGACACACCACAGCTGCTAAAGGAACATTATCTGTGCAAGGTCATTAAGCCTTCAATAGGTGGCCATTAATCATCATTAATTGTTTCCTCACCAGCAGTGGACAACATGTATAGGTGGAAATTTTTACTAACTCCTACTTTGTCTTCATTTCCAGATCATTTCCAGGGAATACCAGTGAGGAGATGCAAGAGCAACTGGTCCTGGTACTCCAAGCTGTATGTGCTCTCAATGCTGCTCCAACTCCTACCAGCTCAGATGGGATAAATGGAACTATACAGCACTTAAATGATACTATCCAGGCTGGTTTAGCTGGAGAGGGCAAACACTTTTCAAACAGCACATCATAGTGCTGCAGAGCCTCCCAAAAATGAGCTCCTGGAATGACACTGGCTGGCACTCAGCACGGAGACAGAACTGCTTAAAATGGTCCTCACATCCTCTTGGAATATTCTGTTTTCCTCTAAATTGGTAAAGGTTTATCCAGCTCAGCTACCAAAAGCATAAATATCAAATGTGTTAAATTGCTTTTGTAGCTCCAAAGCTTTTTCTAAGGCTTTTAAAATCAAGATTATTGCCTGTTGGGTGATTTCAAACCCCTTTATTAAAGTTTTTAGGAAAGATGGGGGAGGTTAAAAGCTTTCTGAAATTTATCCTGTTCTGTCAGTCAAAAAAGTAAAGATGTCATTGAGCTTTTCCAGAGCACTCGTGCTTTTCATCTGGCACAGGAAAATACAACCCAAACCATCCTGGAGCCAGGAAATGGGAGCTTGTCCTTGATATCAGGACTAGGTAAGTTTTGGCTTTCCTTGGACAAGTGAATTGCTGAAGGAAGGAATTAATGTGAAAGCATGTTATGCCATAGAATTGTGGAATTGTTAAGATTGGAAAAGACCTCCAAGATTATCCAGTTCAGCCTTTGTCAACTAAACCACCAACCACACATCCAGTAATTTTTTAAACACTTCCAGGGATAGTGTCCAGTTCCCTGGGCAGCCCTTTCCAATGCTGCACCACTCTTTCAGTGAAAAAAAAATCCCGAATATCCAACCTGAGCATCAGGAGTTAAACATCAGCTTGACATTTGGATGGTGAGAAATAAAAGTTAAACCAACACCTGAGCTGTGCCTGCCCATGGGGATATTGACTGGGGCTGTGCCCAACCTGGGGAAGCCCCAGTCTCTCCCACCAGAGATCCCTAAAAATCATCAATATATTTAAATAAAAATCAAATCTGACAGTTCAAATGCCTGTTCTTAACCAAACACAAATGAAATCTTCAAATTACAACTAAAAGAGTCCACAGTATTGTTATGACTACTAGTTTCTACTAAAATTATTCTTACTAAAGTAACATTTAAAATCAGCCTGATAAGAGATACAAAGAATCCTTGCAAATGTGCACAATGGTCACAGAACCATTCAGAGCAGCTCTTGGTGCTTTTTGGATCAATTTTGTCACCGTGATGGTAAGAAAACTTTAGATCCTCCACATACTTGCAGCTGGGATCAGGGATCCTCTGCCTGCAGTAGCAGGGGATACTTGAATATGTAAAGATACTCTGTATGTTCATGCAGAGTATGAATTTTTTAAATCATCACTTCCTTGTCTCAGATCAAGCAAACTCTGTGTGTTTGTGTCTAAGACCAGGCAAATCTGGAGAGGGGCTGTTTCCAAGGGCCTGACTCAACTCACTGGAGTTGAGTCAGGCTGAAAAGAAGAGATGAAAACGTGTGAGCCAAAAATTAGAAGCCACAGAAACTCCTTAAGTGGTGCCTCTGTAAACACTCAGTTTGGCTGAGTAGCTTTTTTTTTTTTTCTGGTGTAACTAAATAGAATCACACAATCCTAAAAGTTGGAAAAGACCTTGAAGTCCACCAACTCCAATCATTAACCCACCACCACCATGGTCACCACTAAATCATGTCGTCAAGTGACATATGCACATGTTTTTTGAACACTTCCAGGGATGGTGACTCCACCACCTCCCTGGACACTTCCAATGCCTGACAACGCTTTCCATGAAGATTTTTCTCCCTAATATCCAATCTAAACTTCTAGAATAATTTGAAGCCATTTCCTTTCGTCCTGACAACTAACACAAGCCTTGGGTTCCATGTGAACTGTCACCAAAGGCAGCCCAAACATCTCACAGCTGAGAATTTGGTGGAAAAAGGTCTGTAAAGGTGAAGTTTGAGAAGCAGATGCAAAGCTACAAATTTCTGAGGGAGACAGTTGAAAAACTAAAGTGATGACCTTGAGCTCCAAAGAGCCAGGTAAGAGTGTAAAAAAGCAGAGTATGAGGAAATACTGGAAAAAAGGGAGAACTGCAACAGCTACAACAAAAATTACTGGCTTAAGTGTCTGTAAATCACCAAGTAAAACCAGCTCTAAAACAGGACAGTGGCAGCTGTGGCTGCAGAACTGGAAATATGCAACAATCTGTAAATTCCTACTGGCAAAAACAGTCCTGTTCTGAAAGCAATTTTATGTGCCAGCAACTAATTGGGAACAGTTGAACCTGCCATCTGCTTGGAAGAAGGGAAAAAAAGCCCTTAGCAGTCCAGTCCCATCCATTTGCCATGCCCTGGTAGCATCCTCAGGCTCCTGATTAAGGGTGACCCTTCCAGGGAGACTGGAAAATATTTCAAATTAACAATTGCATTTCACTCCAAGCAGCAAGTCTGAATTTAGCTCAGGCTGACAATGGCAAAAACAGGGATTGTCTGATGATTATGCAACAGCTTCAGGAGTTACAGTTAGTGATGATTTTGATGCTCTTCCCAAACACTGGCAATTTTTGTGACAATATCAAAGTGCTGTTGCAAGTTGGGATTAGTTTGACAGGTCTCCCTGGATGAGGGATAAGTTTCCCACCACAAAGATGTGTTTGTGCAGCCAAAGATTAATTAATTTAAAAGTGTCATTTGTTTGGGGCCCTTACAAAGGTATTAAAGCAAATGAAAAAGAATGGGCTGGTCACTGGTATAATGGAATCGTTTGGGCTGGAAGGGACCTGAAAGATCATCTCATTCCACCCCTTCATGGGTAGTGACACCTTCCACTATCCCACGTTGCTCCAGGCCCCATCCAACCTGGCCTGGCACACTCCCAGGGATGGGGCAGCCACAGCTTCTGTGGGCAACCTGTGCCAGGCCCTCACCATCCTCATTTTTCCCTAATATTCCAGCTAAACCTACTCCCTATCAGTGGGAAGCCAGTTCCCCTTGTCCTGTCACTCCAGGCTCTTGGAAATAGTCTCTCTACATCCTTTCTGTCAGTTCCCTTCAGGAATTAGGTCACCTCAAAGCTTCTCTTCACCAGGCTGAACAATCCCAACTCTCCCAGCCTTTCCTCACAGCAGAGCTGCTTCATCCCTCTGATCACCTTGGTGCCTCCTCTGAACTTGCTCCATGTCCTTCCTGTGCTGGGCCCCCAGAGCTGGAGGTGGCAATATATATATATTATATATATATAAAAAAATATAATTTTATGTTACTAATCACAGCCCAGCCCACTCCCACTAACTCCAGCATCAGGAAACGTCTGAGAAACACAAGTAGGAAGAAACAAAGCAAATGGGAATCGCTCACTTTGTCCTCCAATGGTGTCAAACCCCCAAGGTGTGGGAAGGAAAACGATTTATTTTGATAGGATGTCTCATGGGAAAAAACCTGTTGAGTAAGAGCTGTTTCCCAAGCCTGGATTTTGAAAAAAAAAACCAACTGGAAAACCTGATTTTATAGCATTTTTTTCTGCTCTGCCAACAGCAGTTAGTGCTTTACAGAGCAGGTTTCTATGTGTGTGATGGGAGGGAGTGACCATGGAGATCAGCCACGGGATGGGAATGATCCAAGTATAGTCCCCACTTCCATCCGCTGTAGGAGCGACTTGGCTCAAGGAGGGACATTAAGGACTAACAGTCTTAAAAATGTTAGAAAATATCAGTGTCATTGAAATAATCTGAAATTATATTCGAAAAAAATTCCCATGGGATCTCTGTAGATTCTCAATTGATTATTATAATGATAAATATCAGTATGTAATCATCATCATTTAATACTTTTTATAGTAAAAAGTTTAGCAAGTCAACATATTAACTAGTAATAGGTTTTTAAAGAAATAACCTGTGTGCTTGGAATTACTGGGATATTACTTTTAGCAGCACATGCTGCTTCCATCAGGGGCCAGATGTTACAGCAGCTTGGCTGTTGTTGTTGCAATGAGGCTGCAGAGGAGATTTTCCCTTCTCCCAAGGATGTTTTCTCCCTACTCTGCGATTCATATTTTAACTCAGAAAAGGTTGTGACTGACAAAGCAGTTGATTTTTGCACAGAGCAAAGGGAATCTTTTTTTATTTCCCAGCTCAAAGATTTCCTCGGTGCTTCCAGTGGAATCTCACTTTTCCAGGACTTGGATTCACTGGTCAAGCCAAGGAAAAGGAAATATACCAAAAGAAGTATAAAGGTTTATAGGCATGAGTAGAAAATAACCGGGGATTTAACATGGATAAAAAGTGTCTGAGTAAAAAGTAATCCCAGTATTCTCTCTCTACTTATCCACACCCAGGACTTTTAAATAGTTATTTTATCCATTGTTTTAGCTCAGTATGGATCCCCTAAGACATTTTTCAGGATTATGGTGAAGGAAAAAAGAATTCCTCCTCTCTGCATGTTACCAGGGTCAGAACCTGCAGCACCAAATGGCTTTGCTTTATTTTGCTCTTCTGGATATTTAGACATTCAGGGTTCAATAAGGATGAAGTCACATTATGAAGAATCAGAAAAGGGGCAAAAACCATAGAACAGGCCTGAAATGAAAAGCTGATCAATCATATTGTGAGAATGAAACCTTTTCCATCAAATACAGGTCAGCACTTTCACAGACTTGGATTCACTGGCCCTTATTTTGGCAAGATTGCTTCTCTGTAAACGTTTTCTATACAAAAATACCTTTATACAGAAAAAAACCCTCTCTCTTCTTTCACTAGAACTAATATCTGATATTTCCTCATTTAAATACACTTCAATAAATAAAACCAGAGTTTAATACTGGAAATATTTTTTTAAAAGGGCCAATAACACAAAGTCAATTCCTGCTGGTGATTTCCATCAAGATTGGGTTGATTTTAGTTTTGTTTTTCTCAGGCAGATTGAAAATACTGTGGATGTGGCTAAAAGAGGCCTGGTTGGATTTCTGAGGGGAGAAAATAGGAATTCCATGAAAATATTCATGGCAAAGCAAAATAATTCCAATATAATGAAGTGCAAAGCAAACCTCAATGCACAAAATTCACCAATTAGTGGCTCCGAGTATTCCATTTGTTTTTAATGAACATACTCATAGTGAAAAGTAGGAAAAGGCCTTTAATAATGGAAATGGACTCTTGTATACGCTGGAAGTTGGGGGATAAAAGGGGAATTGCAGAGGCGGCAACTTCAAGGATTAAATCCTCAGTTAAAAAGTGTCATTTGAATTAATATATGTGATTTTTTTCTTAGAGCATTAATATTTCTCAGCTTCCAGGGGACACTGGTCTTAATCCAATGGTATCCATATAGAATAATTCCTATGGTTTATCACTAACCAAATTAATTCTAATTGAAAATGACTTTTGGATAATGATTTTTGGTGTTCTGCTGAGCTCAAGCTTCCTTTTCTTATCTACTTTAAGAATCTTACTAAGAATCTAGGGCAAGACAACACAACACCCTTTTCTAAAAGGCTTTTATATGAAAATTTGAGTGGATGTAGAGCTGGGAGAAGCTCTACAGTATCAGCCTTGGTCACATCTGTAACTTTGGATGATAAGAAAAGTGTTTATCTGATGTTTTATTGGTGTGTTTGTTTGTTTCTAAGTTCAATTTGTGTATAAGATTATGGACTTGGTGCTACTCCCTGGGAGTGGAATTTTGGTCAAGCCACAAAGTATATAATGATTGAAGCAACTGAAGTCAAACATCTGAAAGTCTGAACTTACCCCAAACCCACTTACATATACTGGTCATTAATTAAGACCATAAATTATTAAGTCCTGTTAAAAAAGGACTAATTGTGGTTTCTCTTGCTTTTTTTTTTCTTCCAGTTTGAAACCTGTAGTTTTGCACTGGGTCATTTGAAAGGCTGGGAAAGCTGGGGGTGTTCAGCTCCAAGGAGACCTTAGAGCCCTTCCAGTGTCAAAGGAGGCTCCAAGAGAGCTGGAGAGGGACTTGGGACAAGGACCTGGAAAAGACCTCCAAGGTCATCGAGTCCAAACTGTGCTCAATCCCCATCAGAGCACTGAGTGCCATGCCCAGTTGCTCCTTGGACACCTCCAGGGATGGGGACTCCACCACCTCCCTGGGCAGCCCTTTCCAATGCCTGACCACTCTTTCCAGGAAGAAATACCAAAATCTGTCACTTACAAATAAACATCTAGTGGAAACCCAAAGAAACAAGAAATCAATCCACAGAGTCCCAGTTGTATCTCTAGAATGACTGATTTTGTTTAACTCAAGAAAAACTCCAGCTCAGTAACAAAAATCTTATGCTTGAATTGAAAATAAACAGTTTTCTTCTCTGTGAATAATTAATCACAGAGTCCCAGAATGGTTTGGGTTGGAAGGGCCCTTAAAGACCATCCAGTTCCATCTCTGCCATGGGCAGGGACACCTTCCACTATCCCAGGTTGCTCCAAGCCTCATCCAACCTGACACTGCGGAGGGTGCCCCTGCTCATGGCAGGGAGTGGAACAAGATGAGCTTTAAAATTCCTTCCAGCCCATACCCTTCTGGGATTCTATGATCCTACTATCCCAAATGTGAGGATCATCAAAGCTGTTGGCAGTGACAGGAACTATGAGAATATGATGAAAATTCTCAGTTTCTTTTCAAAACTACTCAGATGATGCGACAAAAGTGAGCAGCTATTAATGAATGCTGAAGCTGAAAGCAAATGCATTTGAAACTCCTACTAAGAACCTGAATTCTCCACCAGTATCAAAATCTGGAGAATTTCTACAGTGTACACTTTATTAATGCTCTCCTACATTTCAACCTGGAAAACTCCTCATTTAATTCTACTCACCTGCTGTCTCCAAGAAAAGACATTAATTTGATTAATTATTCTGAAGGAAACTGGAATGGGGATTGTGTTTAACTAAGAGAGCAATTACTTTTCTTTCTAAAGGCCAGAAAACAAGCTAAGTAGCACCAACTGCTGCAAATGCTCAGTGCTAGAACAATAAATTACAGTCTGATTGCCTGCAACAAGAGCACTTCTTAATTGTTTCTAATTTTCCTTTAACTAAACACACAGTTTGATACCATCCACTAATAACTTCTGGCTTCTGCCTATCAGCAAAGTTAGGGAGAATTCTGTAAGAAATAGCTCAGAGACATAAAACTGTCATTTCTTTTGGCCCTCCTTTGATAATCTTGTCCTCTGATCACCTTTCTTGAGTCAAATGTTTCTGAAGGGTAGAAGCAGTTTTCCCTCTTCATATCCAAATTTCCTCACCTGTACAGCTGCTCTTTTTCACCCCTTTTTTATATCTTTGCCTGACACACCTGTGTCTAAAAAATCAGGGATGTCTCTTGGGAAACCAGGAAGGATTTCACAGCCTGGTCACATTTTGTATGATGCACTCCAAATGTCATCTGACATTTGTGACTCATGTTTGATTTACTTTCAGACATAAAACACTCCTTTACCTAAATAACTTTGTCCTTCACAATTCTTGATCTACTCCAAAGGAACAGAGAAATCTTCTTTGTGCAGGTCCTGTTCTCTACAACTTCCTGGAAAGAGGTTGGAGCCAGGTGGGCATCGGTCAAGGGACAGGATGAGAGGAAACAGCCTCAAATTGTACCAGAGGAGGTTTAGATTGGATATGAGGGAAAATTTCTTCACAGAAAGGGTTGTAAAGCATTGGAATAGGCTGCTAAGGGAGGTGTGTCACATCCCTGATGGGATTTAAAAGCCATGTGGATTGTGGCACTTGGGGACATGGATTAGTGGTGGTCTTGGCAGTGCTGGGGGATGTTTGGACTCAATGGTCTTGGAGGGCTTTTCCAAGATAAATGATTCCAGGAACCAGGCAGGCATCCACTTGCATATCACAGTCTATGTTACACAGCAGAGAAATCTGGTGCATGTTAAAATTCCAATACAGAAGACAGAGGAAAAGAAATCTGATACAACTTTAACAACCTCTGATATCCTCTATGTCATTCCTGGTGCTCTAAACACATCATGAGGTCAAGAAAAAGCTGAGCAGGTCATTTTTATGTGCCTTTTTCATGCACAAGCTGGAATCAGCAATTTCAAAGCTATTCCACTAATGCTTCAAGTGAAAAAAAAGATGCAGGAGATCTGCTGCGAAAACAGAATAAAAGATGCAAGTAGCTGCCCCGGCAACTCAAGCTGTCTTACTTTCATCCCAAAAGTAATTTTATTGGAGAAAAAAAAGTATTTTATCAAAAACATATTGCTTTTTCTCTTAGTTTTTATGTCTAATTCTAATCAGGTTCTTTAGATGATATTTCCTTCAATTTTATCTATTTAAAAAAACCCCCTCCAGTTAATTTTACTCCCAAAAACGTCACTTTGCTGACCTAAAACAGAAACTGTTCTTCCCCATTTAAAGCCTAAACAAGCTGCTGCCAAAGAAGAAAAAATGAGGGTAAAAACTAGTGTTGAATATAAAAGAATCATGTAAATATTAACAGATACAAGATGACAGCTACAAATGGTCACAGAAAACAAGCACCTGAAATTCAGCAGAAATAAAATCTGCTTTTAAACTCAAAATCACCATTGCACCAGTAATTGCTGGAATACCGGGACAATGACTGTCAATCATATCCCACCAATGGAATCCATCACACTCATATTCAAACTCAAACTCTCATTTCAGCAGAAAAACGACCCATTCTATGCTCAGTATTGTTGTTTATAAAAAAAAATACAATTCAAGTTCGTGCCAGGGCAGCTTTAGGAGACACAAATTTCAAAATCTCCTGGGAAAAACCAAACCAAGGAATAAATATTTTCCTACTGCAAGTGAATGCAGTTAAAAAAACTTCAGTCTTACCTTAACATTAAGCACAGAAGAAAACATTTTAGCATCTTCAGACACCCCTCCAATGTACATTTTTTTGGTAAACACAGGCACGTGGTCATTTTCATCCTTCACCTCAATAAATACCTTGGCTGTGTTACCTAAAAGAGGGAAGGAAAAGTGTAAATGGAATATTTTGAACTCATTTTGTAACACCTACTGGCATTCCCATATTTACAGCCCAAAGAGATAAGTGTATGGAAAATACTGTAAATGTATTAGATATCCTAGAATGCTGAAATTGGAATCATTTTGGTCAGAAAAGACCTCCCAGATCACGGAGTCCAGGCTGTGCCCGATCCCCACCTTGTCACTCAGCCCAGAGCACTGAGTGCCATGTCCAGTCCTTCCTTGGACACCTCCAGGGACTCAGCCCCTTCCAATGCCTGACCACTCTTTCCAGGAAGAATTCCCTCTGATGTCCAGCCTGACCCTCCCCTGGCAAAGGTCGAGGCCATTTCCTCTCATCCTGTCCCTTGTTCCCTGGGAGCAGAGCCAGACACTCTCCAGCTCCCCCCTCCTGTCAGGGAGTTGCAGAGAGGCAGAAGGTCCCCCTGAGCCCCCTTTTCTCCAGGCTGAGCCTTCCTCCCTCAGCTGCTCCTGGTGCTCCAGCTCCTTCCCCAGCTCCATTCACTTTCCTGGATACGCTCCAGCCCCTCAATGTCTTCCTTAAAGCTGGAAGGGACCTTAAAACTCACCTCATCCCACCCCCTGCCATGGGCAGGGACACCTTCCACTAACCCACACTGCTCCAAGCCCTGTCCAACCTGTTGTTGGACAGTCCTAGGGATGGGGCAGCTACAGCTTCTCTGGGCAACCTGTGCCAGGACCTCACCACCCTCATGAAAGTACATTTGCTATAAAAAGTATTAACTTGGAGAAAGTCAAGAGTTCATGCACTTCCTTTTTTTTAAGTCTCTCATTATTATTTCTGCATTTGCCAACTAGAAAAGCCCAAGGAATTATATCGCACCTTAGTTACCCAGATTTTGGTCCCATTAAAACCTCAGAAGTGTTACAAAGAGGTAACGAAGGATCACCACAGGCTGCAAACAGAAATGTGCTTTATATATTTAAGTATTACTAACTCTCATGTAAATACTTACCAGGTGATTCAGTCCTGGTGACTGTAAACTCATAAAGGGTCACAAAACAGCCCTGGTTAAGCAGCCTCATCACTAATTAATTGACTGTGTTAATTAGATACATCCCTAAGCTTGTCTTCCTCCCAAATGTGGGAGAACTCCACAGGTATCACCTCCTCCAAGAGGCTCAACACAAACCATTACTGTTAATTTGGTTTTATTAAACAGCTCCTGATCCACCCCACTGAGCAATAAACATCTCCATCCTTCTGCAAGGGAAAAACATCCAGCAAAAACTACGGACCCGGTGCCAAACAGATTCCACCATGCAGTAATCTCCACCAACATCTGTTTCTCCCTTTCAGAACGGGCTAATCCAGAAAGATTGCTGGAAATGATGATATCCAGTTCATTAAAACCACATTTGCAAGTGATAAATTGCCTTGTTCCAGAGTTGGTTTTCCCAGCTTCTTCCAGTGCCAGGGTAATTGAAATGTTGCACAGGTGCCATGCTGGGCTGAGTCAGTTTATACAACCCATACTCCAAGGTTTAGGAGCTGTATCTTTAGAGGAGGAAAAATTTAAACCCAGACTATTTCTTAGACTGCCAGAGTGATACTCTGCCTGTCTGATGGTCCGACAAATGAGGACTCCTTAAAAATAATTGAAATCTGAAAAAACACCCCCAGCATTTAAAATCCCATCAATCTGTCTGTGTCCTGGGAGCAAGGAGGCCAACGGGATCCTGGAGGGCATCAGGAAGAGCATTGGCAGCAGGTCAGGGAGGGGATCCTGCCCCTCTGCTCAGCCCTGGGGAGGCACATCTGCAGTGCTGTGTCCACCTCTGGCCTCCTCAGCACAGGACAGACATGGAGCTCCTGGAGCGAGGCCAGCGGAGGCTGCGGAGATGCTAAAGGGATGGAGCATCTCTGTGCCAGGAAAGGTGAGGGAGCTGGGGCTGTTCAGCCTCCAGAGGAGACACAGAGAGGGCACCTCATCCCTGTGTGACAATGTGTGCAGGGAGGGGGCAGAGGATGAACCAGGCTCTGCTCTGTGGGGCCCAGCAATGGCACAAGGGGAATGGGCAGGAACTGATGCCCAGGAAGTTCCACCTGGACATGGCAAAGAACTTCTTCCCCGTGCAGTGACCCAGCACTGAACAGATTGTCCAAAGAGGGTGTGGAGTCTCCCTCACTGGAGATATTCCAGAGCCCTGTGGACATAGTCCTGTGCCATGTGCTCTGGGATGGCCCTGCTGGAGCAGGGAGGTGGGACCAGATGCCCCACTGTGGTCCCTTCAAACCTGAGCCATTCTGGGATTCTGTGATCCAACGCATTAGTAGTATGGAGAGAAGGAGAAAAGAGAAAGAAAAGGAAGGAAATTACACAAGTAGTCAAATCTCTTTCTTGTTCAACCAGATCCTTAATTTTTCTGGCTGCAATACAAGTTACAGTAGAAAAAAGATTCCCAGGCAGACAGGAATGATGTTACCCTGCTGAGGGAATAACCAGTTCCAACCGTGGCAGGCACAAGTCTGTGCTGGAGAGACAATTCCAATTGTATCAGTGCTGGTGTGATCAGGCCTTTGCTCACTTGCCTCAGCTCTAGTCCAAATTAAACATGTTTTGCACAGTCACTGTCGTGTCAAGCCAGTCAGGGGGAGGTGGCTCAGCCTCCTGCAAAGCTGACATCACAATTTGCTCAAAATTCCATTTGTTTAATTTGCTGGTCATTCTCTGAGCTGCCAAAATGCTGATTTGTCTAGTGATGGGTGAACATTTTGAAAATGGAAAGAAGAGAAATGGAAGTTACTCCATTAACCACAAAGCCAATTAAATATCCTGGACAGACTGACATCAGCACCATCAAACATTTACCTGCATTTGAGCTCCCTGCCGGACTTTTATCACAGCTTAGATGTCCTTCATTCTGGCAGATGGAGTGGAATGTGGCATCTGTCAACTCCTCCCTGTGCTGGCTTTTGGATCCAGTTCCAAGCTCCAGCTGGCTGTGGAACATGGCTCCCAGCCAGCTACAGCGGTTGCCTGGCTCTCACATTGGAGTTCTCACTAAAATCCCTCCCCAGCAGCTGGAAGGTTGTGCCAGACCCTTCACCGTGGGGATTTTCCTGCTTCTTTCAGCAGGTCTCACCTGAATATGGGGCTCTGGTGCTCCTAAATCCAGCACCCCTGCACCTCCAGCACCTGCCCCATGGAAAAACCACCCAACCACACATCCTGGTTTAGGCTCTGCCATCAGACTCCTTTTTCCTTCATATTCCAAATTTGTTCCTGCTGCATCTAAATATTGTGTGTGGCTCTAACCCTCTTTGCTGAGAGGAGGAACAGAACTCACTGTAAGGTCAGTGATCCTCCAAGGATGTCCGTATTTACACACTCACCTTCCAGAGGAGAGATTTTATATCCCCATGTGTGGAAAGCTTCCATCTTTGGTATTCTAGATATGGAATCCATTTCCACTTATATTCCTTTTTTTTTGTGGTCTCCAGGAGTTGAAACCAGGATTTACTCCTCTGTGGGACTTCTTGGGAGACCTCACAGAACCAAAGAATAATTCTCATTGCTATAACTGAGTTGCCTCAAAGGTGAAGGCAAGAAAGAAAAAGCATCTTTCCCTGGAAAAAGCAGCATAGGCTGCCAAGGTGGCCAAAAATAGCAAAGAAAATTATTTTTTGGTGCTACCAGAGTCTCCTACAAGGTTTTTTTTTGCCTCCTGTCTTCCAGCCTCCTCGAAATGAGCTGCACAGAGAATAAAGAACTGCAGCTGCTTCCAAGAATCAGATAAATAATCACTCCCAAGACTAAAAGACTTTTGATTCTTGGAGCATCTGTGATTTTCTCAAGGAGGGTGAAAAGCTGAGGAACCTCTGAAACACCAAAAACTAGTAGACCATGAATGACTAACACAGAAAACAAAACCAGCAACGAAAATTCCAGGGAGCTGGTCACAACCAGTGCGTAGTAGCACTTTATTCCCAGAAATTTTTCCCAAACATGCTTGTTGGAAACTCTTTTCCAGCATCACTGCTTGTCTAAGTGATGTGAGTTTGTACTTTCTCTCCAAGCTGCAGAAATTAAGCTGGATTAAAGCAATGCTTTTTGGGCACTGGGACAGCACCAAGGATGCTTTGAGTGTTCTCAGGTTAGTTTTACACAATTCTTATCCCAACAACATTGCATTGTCTCCTGGAACATGTCAAACCAGCCTTTGACTCAGCTGCTCTTCATGCACGGATAATTCAACATAAATCCCTACACCTCAAAAACCAGTGGCTCTTCTGCAGGAGGCATCAGCAGATTCTTCCCCTTGAAAATTCCATTTTAACCCGAGTGGGAATGAGATTTATAATTTTCACTTTGCTTTACTCCAAGTGTGTGGAGCAGACTTTGTGCTTTGGTAGCTGTTCCATCTCATCTTCTGAATTTGGCAGAACCAAATAGGAATCAGCACTGAACATTTTTTCATTTTGATCTAAGTCACCCTGAACAAGCTCATCAGATGCTGTAACTGACCAAGCAGGTGCAACAAGAAGCTGTAACAAGTCACGAACAGTGACATACTGTAGCCATATCTTACAGGCCACATTTCTCCTGAGCATAACTCATGCTCTCACTGGCTGTGACCTTATTCCCCTTGGTTGGACAAGAAGAACTTGATCTCCAGGTCACTGGACAATTAATGTAAACAATATAGTCTGATATATATATCTGTAACTGCGCAAGAAAAAGGACAGACATGTTCTGACTTTCTTAGAGAGCAGACATGTTGTGAGCAGACCCTCTGCCTGGTCAGACACCTGGCCAGAGAGAGCCTTGTGTCCAGGGTTCTCCAGGCAGTCTGCCTGGGGAACCATGGATGCAGAGTCTGCCTGGTAGGTATTAGAGCCTTTGCTAGTGCCTAGATGCTTAAGTTCTCTCTGCATAGAAATTAGCAATCTTATAGATAAATAAAGCCTCTGAACACTTCTTGGAGTCTACCCTCTCGTCATTATGCCTCCTGAGCCGAACGACCTGAGAAACCCACAACATACTTGGAAAAGCAAGAGCAGATTGAAATCGATATAAAACCTCTTTTTCTACCTAATAATTAATTGAATAAGAGCTCACATTTTAAATTGTCTCCCTAAAACGCATTGTTTTGATACCTAAAGAGATTTGAAGTTTGCCCCAAACTACCCCAGAGCTCTCCAGGCTCTGCCAGGACAGCCAACCTGTAAAACCCCGGCAGCACTTTTGCAACTTTCTTCCCAAAGTTTTACTTTGTGTTTCGAAAACGAACAAACAAACCCACAGGGGAGACAAAACTTGTTCCTTAGCCCTCAACACCCAGAGCAAAGCCCTCCTCAGAGCTGGGAATTTGGCAGAGCCAAGGAATGCCAAAGGTGAAAGACAGTTCTACCTGAAGGGCTTAAACATGGAAATAAAATTGAAGGGCCTATTTTTGCTTAAAAATCTTTTGCCACCAAAATAAAAACCATCTCAGATGAGATCCTATCACAGAATCATTAAGGTTGGGAAAGGTCTCCAAGATGAAGCCATTCCCCCTCGTCCTGTCACTCCATTCCTTGTAAATAGTCTCCCTACATCTTTCTTGTCCCACTGTGCCCTGAGTTCCCATTTTCCCAGCTCCCTCTGTGTCTGGACACAAGCAGGATGAATTGTCTCTGGTGAGAAGGTGACAGGAGATGAAGGACCGATGGGAATTCTTGTGCTTGCCATGCAGATCTCCTCGGGAGCAGAGACGAAATCCAAGGCCATGGCAGCATGATCCTACAGCTTCAGACAGCCAGCAATGTTTTCAAAGAGACACTTGGACTAAAATTGCTCATTATATCACTGAGGTTTTCAAAAAAATGGTATGAAGGTTTAATTATGTAGGTGCCCAGATCTTACTGATGTTTAGGAAGAGTCTGGGACTGACATGTTGGTTGTGACATCTCCATGGACTGACAATCTAGTAAATAATGGTTATTCTCATAAAATCAAACTCTGAATCAAATTTTAACTCCATTTGTAGCTCATGGATTCAAAATATTAGTGTGATTCCCTTTCCTGAATGAATTATGCACCCACAGCAGCAGGTACCCAGAGCCTGCCCTCAAGGGACTCCTCAGCTCCCAAACACATCCATGATGCTCCTTAGCAGGGAAAAACTGGCACACAGAGACCAAAAAACAGAGAAAAAATGGAGCCAAGCACAATCTATGTAAAACCATCTCAAAAAACCTTTGTTATAGGGGTTTTTTTAAACTCTGGCCCAACTGGGAGTTAAATATTGTATAGGAGTGGCTGAGCCAGATGTTTGAAAGCCATACTTCCCAACATTTTCTTTACAGGAAGGATGACAAAAATAATGAAAATACCTTTAAAAATATTTTTATTTGAGAAAGAAAACCCTCACCATGAGACAAAGGCAAAGCAAACCATTTTGGGAATCAACTCCTTCCTGCCTGGAAATTCTGCAAAGAACCTTCTGGTCTTTGTCCCAGCACTTGGCTCTCAGCCAGGGTTCCAAAGCTAAGCCAGGTTCCAATAAACACCCCACGGACCCTCAGGGGTGATGAAGGAGGTTTTTTCTCCCCGATATCCCTGTAGATCTGTTCCTCATCCTCTCAGTAGCATTCCAACCCTTGGTGAGGTGTCACCAGCCCAGTTTGGGCTGTATCACATGTTTGTGAAAAAGTAACTGTGATATTCCATCATAAAATTCCTTGCAACACTGAAAATATACAGTTTGTGCCATCAACTCTCTGTTTCCACATAAACATGACTTTTGATTGTATCACTGAGACATGGACATGGTTTTGTGAGGATTTAGCTCAAAACTGACCAGCTCTGTGGATGGAAGTCAGCCTTAAAGCTCCCAAACTACACTCCGGGCTGCTCACATCCTATCATCATCTTCACATTTTTGGAAACACCACAAGAGTGTATTGTCAATATCCTCATCAAATAACACCACAGACCTGTGTTAAAAAGAAGGATTTTTACACTTACTCTTGGAAGGAACCCGCAGGTTAGATCTCACCACTTGTAGGGAATCTGCCTGGACTCGGAGCTCATAACTCTTCACACTTTCATAATCCAGAGGTTTTTTAATGGAGATCACGCCCGTTCTGTTATTAATGGCAAACACATCTGAAAGTCACCAAAAACACAAGGAACATATTTTCAAGATGCATAAACGTGGTTTGTTTTTTTCTTTTTTTTTTTTAAATGCTTAAGTGCTTTATTTCAATGGTTACACCATTCTCTGACACTTTCTTTGGAAAGTCATTCCCCTCCATTCCTCAGCTCCCTAAGAGCCCATGTAGTCCTTTGAAGGCACACAGGAGCTGGATCCCACATGCTACTGGGGTATCCCAAGCTGGAAGGGACCCACAAGGCTCATTGAGTCCAACCCCTGCACAGGATTTCAGAACACACTGGCAAGAGGAGATAAACAGCTCATCCTCACAAAAAGGAGGATGGATGGGGAATTCCTTCACATCCTTCCAAATAATTTAGTGTGGTTTTGTTGACATTTCCAGGTGGATCCCAGAGAGCACGTGAGCAGGATGTATTGTTTACATATAAGGCTCCAACCTAATGCTGGTGGCTGCAGCTTGGCAAACTCTATCATGCCTTAAACCAGAATTTTAAGTAAGCAGAACTCCATCAAAGCTTTAATGTGCTCATTTCAGCATGCCATGGATTCACATCATGTGGCAGCAATGGGAATTTTCACAGTAGTGAATATTTTAATTGTAATTCTGCAAATTAATCTGATTTTAGCTGATCTCTAAAGGCTGGATAATGGTAGTCCCAGAATCACAGAATGGTTTGGTTTGCAGGAGTTGGGACCTTAAAACTCATCCCCACGGGCAGCAAAACCTTCCACTAGACCAGGACGCTCTGTCCAACCTGGCCTTGGACACTTCGAGGGATGGGGCAGCCACAGCTTCTCTGGGCAAAATCAGCGCACCTCACCACCCTCACAGGGAATGTCTTCCCAATATCCCACCTAACCTTGTCACCTGGCAGTTTGAAGCCATTCTCTCTATCACTACATTCTCTCACAAAAATTCGCTCCATTTTTCTTGTAGGCTCCTTTCAGGTTCTGGAATTCCCTTCTGCTTGTCCAGATGAGGTGGGATTTCACCTTGTTGGGTTGGACTCGATGACCTTAGAGGTCATTTCCAACCTTAATGATTCACCTTTATTTCTCACCACTTCCTTGCAGGCTTCTGGTGCACACACCAGGCTGGGCATCACCCCTCACACTGAAAATATTAATATTTTTATTTTACTCACCCTCTTCATTCCCTGAAACAATGGAATACACGACTGTCTGGTTCAAGGCGGCCGCAGTCACAACAGCGACCACGGTTCCTTTTGGGGCACTTTCACTCACTGGGGGGGGTCTGCAGAATGGAACAAAAGGATTTTGGGTTACATTCCAGTTGCTGTAGTTTCCTCCATCTCTTAGGCTGCCAAAGGGAGAAAAGAAATTAAAGAAAATCATATTAAAAAGGCAATTTAGCCTTTGCAAATGTAAAAACCAGGAAAGTCCAATTGACACGAAGTCTAATATAAACATCTAGTGGTTCTTTGATACGAGAAATGAAAAAGAAGGGAATAATGAGCAGAAACTGAAACAAAAGAACCATCACAGCCTGATAAACTGCAAGAGAAATTTAGAACATAACAGAACTTTTACAATACTCAGGTCTTCTAAGAAAACTCAGCAACCTATGAAAAAAACAGGCAGGAAAATTCATTCACGGATCAAACTCTACCATTCAGACAGTCAACACTTTAGGGTCACCTCCACAGGAATTTCTAATCTTCAGAAATATCAAAAAAATCTCCTGCAAACCCATTTTGGTACTAAAAGCCATGATGCTTTTCAGGAAACCAACTGCAACCCAAGTCTACCCAACCACTGTGAGAGTGGTGAGGCTCTGAGAAGCCGTGGCTGCCCCATCCCTGGAAGTGTTCCAGGCCAGGAAGGATAGGGCTTGGAGCAACGTGGGATAGTGGAAGGTGTCCCTGCCCATGGCAGGGGGTGGAAAAAGATGGGCTTTAAAGCCCCTTCTAACCCAAACCATTCGATGATTCCCTGATTCTATCCAACTTTTAAGTACTGAGTACACTGGTTTTGATTCACTGAGCATCGACTTATGTATAGAAAGAAAAGCAAAAGGATTATACCACTAACACTTTGGTATCTCATCATCTTCATCCCCTGTAGACACTGAACAGGGAGCAGCTCACATTAAGCACAGTTCCATTGTGTCTAAATAATGAGTTTCTTCCTGAAATGCACCGAAGAATTACTTCACTTTTTCTCTTCTTTTCTTCAAACCACATCTCCTCAGAAAATGTGATGAGGAACACTATGAGATGCTGTTTCCTCAAGGAAACTTAACTACTTCAGAAAGAACAAAAAGTCTATACTGATGTCTTTAAAGCAGCAATCTAAACAATGCCACCAAAGAGAAGTGAGCCACTTCAAAATCAAACATTTCAGATTTTCACCACTGCAAGCAAAGGTTGAATTCATGCTTAAAACTCCTCAAAATAAAATTTTTAAAGGAATTTTTTACACTCAGCCATAAAAGGATCCACTCAGCAGATGGGTTTTTATTAAAACAAGCATCATGCAGATATTTTCAATTTTGAAAAGTTACACTCCTTTGATACATAACAAAACAAAAGACGTGTGAGGAGCTGTTCAGAGAGGCTCCTCAATAGGAACAGACTCCAAGGGATATTTCAGTTGTGCACTGATCTTCAAAATTCTGGACAGGATCTACACCTGGAGGTAGTTATAAGACGTGTGGATGTGGCACTTGGGACATGGAATAGTGGTGGACCTGGCAGTGCTGGGATTTGATGATCTCAGGAGTCTTTTCAAGTCTAAATGATTCAATGATTCCATTACTATTTTAGCACTTCCCCCTTTCATCTTCTGATATGTATTTTTCCAGTATTCCACCCCATACCACATTTTCTCATTCCAAAGGCAGGCAACTGGTCACAGTCCCAAGGGTGCAAGATCTCAAGGAATGTTTGGACAATACTCTTGGGAACATGGTGGGATTGTTGGGGTGTCCCATGCAGGAATCGGACTGGATGATCCTTGTGGGTCCCTTCCAACTCAGGATACTCTGGGATTCTATAAAAGTTGGAATTTGATACTAGGTGACAATCCCAACAATTAAAGCCAAACATTTGCCATCACCCCCCTCCCCCCCCAGTGGCCAATGTGACCTTGAACTCTGCCTTTCAAACATTACCTTTGGGATGAATATTGCTTTGAACATCCTAGAAAAAGTCTTAGACACTGCATATATAGAATTGAAGATTGTGTGACTGTCCTGAAACACTGACCTCCCCTTTTTTCCATAGGAAAAGGTAATGGTAAATTAATTTTTACTCAAACACAAAGCAGATCCCTGTTGCTCTACCCTCCTGCCTCTGCATCAGAAATAAAATTCATTGTTGCTCCTTGATTTATAAAGCTATAAAACTACTGCTCTGAAATGATTATTAATGTACATTTTACCAATGCAAAGGAGAATCTTAGGAAAGAAAGGCTGTCAAACCTGGAAGCATTTAAAGCTGGGGTTCTTTTGGTGAGGTCAGCAAAGAAAAACCTCTTTATGATGCATTATATATGATCTTGTTTTTTTCCTTCTGAAGATTTATAATTTGAACTAAACCCTCCCCAGTTTCATTCCAAGCACGCTTCCAGTGGCAATAGCCTTGTACCTCCCCCTCTGCCGAGTTCAATGGATTGACAAATCAATAACAATTAGCAAAGGTTTTGTGTTTGCTCTGGGACGCTTTGGAAGGAGGGGCAGGAACCCACCATGGTAATGCCTTAGATTTCATTCCCCTGATTTAACGCTGGTGATTGTGATCAACAGGAGTGATGCATCAGCTAGATGCAAACACTGAAGTGACAATTTCCTGTTTTTCATCCAGTACTACAAGCTCTAATAAGCTTTCTTAGGGAACAAAGTTCATTATTTTCTAAATTTTGAATGGCTACGGTTTAAAATTGGGCTTTTTTTCTTTTAAGTGGAGGACTTTCTATTTAAAGGTTCAGGAAACAGGTAATGGTGTTTTTATGCACTAATTTTGCGTTACTGGATGATAAAAGCCAGTTACTTTGTGAGATGTGACACCAGCAAAGCAGGAGAATTCAGCCCAGGCCACACAGAGAAGGCTTGGAAAAACCATAATCAGAATGGCACTGCTGTGATCCTCACATGAGATTGGGATACAGGGAGTGTGAGGGTATTTTTGATCAAATTTGCAATAACTTTTCAAGGGTCTGAGTGCAACAGCCAACAGAGCCATTCCCCTGCCAGCCACAGGCTCTGCTACCTGACAGGGCACGTGTGGCAATGCCACCTCTGTGGGATTCGTGTGGCACTGCCTCATAGCCCAGTGCTCACTCCAGGGAATGACAGTCATTAATGTTACGAAAGACCTTTAAAATCATCGATTCCAACCATCAATCAGCAGCATCACCGTGTTCACCAAGTGCCACATCCACAGGTTTTTTCAACATTCCAAGGAAGGTGACTTCAACACCCCCCTGGGCAGCCCCTTCTATTGCCTGACCACCCTTTCCAGGAAGAAATTCTTCCTGATGTCCAACTTGACCCTCCCCTGGCACAGTTTGAGGTTGTTTCCTCTCATCCTGTCCCTGGGAGCAGAGCCTGATCCCCCTGGCTCCCCCCTTCCTGTCAGGGAGTTGGAGAGAGCCAGAAGGTTCCCCCTGAGCCTCCTTTTCTCCAGGCCGAGCCACTCCAGCTCCCGCAGCCACTGCTGGTGCTCCAGCCCCTTCCCCAGCTTGTTCCCTTCCCTGGCCTTGCTTTGAATTATTTCAAATATTTGAATGGTTCCTTTCTGAGCTTCTGAACTCAACGCGTTCTCAAATTTCTAATATTCCTCCCCAAGACTTCCATGCTTGGGAATCCACATCCATACAGTCCCTGGAGGTGAGAAGACCCCTTGCACTAACATGATTATTCACTTGCATTCCATAAATTTTAGGAATTAACAGCCACTTTATTCACCTCAGCTGCAGCTCAGTCTATCCAGAGTCTTCATCTTTCTTCCTCAACACTTCTCTTTGCACAACTGTCTTCTGACCATGACAAATTAAATCCATTCCTAAACCAAAAATTCCATTCCCATGGTATTTTTCCATAACCCTCACAGCAATGCGCATTTTAGGTTGGTGTAGTCCCTTTCATGTGTCCAGAGAAATAGTAAATGGTATCTTATCATGATGGGGTGGATCCCAGAAGAGACCCCCATCATATTCCATGAAGTATCAAACCACAAAATGGGTTTGCCCCTGAGAAAAAAACAAACTAGAAGAACAGTATTAAAAATGCAGGCCTTACTTATGCATCAAAATACTGAAAATAGACACAATTTTAAAATTAACAACATATTTTAAACTGCTCTATTTCAATTGTCTGCATCTTGATCAGAAGGGGAAATGGAAACTGAACACAGAGCAAATACATTGCAAGGTTTAACTCTTTTAAATGTCTAAAACGAAATTTTAGCTTTTCCTCTCTACTTTGCTGCTGCTTCTTTTTCCCTTTGCTGAACACGTCAGGCTCACAGCCATTTTTCAATTTCCCTGATATCCAATATGCCTTAAATTCACCATGAAACTTGTCTATCTCCAAAAGCATGAGCATGAGATTTAATGAAAAATTAAATTTAAACCCAGCAAACCCAAGAATAATTTGGAAAATTGGTTTAGTGCTGGAATTTAATAGTGTGATGTGTATGGACTCCATATTAGACACTTCAGTCAACTCTATTTTGTGAACTTTATATTTTATATATATATATTTATATAGAATGTTATAATATTTATATATATATTTGTATTTTATTTGACAGAGGTACATAAGCATAACTCAAGTTTTTTTATTGTTTAATGTTCTCACCTCGACCTGAAAAACATTAATATTTTTATTCAATTTATCAAATTTTCAGTTTCCTAGAGGTGCAACTGTAACTCTCTGAACAAATTGTCAGAAACAGTGATTATTTTTTTCTGGAAAAGGATATTTTCATCTTAATTAGATGTATTTTTCAAGCAGTTTGGCTTCCAAGTCTCCTGAAAAGGATCATGGAATAATAACGGATTTAATATCCTCCTTTTCTGTCTCAATTTTCAGACTGGTTGGACACACTCTGACCTTTCCATGGTATTTATTTCCAAAACAGATGACAAGGGATTCTGGACATTGCTCCAGTGATCCCTGTCATAACCTATTTTTCTTTAAACCAAATATCACGTTTTGGTCTCATGAACTCTCTGTCATCAGGCATAATGTGTTCCTGCTATCCCACCAATCTTCCTAAATTAAAGGATGTGAAGACATGACTATTTCTGTCAGAATTACCGCAGAAGCAAAAAAAGGAGAAAAAATTCCCACCAAGCACATCACTGAATGAGTCAGACTGATGGGACAGATTCCAAGACTGCCCTCGTAATACACTGCTGGAAGCCAGGAGGGTTTAATATTATTATTGATTATTTCTATTCAGTACCCACATCCCAGAGTGATTCATTTGTACATCTCATTAACTGCAACATGATGTTGAGAGCTGTGCCCCTCATCCCCAGCTTGGGCTTGATCCTTGTGTTTTCTTTTCCCAGTATCACCAGGAAACATCTCACCATAATACTTTCTTCAGAAATAAATCATAACATTAGAATTTCCTTTTCACTTGTTAAAAAAAAAGGCAAAGATTTGAATAAAATGCAATGTAGCACTAACAAAACAAAGAAAACTGTGGAGGAAAAGGGTGATTCTACTTACACCTTAATTATCTTGTTCCCTAATTTTTCAATGCAAATCATGCTTCAGTATTTGCTGTAGAAATAATTTAATTTTCTAACTTATATAACTGCATGTTAAAGAGTGATTTCTTATTTTTTATTACAAACTAAGTAAGTACCAGGAGAAAACCACCATAAAGCAGTGATTCCAGAAGCAAAATCACACATTTTCCAGAAGCCAAGCTGCCACTGATGTGAGAGGCAAAATAAAAATGTATTTTGGAAGCTTCTGTTTGAGGAAACATTGACTATTTTTAGCCCCATACCTCTGAAATGCTTCATTAAAAGGTTTCCAGTGTTCTTTCACTGAAAAAATGAAAATTCCATTCTGGGAAAGGTGTGAGAAGCAGTAAGACTTGGATATCCTGGAAAAAGAATGGCCCAAATGGATGGTCTAAATTTGCCAACATTAAGCAAAGTATTTTTGAGGGACAAAACGAAACCCCTGTGACAAAAAGGGGGAAATGATCCCTCTTGGGCACTACTTAAAATCCCATGGAGCTCTACTAGGAGGGGAAAAAAGAAAACTTAACTAAACAAAGCTTTAAATAAATACAGCTCAGGAGCAGCTTGATGGAAAACCACCTAGGGCAGAAGTTTATAACCTGGAAGTGTCCAAGGTCAGGTTGGACAGGGCTTGGAGCAACTTGGGATAATGGAAGGTGTCCCTGCCCATGGAAGGGGGTGGAATGAGATGAGCTTTAAGGTCCTTTCCAACTCAAACCATTCCATGATTCTGGGATTCCACAAGGCCTCAGCCATTTATAGATGTTTAGAAACACAGGATATCCTCAAGGGAAGGGATTCACAAGGATCACTGTGTCCCACTCCTGAGCTCAAGTTCGGAGCCCTGGGGATGCTGCTCTGTGCCAAACTCACCTTTCCGAGGGAGGCACCAAGTTAGAGAGATTCTATGGGATGCTACCCATTTCCTCACTGTGCAGGGTTCCCCATTACCTATTTCCCAATGAGAATAACTGTATGACTGAACACCAATAAACTGGGGAAAGTCTGTTGGAGTAAAACTTCCGTTTGTTTCCTGATACAGCTCCATAATTTTGTGAAATCCTAGGATACATAACTATTTGTTAAACATAACATAACTATGATACATAACTAAATGTTGCCTACAACATTGAAGGATTTAATTAGGTGGAAAACATTTAAGTGTCTCTCACACAGAGGGAGAGAGATCCACATATCCCAAAATCTCATTTTCACAGCAGACTGTTTTTACTGGTAGAGAAATAAAATTCCACACCACATTTACAGCGAGGAACAGCCTTGAATTCCCAGCCTCACGTATTTCCCTATAAAACTTTGTATTACTCTACAACTGGACAAATCTTTTCCAACAGGTTGGGGACCTATAATATAACACTAACAGAAGCTGTAAGTTTCCAGTATTTTCCTTTTTTCCTGCTCTGAAATGGCTGAACACCTGTTTAATGTGCCCACAGGCAATAATTAGGAAGGAATGAGGCAGCTCTCCGTTAACATTTTATTCCCTACTCCAGCAGCACATTGCTATTAGCAATGACCTTCCAGTTGCAGAGGATGTTGAATTTATTAATTAACAAAACATCAGAAAAGATCCCAAATCTCTCTGAACTTTTACTTTTTAAAATAAGAACAAGCTCACAAAAAGGACAGGCTTGCTAAAAAAAAGAAATCTATATTCACCTGGGGTTTGCTTCACATCTGTTGTTCGCCGTTTTGTAGTGCTACTAATTAATATTTGTTAATTAAGCAATGAAAGTGCTGCTGTCAGGAAGAAATGGAAACTTCTGGATCAATTCCTTGCTCTGGAGTTTGATCAAGAGGTGATCTGGGTAGAGCCACTGGGGCAAGAGAAGTAAAGGCTTCAGAAAGGGGCACTCAAAATCCAGGATTTGATTTCCCCAATCAAGTGATTTATTTGATTTATGGAGTCATAAATCTTTTTATTATGTTATCCAGAGAGGTTGTGGCTGTCCCATCCCTGGAAGTGTTCAGTGCCAGGGTGGATGGAGCTTGGAGCAACCTGGGATAGTCGAAGGTGTCCCTGCTCATGGCAGGGGAACAAGTGGAATGAAATGCTCTTTAAGACTTTGAGGTCACTTTCAATCCAAACCATTCCATGATTTTATGATTCTGTTGCCAGAGATGTGGTTGTTTGACCAGTACAAAACAGAACGAGATCAGTTCAGCATTAAAAACCTTAATAAAAACTTCAATAACCTGTTTGAGTTGTCATAGCCTCTTTGGGGCAGTGACACTCAGAGTCTCGCATGCCTTCTTCCACCATCCCTGCACTCCTTACCCTGCTGTGCCCTTGCTCTCTAGGCTATCTCATAAGCCAGAGAGTGGAATTGTCCGTGTCCAGTGCTGACAACCACCTCATGAATCATTTTTGGGTTCTGACTCCTCCCTCTGCCATCAGTGTTTGGAAAACCAGAGAAATCTGACTAACCTCCAGTCAGCCTGTGGGAGATACAGTGAGAGAAGCAGCATCAGCAACGTCCTTCCCTGGAAGCTTAAAAGTCCAGTGGGCTCAGGGCGGACCAGCCATCTCCAATTAAATGTCCACGTTACAGACTTTGATTCCTTTGTCTTTTTGCCCTTTTTCTTTACGCTTCGCATTTTTTGGCTTGGAAAACTATTTATCAGGCACTGCTGCTGTCAGCTATCTCCAAGTCATCTTTAATATCCATGACAATGACAGACAAGAATCCACTGTGCTAATGCAGCTAAATTCCTCTGCTCCAGAGGGAAGATCCAGGCTGGAGCACTGGGATAGCCTGCAGCACCAGCTGGAGTGTGGTGAGGGTAGTGAGGCTAATGGCTAAGGATGCACTGGAGATCTGTGGGAGCTGCAGTGTATCCATGTTCCCATAAAACAGCTCCCTAGGAGCACTGGATCATCTGACCCTAAGGTGGCATCTTCACAACCTGCTGCACCAGACCCTGCTGACCTGCCGGCTGATCGGAGAATCCCAGAACCTCCCAAGTGGATCCACAACTTTTCTGAACACCTCCAGAGATGGTGACTCCAGCACCTCCCTGGGCTCTCTGTTCCAATGCCTGACCACCCTTTCCATGAAGGAATTTTCCCAATATCCAACCTGAACCTCCCCTGGCACTGTTTGAGTGCTTTCTTCTCATCCTGTTCCTTGTTCCTTGTTCCCAGCCTGACCCCAACCTGGCTCCAACCTTCTTCCAAGCAGTTTTAGAGAGTCAGAAAATCTCCCCTGATGCTCCTCTGCTTCTAAGAGGATGCAAGTGCTGGGAGGAAGGATGTCCCAAAGCCTGCTTGTCCTTCACCTCCCAATTCCCACAGGAAGAGCTGACTGGTTGCAGCCAACTGAGCTCATCCATCACAGTCATTAGGAAGGAACTATATTTTATCAGTCACTTGTCATAAAGCAACAGCTCCACTCCACATTTTATGGCTCTCAGAGCCCTCAGCTGCCCTTTGCTGTTGGATATGTAGAGCACAGCAGTTTTTAGAAGTCTCCAGTATAATTTACACTCCAAACAAAGAAGGGGGGAGAAAAAAGACTAATTAATTGACTGCTGCCTCCTGTGGAAGTCACTTTAAGACATAGATAATAATTAATCAAAGCCTCCCAGTATGAAGGGGGGCTCCAAGCAGAGCCCCCAGTGTGCTGGTGGACTTTTGGCAGAGCTCAGAGCTGCTACCAAACAGCTTGAGGCACAGTGGCACTTTGATTTCCCTTTCTGATTAGGCCATCTGGTCCCTCTCTCCTGTATTTTGGATTTATTTCTGATTTTGCAATACATGCTGCAGCTTTACTCTGTAAAGTTGTTCAACTGTGACCTTTTCCTAAATACACAGAAGGGAAATTTGTAAAACAGCTTGAAAACAATGCTGGCATCATCCACATTACAATAATGACAGAAGCAAAGATCACTACTAATCCACTCATTCTTAATCCTCCAGGAATTTGAGCACCCACATTCAACAGTTTATCACTTTGGGGATAAAGGGGATAAATGGCTCCAAGGGGAGCCATTACTCTGCGCTGCCATTTACCCTAAAGAGATCCCATGTCAACTGAAAAGGAAGGCTCTGTGAAACCTGCCGGTTCCAGCTTGAATCCCTGTCAAGAAAATTAACACAAAGCGCAGTTTGCAGATTGTGATGATTCCTGAAAACCACAGCAATCAAAAATAGTCCCTCCCCAGAATGTCTGAGAGAGGCTCAGAGCTGAATCAGAAAGTTCTGGGCTTGTTTTCATTTCTGACACTGAAGGAAGTAAGTCACTGTCTTCGCTGCCCCAAGGAGATTTGAAGAGCTTTTTTTTATGACTTGTTCATCAAAGAATTTCCCAAGAATGGAGCTGCACTATTCCTTTGGAATGAAAAACCAGGCTGCTCAGCTAATCCTGATGAGTTCACAAGGGGATACAAATCACTTTTTACTGCAAGGGTTCTTTACTGTAGTGAAGCAACATTTTCATCACCTAGGATAAAGCTGGAGCTCGAGGTGGGCTCAGGCATCACAGAATGGTTTGGGTTGGGAGGGACCTTAAAGCTCATCCATTCCACTCCCCCTGCCATGGGCAGGGACACCTTCCACTATCCCACATTGCTCCAAGCCCCATCCAACCTGGCTTGGAACACTTCCAGGGATGGGGCAGCCTCAGCTTCTCTCAGAAACCTGTGCCAGGGCCTCCCCCTCCCTCACAGGGAACAATTTCTTCCATATATCCAATCTAAATTTTTCTTCTGTTAGTAGCAAGCCATTTCCCCTCGTCCTGTCACTCCAGTTCGTGATGAACAGCCCCTCTCCAGCTTCCTTGTATCACCTTCAGATCCTGGAAGGTGATGTGAGGACTGCACACAACCTTCTTTTCTCTGGGCTGAACATTCCCAACTCTCCCAGTCTGTCTCCATAGGAAAGGTGCTCCAATCCCCTCAGGAACTTCTGGGCCCTCCTCTGGACTTGCTCCAACATTAAGTTTCCTCCACCAGCAACCTGCATGCTCTGATCTATCAGAAATTACTGCCACAAATGGCCACAGTTTGATTTCCTGCATTCCTTAAATTACACTTCATACCTTTGAAAATACCTAATGAACTACAGGAAGCAGCAGGAATAAACTCCCTGCAAAAATATCCTTCAGGTTATAATTAAATATATTCTGATGCTGATCATGTCACAACACTGGCATCAAGAGCACATATTGCAACTTCTTAATTGACCCTATAACTTCCCATTATTACACAGATGTCAAATTTACCACTTTCTATTATTACACAGATATTGTTCAAATTTATGAACATGTTCTCTGTAAGAAAGTTTAACAAACTCATCAGCCTGTGCCCCACTCTTGCTCAATTTTAAGACAAAGAGGTGGACGGTATTAAGTCAGAGGGTAAATTTATCAAATCATGCCTCTGCGGTAATAATAACTATCCTCTGCTCTTCTAACATGGAATAGGTCGAGTCTGAGTTCTCTCATGCCTCGTACGAATGGTGCAGAGGATCAAACCACTCCAACAGGCTGAAGAACAAATAAACGAGAGCCCTAGTGATCCTAGCCACAATTCCAAGGCACAAAATCAGCTGTTTATCCAAATGACTGCCATTTCCAGCAGCTTCAGAGAGGATCATTTCAAGCAAACCTGTCCTCACTGTCATTGTCACCTACAGCCCAGATCTTTCCACTTGGAGACAACCTGTTGAGACAGTAAAACTGTACTACAATACAGTGTATTTGGAGCCCACCTATCTCAGACCAGGTGAATATAAAAAACAGCAGATGCAAGGTGAATAAATAAACACATTACCTGTACTCATCCTGTGTGAAGCGTGGAATCACTGAGGGCTGCAGCACAGCAATTTCTACTGTCGTGGTGTTGAACTTCACAGGGTCCCCATCATCATATGCAATGACCACCAGCTACAAACAACAGAGAAAAATCACTCACTGAGCAGAGCAAAGAACATTTCTCATGTTGAATTGCAGCAATACTTGTATTTTCAGGGCCCAACAAATCAGATTTCCTTTCACTGCAAATTGCAACTTGTGGAAGGACAAAACATGGAGGAAACAGGTGAGAGCTATCCACAGGTTGGATCCTCTGCTGGAAAATGGACAGGAATTCAGATACAAGTGTCTTCTACAAGGGCACTTGGGCTGTCCCAGCCATGGAGTGGCCACAGGCCCAGGGCAGTGCCCGTCCCCTGTGCTGGCACTGCTGAGGCCCCTCAAGGACCGTGTCCAGTTCTGGGCCCTCATGGCAAGAGAGACATTGAGGGGCTGGAGTGTGTCCAGGGAAGGGAATGGAGCTGGGAAAGGAACTGGAGCACCAGAGGACCTTCTGGCTCTTTCCAACTCCCTGACAGGAGGGGGGAGCCAAGGGAGGATTGGGCTCTGCTCCCAGGGAACAAGGGACAGGATGAGAGGAAATGGCCTCAAGCTGTGCCAGGGGAAGGTCAAGTTGGATATCAGGAGGAATTTCTTCCTGGAAAGGGTGGTCAGACATTGCAAAGGGCTGCTCAGGGAGGTAGTGGAGTCCCCATCCCTGGAAGTGTGGGACTGGATGTGGCACTCGGTGTTCCGGGCTGGGTGACAAGGTGGGGATCAGGCACAGGTGAAAAAAAACCCCTCTTTAAGAAAGAGATCCACTGCATGCTAAAACATGGACAAGGCCAAATGACCTTCTCCTAACTGAAGTCTATTATTTGGCTTTCTCGATCTCTGCTCATTTGTGTGTTTAATCTGTGTATTTAATCTGTGCTTGTCTGCTGGGAGAAACAGGTTCACTTGTTTTCAGTGTGATATCTTCCAGCAGACGGGTGTGACAGCAGCCCACTGAAGATGGAGTAATGGATAGTTTTCCAGTTTCCTCTCCCTAAATTTGTCCATATTTCTGGAGCTCACTCCAAGGAGCAGGTCAGCACCTTGTTCTAGCAGAGCATTTTCAGCCCATTTCTGCCAGGCCAAGCTACTCCCACAACAGCTCAGTGAACACACAGCTTAGAACAAAAGAAAACACTTTTTCCCTCCGGCCAATATATTACGGACTTCACCAGTGCAAGATATCATAACTGCAGAAGCTATCATAGATACTATTTTTTTTTTTTTTGCTTACTGACCTAATTCTATTTTCATTTTTAAGTACCCTCTCCATTCATGGATCTTAGAGGGGAGATCTGTCCCAATGATTTTGATTCAAATCATACCTTACTCCACACTAACCACATTCCAGACCAGTAATAACACAACAGGAATTTAAGGCTCCTTAAAGTCAATGTTTTTTCATTAAAGCATTTGTGAACAGCAACTCCCAAACTCTCCAGCTGTGCAGTAGCTTTCTTTACAAGATATCTTGCCATTCTAACAAAGCTCTCCCCAAATTTCTATGCTGACAGCCCTAGTGAAAACAAACTTAAATAAAATCGAGGGTTCCTTCAGCTGCCTCCTTGTTTCTCCTGCCTCCTCCTGCAACCATTCCTGAAATCAGAATGGCAAAACACACATGCCAAGGAAAAAAAAAATTAACAAAACTGAAATTTCACATCTTCATCCAATTAAAGGTTGGACTTTATGATCTTGGAAGTCTTGTCCTACCCTTATGAATCTGTGATCTTTGTATGCAATATAAAGCAACAAAGGAGAAACATGAAGGGGAAGGGAATCCCATCAAATGCAGGGAAACACTACAGATAAAGAAGTTTGTACCTTAAACACTGTACTGGGCTCCTCATTTAGGTTTACTCGCGTTATGACACGTCCTGTGTTTTCCTCCACATCAAAAATGCTGGCACTGTAGGGAAACTGGACAACATCCACTTTGTACCGGACTCGACTTGCTGGTGTGCCCTGGAAGACAAAAACAAGGCAACTGGAATATTTTTGTGGACATATACATCTCATGAAGTCAGTAAAGGATTAAAATGCAGCATTGCTAAGATCATCACAAGCAAAACTTGCTGCTTGTCTCCCTCATAACTGGGTTATTGAGCACCCCCTGTGTTCCCCCAAAATACTTGACACTGATTTTTGAGAGGTTCAACAAAGAAAAATAACCAGGAAGAAAACAGCTCAATCCCCCACCTGCTTAAACACAGTGTCTGTTTTACAACTATTGACATTTTTAAACAGAACATGGGTACAGCTGCAGGTTGCTTAAAATACCTTTTAAAAATATTTCAACGTGTTCTAAAACTCATTTGAAGAAACTTATGAGTGGTAACAGAAATGGCAGTTTTGCACACGGATTTTAAGTAGCCCTACAATGAACGTTCCCCACTGTTGAGACCCTATTTTGGTGACAAGGGACAAGCACAGGCAGCCCATATGTGTGGCACAAACTGCCTGGAATACCAAATCCAAAGGGGAATCAGAAGCAGCATTGCCAGAGGGTCTAATAGATGAATTTTTCAGATTAGTAACAGCATTTTCTACTACAAGGCTATTTACCTGATTTGACTGTTTTAACACTACCTGCCTAAAAAAAGAAAAAAAACCTTTATTGAGAATAATGTAGTTTCTTAAGGTATCCATTATATTCCAATGATTCCATTCCAGCAGTCACCTTCCAGGCACCTCAGAGTCACAGAAACATTAAGGTTGGAAAAGATCTTTAAGGTCATTGAGTCCAACCATTAACCCAGCACTGCCAAGCCCATCACTGAAACATGACCCCAGCTGCCACATCCATATATTTTTTGAACACTTCCAGCGATAGGGACTCCACCACCTCCCTGGGCAGCCCCTTTCAATGCCTGACCACCCCTTCCAGGAAGAAGTTCCTCCATGTCCAAACCGACCCTCCTTTGGCACAGCTTGGGGCCGTTTCCTCTCATCCTGTCCCTTGTTCCCTGGGAGCAGAGCCCAACTCCCACATGGCTCCCCCCTCCTGTCAGGGAGTTGGAGAAAGCCAGAAGGTCCCCCCTGAGCCTCCTTTTCTCCAGGCGGAGCCCTCCCAGTTGCTTCTGGTGCTCCAGCTCCTTCCCCAGCTCCATTCCCTTCCCTGGACACACTCATCTGGTTTAGAAGATATTCCCACCAGGACATCAGGCCTTCCCCGATTTTCTTTGTCTGAATAATGATTTTTCAGCAGACTGTGTGTCCTGGATGTGCAGACACTTGGGATATTTCACAAAATTCAAACTAAGTTATTTGCTAAATCTATTTCAGAGTAGATCCAGAGAAGCCCTTCAGAAACTCACGTGCTGTCATTGACACAATTTCATTTTCTTAATGCCTCTGAGTCTAGACCTCAGATTAGGTTTTGACCTTTACATCGTATTTAAACAGCCAAAATATCAGAGCCCACAGTTTCATTAATGGCAATTTGGGGATTTTCACTGTATCTGATAATGTATTACAAAGCAGCTTTGTTGTTATTGGGAATTTATTTCATGTCAGATACTAACTATAAGGAAACAGGACATTTCCTTCTGTAAACAGCAACAGCTCCAAAGTGCTTTAAGTTCACTAAATCCTATAAACATTTTTCTGATCTAACAGAATTCTTCTGACTGTTGCCTCTTGGAGCCCTCCAAGGAACTCCAGTCCAGGCAGGGTTTATGAGGCAGAATCATTTAGATGTGTGTCTGCCAGGTGTGTTTTGGTGTTTAGCAAAGTAATTTATAAAAAATCATGTTAATATTTCAGTTACTTCACAGGCCCACATGTGCTAAGGAGTGCAAATCCTTGAAAACCTGAGGAATTTCTGAGAGACACAGAGGTCATTATCAGCTTTCCCCTGGCATTCTCTGCTTCAGTCATTTTTCTTCAGCATTATAATTAAGAGCAAATTACCTGCTGCAGTCCAGTCTATTTGGTCTCAGAGTAATGGTCCTCACATTTGCTGGGAAGACTAAGAGCTCTCATCATCATTAAGCCTGCACACGTTAGGTAATTTGGTATTAAATAAACAAAAAACTCATCAGGTTATTGTTCCTGATCTGACTATCAAGTAACACTTTTCTCCTGCCATTTCTGAAGAATAACAAATCAGGGATTTGTTTTTTATTTACCATATTTTGGCACAGGTGTAATTAGAAAAATCTCCAAAGAGATTTCCCACGGAAACCTATCTAGAAGCAAGTTTTAATTATCTGAAATATTAATCATCTTTTGCCTCTGTTCTAAATTAATTTAGATACTTCATTATGTCTGCAGCAAAACTTGAATATAGCAGACAATATTCTCATATAAACCACAGAGCAAGGACTGTACTTGGCAGGAACCACATTTATTATCTCAAACCAAAGTTTCCTTGAAAGTGGCCCCAATATTTAGGTTTGATGATGATGCTGCTCCTGGGAAAGGCGCCATGGATGAGCGACATGTGCACTGGCTAGATAATTCCCAACAGGCACAAAAAGGTTGCAGAGAAATTATAATGCAATAAAACCAGGAAAAACGGGGACAAGTGAAACACAACAATTTCTGGGTGTTTTCATGTGTAGTTGTACAAGCAACCCAAGAGAAAGCCAGGAATTGTTACTTCCAGTCTCCAGGAGAGGAAGGCTGGAGCCCATCTACTCTGGAGATAGGGTGGGAGAGGTGGGCAGATTCGGCCTGGAAAACAGAAGAATCCAGGCCCTTTCCAGTGCCTAAATAGGCTTAAAGAGAGCTGGAGAGGGACTTTGGAAAAGGGTCTGAAGTGACAGGACAAGGGGGAATGGCTTCTCCTTGCCAGATGGGATATTGGGAAGAAACTCTTCCCAGTGAGTCCTTGCACAGGTTACCCAGAGAAGGTGTGGCTGCCCCATACCTGGAAGTGATCCAGGCCAGGTTGGATGGGGCCTGGAGCAACCAGGGATAGTGAAAGGTGCCCCTGCCCATGGTAGGTCCCTTCCAACCCAAACCATTTGACGATTCCAGGATTCAAATGGGTAACAGACGCACCAAACCAGAGTGACTTGGCCCTGGAAAAAATGGGGAAAAACCACCAAATTTAACTTTCCTTTGCAGCTGACTGGTGAAGATCCCAGATGTACCTCTGGTGAATGACCTGGATTTTATTCCCTAAGTCTGGAATAGCAGCCTAATGAAGTTATTTACCAGGTCTCTCAATACTCAATGTCTCTGCCTGACTGAAGTAAAAAAAACCACTGAGGGTATTACAAGTAAAACATGAAACTTATGAGGAGAGTAATAAATTACCTCCATAGATAGATTTCAAACCAGATTTGAATGATTTGCATAAGAAAGAGTTCAATAAGGCAATTTTGTGAAGTTAATCCTATGAAAAAAAATTGGGAAGTGATGCTAAACTCTAAATTTACAGGTTTTTGTAACATGCTCAAAGTAACCATGAAAGATGGGGCAGACCAGAGGAGGTGGATGGCTTTGGTGGGTCTGGGTTGTGAATGGTGCAATCCTATATATTCACCCTAAATTTATTCACATAAACTCTAAAATCTGAAGGCTTCTACTCCTTAGTAGGTAGCTCAACAGAAGAACCTGAAATTCTGAATTACTAAAGCAGTAAGTTCTGAATTATTAACTCTCACAAGTGGAACACAAAAAGAAGACAAACTTCTAAAGCCTTGAGATCAAATTACTTGAAGAACTCATGCAATTTGCAGCAGGTGTCCCATATCCCAATCTCCAGCAGACACCAGGAAAATCAACGGTAAGAGTTTTTAAAACATCAAATTCTAGACTGCCTGAAAATGTTTTACCTTCTGTGAAGTCTCTAATTAAATATCTACTAGCATCTCAATTTTAGTGGGTAAGACAATAAGGACAATTATTCTCAATTTGACAAAAGGACTCCACTGAAGAAAAACCTCACAAGATGTTAAGAGAATGGATAAACCATTAAATGGGATGTTCTGGAGCTCTGGAAACTGGGTGCTCATTAAAATTAGTGTTCTGCATCTGTTTCTGTTAACATTTCAAATCAACAAAATCTCACTATGGAGCCCATGGCAGAAATATTCCAGCTTTTACACTGATAAACCATCCAAAAAAAAAAAGGCACAGAAAGGAAAAGCAAACATCCCTTATTATGTCAATCCCAGGAATCACCTCTGATAAACAAAGCAAATAAACTGAGCAGCTCTCAAACAGCTCTTGGTGCTCTCCTGTCCAAATATTTGGAGAGTTCAGAGCTTCGTTCACCAGGAAGAAAATTCTCCTTGTCTCCAAGGGATTTATGCAACCTTAACACAGGCTCCTGATTTCTTCAGCTCCAAAGAATGTCTGCCCAAAAAAGAGATGGTTGGCAATAGATGGAGGTATGTAATGGTTTGACCCTGGCTAAATGCNTCCTTCCAGCACCCATCCGCTCCAGCGTGGGGTCCTCCAGTCCTCCATGGGCTGCAGATGAATCTCTGCTCCCTGTGGTCCCCCATAGGCTGCAGGGGAGACAACCCGCTTCACCATGGTCTGCGCCACGGATTGCAGGGGCCCCATTCTGGTGCTCAAGGCATCTCCTCCCCCTCCTCTTCCACTGACCTTGGTGTTAATCACAACTTCTCACTCTGCTCTTCTCCAAGCACCCGTGTTTGTCTGCCAGGACTTTTTTTTTCCTCCTTCTTAAATGTGTTATCACAGAGGCGTTTCCATAACTCCTCATTGGCCTGGCCTTGGCCAGCGGCAGGTCCAGCCTGGAGCTGACTGACATTAGCTCTGCTGGAAATGGAGAAACTTCCAGCAGTTTCTCAAAGAAGCCTCTCCATAGGCCCCCTCCCAACAAGAAAAAAAACCTGGCCACTAAAAACTACCACATCTCCCCAGATAGGCTTGAAAATATCCAAGAGAAAGCAAATCTGTATGGGAATCATGCCGGGGTACAGGAGAGTTTGACAAGGGATACCGATGGCGAAAAGAAGGCTCACACAACGAGATCAGTTTCAGGAAGTCTCCAGCTTTGTTCTTCCATGTTCTCTGTCCATCTCTCTCTTAGCGAGATCCCCTTTATTGACACGTCTCATGGTTTCTCTGCTACATCTCATGAGAAAGCTAGCTGCTTAAACCCTATCCTCCTGCCAATTAGACAGCAAAGCCAATCAACTTCTCCAAATAATTTTGGCCTTCATGCTCTCAGCTTTTTTACTTTCTTTCACATAGTGTCTCAAGGACTCTTTGGTCCTAAAATTAGAACACTCACAAAACATTCATACATCTGCTATGAACATGAGGCTTCTTTCAAGGTCAAATCAATCTTACACTTTTTCTCCCATTTAAGGTTGAAGCAGCTAAGCAGACATGTCACAGCAACAAATCTGCACAACTTCATGTCAGTTAAAGGAAAGAAAGTCTTCAAAGAAAATATTTTCATGGAAGGGATTCTCCCCTTCTGCTCTGCTCTGGTGAGGCCCCACCTGGGTCACTGGGCACAGTTCTGATGCGCTCCCAGCATAAGAAGGACATTCAACTGTTGGAGAAAGTCCAGAGGAAGCCATGAAGTTGCTGAGGGGACTGGAACAACTGCTGGGAGAGTTGGAAATGATCAGCTTGGAGAGGAGAGGGTTGGGTGGAGACCTCACAGCATCTTCCAGGATCTGAAGGGGCTACAGGGAAGCTGGGGAGGAGCTGTTCATGAGGAACTGGGGTGACAGGACAAGGCGGAATGGCTTGCTACTAACAGAAGAGAAATTTAGATTGGATATATGGAAGAAATTGTTCCCTGTGAGGGAGGGGGAGGCCCTGGCACAGGTTTCTGAGAGAAGCTGAGGATGTCACATCCCTGGAAGTGTTCCAGACCAGGTTGGATGGGGCTTAGAGCAACGTGGGATAGTGGAAGGTGTCCCTGCCCATGGCAGGGGGAGTGGAATGGATGAGCTTTAAGCTCCCTTCCAACCCAAACCATCCCATGATTCTATACTTTTCCTCCAGGATATTATCACACATACCTACAAGCATTCCTAGTATCTTTCCAGATCTGGAAGCATGATGAAAATAATCAAAAATGCAGCATTTCAGTGGCTTCCCAGGCACACAAATCCCTGCAAAGCCACACATGTCACCCAGGGTACCTGCCTGCACCTCTCACCATCTCTGACTCTCTGTAGTTTGATGAGATCACTGTCCTCAACAAAAAAGAGTTGGTGAGGAAATGAAACTCAAATAGGATCAACGAGTTCTTCTAGGAAAGAAGGGAAGGAGTTCATAGTGGAAAAAAATCACAGACTGCTCTGTGTTGGAAGGACAATGTGTTGATTTGCCACATTTCATGAAAACATGTCAGCAAAATTAAGCAGATTTCAATGACCAGAAAGGTGTTTCAAATTTGAGTGGTTAGAACAAATTGAAAAGTATGTTCTGAACCATAATTTATATTCTCAGTCACTGCCAATAAAAAGTGAATTAAAAGTGCAAAAGAAAGGAGAAATTGGTAAGAATTTAAACTGACACTTACTCAACACAACCCTGCAAGTCTTGGCCTTTAGTGAAAAGCACTGGTTTCTATGTTTTAATTGGCATTTCACCAAGGACACAAAGGAATAACTACCAGAGGTCTCTAATGCCTTCAGGCCAAGAGTTTTTGACCACTTTGAAATCCACAGGTCAAAATGAAAACATAACAAAACATCTCCTAGGAAGCATTTGAGTCTAGCATGGATTATTTCTGTTTTAACCGAGCAAGTGTTAATAATAGCCAGAAATTCATGGGTTTTTTTTCAATTCTATTATCAACAGTTGCATTCTGATGATGGCTGAAGGTTTTAGGCCTCAGTCAAATGAAGAAAATCACACATCTCCATCCTCAGACACTCCTTTGTTCACATAGATACACATTCCTACATGGAAGATACACTGAGGTGCAAATTTACTGTGTAGAGATTTGATGGGGGCAGTTTTAATAGTAAAATCAAGAGAATCTTTCATCTACATCTCCAAGAAATGAAGAACTGTTGGATTAATTCAGGAGTAAAACCTCACTCTTGCTCCTCCTGACTTCCTGAAAGCACATCAGTCACTCAAAACACTTCCACACCTATATATGCACTAAGTTTCTAAATAATTTAGGAAATACAACAGGAAAACCTTGTTCTGGATGCCTTTCACCTAAATCACTATTTGTTTGTTTGAAATGGAAAGCCCACCTCCACTGACACCACTGCCACCTTCTTCTTACCCCAAAACTGCTCTTCTGTTCCTGGAAAATTCCAATTAGCCTTATTTGCAGAGCCACCTCATCCAGGCGCTGAGCATTTCCATTTGGATTCTCACAGCATCCGTATTAATTTGACAACATAGAGCCAAGCTTGGATTTGGTGGAGACAGTGGGAGCCTCTGAAGAGCTGATTAGTTCTAAAAAGCTTTTATTGCAGATGAAGGAAAAATCTGGCTGGACTTTTATTAATGTGGATAGGGGAGTAGACTATATTACTTCCAAAACAATAATTGAAAAAATCAGCCTTGGATACTTCAATTAGTTAGAGTTTTTCGTTACACCTGCCCTGATAAACAGGCAGATTTTAAAGCTACAATTACTTCCTTAATAGATACATATTTCTTTTCCTGAACTGATAAAATAGATGTATTACTATTCTGAAAACAAGATTCTAATAGGCTAAAAAACCCAAAGCATACAAGTAAAATATTGATGATAACTAAAATCATTCCATCCCTTAAGGCAAGTTTAGAGGAAGGTCCCCTTGCTGAACAGAGAAAAGGTTGTGTGTTTTTAAAACTAATTTCTGGTGAATCCATATCAAATACTCTGTGACACCACTTAATGTCAAAGCCAGCTCCAAATAAACAGCGACTTTCCAGCAGCACAAAGCATCTAAACAGGTTGGCTCAGGCAGAAAAAGAAACAAAGCCATTTATGCCTGATAATTTTCACTTTTTAAAGAAAAAAGCTGAGAGACAAAACTATCAGCCATTAGTTTGAAATAAAAACCCCTTTCAAAATCTATTTTAAAAGCTTTCCTCCACAGCTGGCTGATTTTGTGGCTTTTGCATTCATTAAATGCTTCAGGGCAGCTTCGTCTTTAAATCTTCATTAAAAAATCAAACAAATTCAACAAGTGTTCATGTGATAGTGAGAGAAACGTTACAAAAGGAGAGAGTTCAGCAGGATTTGGCTTTTTAAAATGAAAAAGGGACATAATTTAGCATTGGAAATGCTGATAGCACAGGACTAGGAATTATAAATAAATACATATGAATCAGTTTCAGAACTGTTTTGCTTACACCAAGAACTCAGTGATACCTTAGTCTTCAAAATCTGGACACCCTAAATCCAGGGATTATATCAGAATGGGCAGATGGAGCCCAAAATATCTTCTTGTAAGGCAACACATAATATTAAATAAAAGCTGCACAAAAACCAAGTTAAAATTGACTTTCTAGCCCCAATGAGCAATTATTTATTTTCTATCCCCACTAACCTGCTTCTGTCAAAATTTCCAAGGCCTAGAAATTCACCTTCTTGCCTGGTTTCACTGATCTTTAACATCCTTCTCCACAGGCTTTTCTCAAAGTTCAGTCTGATAAACTTGCTTGGAGCAAATCCCTATCTCTGGAAGTGTTCCAGGCCAAGTTGGATGGGGCTTGGAGCAACGTGGGATAGTGGAAGGTGTCTCTGCCCCTGGCAGGGGGTAGAATGAGATGATCCCTTCCAATCCAAACCATTTTATGATTCTGTGAAAGCCACAGTGGTGCAAGAGGCAGAGACAGATTCATGTGATTGTGAGGAATGAACTTAAAATTTAAGGTTTCTACTGTGGCAATCAAAAAATCACAGTTTTAACAGTCCTGCACAGCCAGTTTTCCCCACTTTCCACGGGGTGACTCCACTTGTGATATGGACACTGTTTCCTGCCAGTGTTCCTTCCTTTGCCCACTTGGATTTCCTTTCCTATTCTGTAATGCCCAGATTATTGCAGTAAAGACAGGGAAGAATAAAACATTCAGGAAACTTGACAGAGTAGAATCAGATAGTCTTAGATCAATTTAAAAAATGTTTTCCAGCAAAGATCTTTGAGATAGGAGCAATCCAGCTTATCTGTACTGCAAATCACTGCTTTAAAGAGTGACTAAGATGATCATGGAAACCTAGACTCCAAGGAACAGGGAAGGAGGTTGGATAGAAGCACAAAACTGCCACAGAACAGAAAGGCAGTGGGAGCAAGAGTGTAGGTAGGACACAGAAATATGAGCCCTCACAAAGCCCTCTGAAAGGCTAGAGCAAGGAATTCTCTTCCAGAGATACATTCCCTTAGCCATTGTGGCTCAAGCCCATCAAAGGACCAAGAGATGTGGGTACAAGCCCTGCATGCCCCTGATCACAGAATCATGAAATGGTTTGGAAGTACCTTCAAGACCATCTTATTCCACCCCTTGCCATGCACAGGGACACCTTCCATTAGACCAAGCCTTTACAAACCTCATCCAACTTGTCCTCCAACACCTCCAGGGATGGGGCAGTCTAAAAAGATCCTCACAGGTGCTACAGCTTGTTACCTTGATAGCGACTTCCTGGATTTTAAGACTCCCAACATCTGTGGATACACCTGAAGTTTGTTAGGAACTCTGGCCAGTCTCCCTCCCTGTAGTTAAGATACTTAACATGGAATTAAGAGCTAGAGGTTTGAATCCTTCCATCAGTGAAGGGAGCACAGGCCTCTAACATCCCATGGAAAGACTCTTCCTAGAGAGATTGGACAGGGTTTGGAGCAACCTGGTGTAGTGGAAGGTGAAGTGGTTGGAACCAGATGAGATTTAAGGTCCCTTCCAACTCAAACCATTCTGTGCTTCTACAATTCCAAGATGAACAAAACAAGATGCAGAAGGAGGAGAGCAGGAACTACCACTTTCTCTCAAAATCAAAATCAGGCACCACCATCTCAATGCTCCTCCTCAAACTGTCAAAGACTGGACATTAAGGGACCCTTCTGCCCCAATTTTTTGTTTATTGCTCCCAATCTGTCTCTTTCCTCTGCTGCCCTTCCTTAAATATCCTGGAGCACTATTAATTGGCTCTTAATTAGCCACTCTTAATCACCTACTTGATGATGTTACTGGCTTTGCTACACTTTAAACAAACAATACTCCAGATCTTCAGATCTTAAGTGCCTCCCCCATGAGGAATATCCCACTGACAGGGAGCACCTGCAGAGAATTTCCTTCTCTGTGTGTGCTCTGTGTCCTTACAGAAATTCTGCTCTTGAATTTCTGCCCTTGGGTGGGGAAGAAATCCCCAATGAGCATCTTTAGCTCAGCTCCACCTGATTTGTGTGACAGCACTGCCACCAGCTTTTACTGTGCATGGCACATTCTCCCTGAGGATTATTCTCCTTAATCTGCCAAACACTAACAATTAAAAATGGAACCTGGCTGGCAGAATAGCTTTGGCTTTTCTTGGCCTTAGTGCATCATCTGGTCATGGATATTCACCAAGCCCTGGTTCCAAGAATTACTAAGGAGTCAGGAATGTGAGCCCAGTCCTGTCAATCCACAGCTCCACCAGGGAATAGCGAAAAAAACCACTGACACAAACAAATTTTATCCCCAAAACAAGTGCCCTGGGTTCAAATACTGCACACAGAAAGGGCTAGCTTGTCAGGTTCCACAGGACCCTGGGATGGCTCAGATTGGAAGTGCACGATGACTGTGAAATCAAGACAGTGACAACCTTACAAAGCTGTGCTCTGTCTCCTCTTTGAGCCACAGAACTGTCCCTGCCTTTTACTCTTATTCACCTCCACTGTGAAGCTGGATAAAGAGCTTTCCAAAAATCATCCTGACAGACAGGAGCTGTATCAGTGATTTTCCAGCTTCAGGAAACAGTCTTGTAAATGCAGCCTCTGTCCAGAACACCCAAGGACAGGCTGACATAAAATAAATGTGAGTTACTCCTCTGTGACACTCCTCATCATCACCTGAGTTGATCAAAGGCTCTAAGGAGGGTTAGGATTTTTCCTTCTTGGGTGTAAAGCATTAATAGGATCATTTTGCTTACCGGAGGATCCTGATCCTCAGCTGAAACCGTGGTGATAACAGTGCCCTTGATGGCATCAGGAGCCACCATTCCCCTGTAGAGCTTCTGGCTAAACATTGGTGAGTAATCATTCATATCCTGCAAAACATAACCAACAGGTTAGTTCTGAAGCTCAAACAAAATTACAGCTGCATCCACAAATGGTTTTGCCAAACTCCCTGCTTGGGATGTCTGCCTGCCACTCCCAGGCTCCCTCAATTCCATTACTACCACACAAAACCAGCATGCAAGGGGGAAAGAGCCAAAGATTCACAGAAAATATTGGTGTGAGAGCTCAACTGAATGAAATTCTGCAGGAAAACACGATCTCACAAGAGCAGAGAATTCCACACCGCTTGGTCCTCCAGCAGCTGGCTCTGCTCATTTTCCAAAATGAATGAGCTGCTGTTGCTTGATGGTGTTTGTTACCTCTAATATGCAATAAATTAAGAGGAAATAGTGTGTCAGATTAGTATCAACACCCCAGGACAGCCTGTGCTGGTGCTCTTCAGACTGATGTGTATCATGATGGAAAGAAGGTTCAAAGGCCCATTGTCACTGCCATAGTTTATTTTTACACTTATAGATGTGTGCACAGCTATATGTGCATATATCCGTTCATGGCTACATCCCTGTGTGACAGATGCAGCTGCATCCAAATCCCAGGCCAGGTGAGAATGCCCAGGCTGGCACCATGGGAGACGTCATGGTTGGATGCTCGTGGCCCAGGAGCATGTTGCCCCAGAAGCCACCAATGCTTAGAAGCCCCACCAGCATCACAGGTTATATATAATAAAGATCAAAGAGGCATTCACTCAGACTGGGGTGTCAGAAAATAACTGAAAATAATTCTGATGGGTTGTCAGAAAATTGTTTGTTACAATTCTCTTCAGAACTCTCTAAAAAACTGATCTATAAGTTCCCAGTCCATCAGTAAATCACAATTATTATTTTACAAAGAGAATTTCTCTTATTTTTTCCTTTTGGTCACCTTTTTACCTGGAATTCTCTTGATGACAGATTTATTCATTTTGCACACTACTATTAGCATTGTTTTGAGCATACGGATAACACGATTAAATTTTCTGGAGTGGCTTTACTGATCCACAAACAAAGGGCAGACTTTTTCCCCCACTTTTTTCCCTTTCACAGAATCATTAAAGTTGGAAAAGCCCTCCCAGACCAGCTCTTCATGCTGTAAATTCAATGAGCTCATACTGATTAAACATCATATTACACAGTCATTTAAAACACTCATCCAGACCTCACCAGAGCACACAACAGTGTAATAAACAGCTATATAAAAAAAAACCCCTGATTGTCAGAAGTCCATGTAATAAATGCCTGAATAATTCATGCATCGTGTTCAGTGAAAGGTCTGTGATTCCAGTCTTCAAAAGCCACTGGAAATGCCTTTTCTCTGATTTTCAGATTTTCAAAGACAACCGGCTCATTAAATTCAAGTAAAAAGCCACACCTAAGCAATTCCAACTAGGAGAGCATTTCAAATGAAAACATTTTGGAAAAACATCCAAATTCAATCATTAGCATTTCTGCACAGAATCACAGGCATTGAATCTTACAATTTCCCTTTCTTGATCAGTTTGTCAGAAAATAATTCACTTCATCAGAGAATTTAATACCCAGGTCTATTTTACACAAACAATCTTGTTTCTCTTGACTCTTCAAAGAAATAAGCTTTGATCCTTTCTGCTCCCTGAAACTCCCCTCTGGAGCAACATGTTGCTGTGGCAAAGGATCCAATATCATACAGCAACTTTGGATGGTAAGAGGTGTTCCAGGCCAGTCTTGATGGGGTTGGAGCAACCTGGGATAGTGGAAAGTGCCCCTGCCCATGGCAGGGAATGGAATGAGATCAGCTGTAAAGTCCTTTCCAACCCAAAACATTCCAGGATTCCCTGAGTTCTTCATCTGGGCTAACGCTTACAAAACTTGGGATTTTTTTGCATCTTGCTTCCCAGGATCTGGATGCTCAGAATCACCTCCCTGGAGCAGGTGAGGTTTCTGAAATACAGCCTTTTTCTGTATTTACTCCCATATTTCAGATCCATCTCTCTCTGTGCACCTGCAGACCTACAGCCAGCTCGGATCTTTGTTCCTTGGCACAAGAAGTCAAACTGCTGTTTGCTCACTGGGGTGGGGAATTTCGCCCTGTGATGCTTTTGTTGTCTTTTCAATACCTTTATGTGACCTTAGAGCCTGAAAACTGGGGATTTAAGGTATTTGGAAGCATAATCCTGTTTCAAGATAATACGCTGCTATAGAAAACGAGTAAGTCATCCTTAACATACCTATTTCTCAGCGTACATGGAATTATTACAAAATACAAAGGGATACAAAGCAAAACATAAAGTAGGACACAGAAAGTCTTCTGCCTCTCACTTCTCTTTCCTCTAAGACAAACTTAATGCATGACTGCCTCATAAATGTGAGCTGAGATGACTGAACAAGCACTAAATGCCTCAGTCATAACAAGACAGAACAGCCTCATGTACTTGTCTTCCTGGCTCATCCCTTCCACAACATTAAAGCAGCCACTTATTTTCTTTATAGCAGAGTTTGAGCTTAAATGTTTCCACTTTTAACAAAAGAAAAGGTCCCCAGAAGAATCATCCAGGGTCTCCTTGTTAGGCAGCTGCAGGAGTGCTCCTCAGAGAGATCAGTATCTCCTGGGCTCATCCCAAATATCTACAAGAAGTAAGTTCTGGAAGCACAAAGGGAATTTTTGTAGGCAAAAGGTTTAACATGTGAAACACACAGATAACATGTAAATGGGATGTTTTTTGGTTGGAATGTTTTCTTTATTCTAATAAAGCCTTGGTTCCGAGGAGAGAGGGAGAAGTTCATATATTATTACCTCCTTCAACTGGTAGAATTCTTCTTTATAAATTAAGGGCACTTAAAAGGCACCAAAAAGGGCACAAAAAAGAAACTACAAATTTTTGGGCACAAAGCACCACCACTGAGGATGGAACACAGCCCAAATCTGATTTTGTTAGAGCAGAGAAAGAAAGCACATTGTATGATCTCTAAATAGCTGAAGAGGTCAAGGTCTGCTCCATGTCACCCCCAAATCCTGTGTCCCTGTAGTCATGGGATCATGGTTTAGGTTGGAAGTGAATTTAAAGGTAATCTCAATTCCACCCCCTGCCATGGGCAGGGACACCTTCCACGTTGTTCCAACCTGGCCTGGAACACTTCCAGGGATGGGGCAGCCACAGCTTCTCTGGGCAACCTGTGCCAGGGCCTCCCCACCCTCACAGCCAAGATTATCTTCTAACATCCCATTTAAACATCTTCTCTGTCAGTATGAAGGCACTCCCCCTTGTCCTGTTTCTCCAGGCCCTTGGAAATAGTCTCTCTCCAACACTTCTCATCCAATTTCTGTCATGAAAGTGGACTCAGGGGTGGGCGGATGCAGATACAGTTTTCAGGTTTTCATAACAGAAAGACTGAGTAAAAGCACAACATTTAGAGCAAGTGCTGGGCTTGCCTTACGATCAGAGACCAAAGATATATGGGTTTTGCCCAGGTAAATAATTTAAGTTTCCTCTATGCCTCATGGCTTCTGCTTAAAACACCTCTAAACTTGCCTTTGCCCTGGAATGGATGTAGCACATGAGTGCAATCCCTAAGCACAGGTTAAGGAATAGGGCAGTAAACCTTCCCGAAGTGGTGGTAAGGAGTCATGGAATCACCTCTTAAATGTGAGGCATAATCCTACGTGTGCTCCTGTAGCCAAACTGCAGCATCTTACAACCTGCCACAGTTCAGTGCTTCAGCCACAGAAATCCAGGCTGCTATTTCCTTAAATCCAGGCTCCAGACACGCGCCAAAACATGTTGGGAATTAGGGAATGAATTCCCTGTATAACTCACTTTCAAATACTTGATACTTGACAGTAAGGTAAAAGCAGCCATATATTTATAAATTAATATAAGCCAGCCTTTGTGTCACTGCTTATCTAATTGCAGATTTATTACACTTTTCATACATATTTATTTAAAAAACAGAGTGAAAGTCAAAGCATAACAACCTCACAGATTCTCTTTATCTACCGCTTTTTGTTCCCCATGTTCACAACAGGGCAAAACATAGAAGAGGACACATCCTGACATCCCTCCCTTGCACAAAGATCAAGGATCAAGCACAATATGGGAGAGATGCTCAAATTCTACTATTCTTGAGAACCTACATAAGCACTTTGAAAAGCAAATGAAGACATATTAAGAGATTTATTGATGTCAACTCACTTGTTAACTCAGCTGTCACACTCGGCATGGGAATGATCCCACTTCCCGACTACTTTCCTTCCTCTCTGAATAGGAAACAAGTCATTCCTAAGATTTAAAGGGTTGTTATTCAGCAAAAACGTTGGTAAGAAACAAATACTGACCTCTCTGCAAAGAGTATGAAAACAGTGAACAAAAACGTTGGGACTGAGACTGTCATTTTGGAATGGCAAAGAGGAGGAACAAAGCAGGGGGGACGAAAGGCATTAAGGAGAAAATCAATATGTAATTTAAAAATCATTAAGGCACTCACTTGCTGTAATGCACTAACATGAAATCGGGAGCTCCTGGACAGGCAAAACACACTAAAACAGAAGAAAGATCCCTCCAGCACAGCATTCCCAGCATAAAATGGACTTGGAAATTTCAATGGACTTCAGCAATATTAACGTCTTTTTGATTTACAGGGACACCAAGAGGCCCTTCATGCTTGTGCTCCACTAAATTAAGAATATCAACATTTAACACCTGGGTGAAGTTAATTCCCTCTTCCTCCTCATCCACTACTGTGGGAAATACACATCTTGGATTCAAACCTCTGTCTACACTGCAGCTCTGGCTGTTACATGGAATCATGGAATGCTTTGGGTTGGAAAGGACCTTGAAGACCATTTCATTCCATGCCCTGCCATGGGCAGGGACACCTACCAGGGACACTTATTCCAATGACTAAGTTATAGGACTTATCCTCCAAAGGAACCCTTTTAGACCTGCTCCCGGCAGCCTGCAGTACACTAGATGGCAGTCCTTCCAAATAGGAATGAAGCCCTTCCTACCTAAGTACCCAAAATCAACCTAGTTGACCCTTTCCTGATTTTCTTCTGGCTGAAACAGGGTTATAATTTTTTACACCTACTCATCTGGGTTTTGGACTGTCCTTTTGTAGCCTCTAAAATCAGTCTGATTTTTGAATTCCTGTTTTTTTGGTAGGTTGGGACCTAATTCTAATTGAGCACTGATTATTTAGTAAAATACCTGTAGTTCCATGACAGCAAAATCTGATTTTTTGTCTGCTGAACAAATTCCTCCCAAAGAACCCCAAACCCTAGATCCTAGGGTTTACCCAGACCATTAAGAGAATCCCACTGTTTAGGGTGTGCAGAGGTGCCCATCTGAGGACCTTCCGTTTCTTCCTACCTCTCTCCTCATCTCTTAAGCAGAAATAATCATGAACTAGATGATCTCTAAGATCTCTTCCAACCCAAACCATTCCATGATTCCATAAAAAATTTCTAAAACTCTTGAGGAAATGTTGGACTCTCCTATTTCTGACCTGTTAAAAAAAATAAATTACTTATTAATTTTGGGGTAAATACTCACAGCAAGACTTTATGAGTACATCCATGTGCTCTTCCTACAACTTTTAAGACTCTGCTGATCCCAAGGTTTCTAGTCAACTGTATCTAAGTGGAAATCAATATTCCCTGGCTATAAAAACCAGTGTCTGAGTTAATAAATGCATATTAGGCCTTTCCAGCTCCTTTTGCAGTCTGTTGGATTTTATGACAAATGTAATACATAGGAAAAAAAATGTATTTTTTGAGAGTTCTCCCCATCCACTCACATTAAATCCCTCACAAGAAGGAACTGAAAAGGTTTCCTTCAAAGCCCAGCACATCACACACGGAAATTCTCCAACCTTCCCAATCTTCTCCCACAGTTCCAGATGTGGATGTGTAATTTTCTGCTGTCATTTTTGGTTTTGAACATCTGCCACTTCAGTCTGTGTGCACATTCCCTGAGCTGGTGGCTTCCCAGCTGAGATGCCTCCAAGTGTTTAATAATTCCCTGTGTTTTTGGGACTTCCAAGGGCATCTTTCATAATCCTACACTAAAACTGTGAAATTCCCTTCCTGCAGAAAGCAAAGGGTGCTTTGGTATCACTGTACTTGAAAATTCCTGTTGTTCTCCTGTGTTCTTTAACCATAGAAAGGTGTCACTCAACACCTTATTTAGAAATCAAAAATCCAAGATATTTTCCTACTAAATAAGCAGAATGAAAACTCCCCAAAGGTATTTATAGCCCTTAACAGCCTGGACCAGTCTCACCTGGAGCTCCAACACCCTGCCCTAGCCCAGGATCCCATTTGAGACCTGCTATAGTGATGCCACAGAATACCAGTCTCCAGGCCCATCCCCAAGCTCCTGGCTGGAGTCCCTGGACAGACCCCAGACTCTCCCATTGATTTTCCATTTTTTCATCTGTTAACAGCCAGTTCATGGGGAAAAAAAAAAAAGGAAATAAGACAGGAGGCAACAGGCAGGAACCAGTGCCCAGGAAATTCCAGCTGAACATGAGGAAGAACTTCCCTATGCAGTGACCCAGCACTGAACAGATTGCCCAGAGAGGGTTTGTAATCTCCCTCACTGGAGATATTCCAGAGCCCTCTGGACACAATCCTGTGCCATGTGCTCTAGAGTGGCCCTGCTGGAGCAGGGAGGTGGGACCAGATGCCCCACTGTGGTCCCTTCCAGCTGGACCCATTCCACGATACTGTGAAAGGAAGAGAACCTTTCATAAAAAACACCTCAGTCAGAACACTAAATGTTACCTATGAAATATTAAAATGCAAATTTTGTATGCTTTTAGAGATCAGAGTATAAAAATAAGTATTAGAGCTCTTCAGAAACAAAGTCTCTGGCTGTGGAGTGACAGACCCAATGTGGAAATAATTGAAGATTTGAGCTGTGACTCTATGTTGTGGTTTTAAGTAATCAGAGTTTTTTATTAGCTGGGGAGGGCTAGGAGAAAGGCTTCTTTAAGAAGCTGCTGGAGTTTTTCTCTGGTCTAAGCTAGCCAAGGTCAGGCAACAACGCCTCTGTGATAACATATTTAAGAAGGAGTAGGAAAAAAAAAAAAAGCTGCGCAGAACATCATGGCGGCTTAAGAGAGAGGAGGGTGTGAAGTTTGATTAGCANTCCCCGCCCCCCCACACCTGCCTTCCTGAGCTGTTGGGGGAAGGTGAAGGATCTTAAAAGGGAGGGGTGGGGGGAGAAAGGTGTCTGTGACAACTATCAAACTGCTTACCCTTAAACTCTTAAGCTCTGATTTTAGTAGTAGTAGTAGTAGTTGTAGTAAATACTTAACATTCTAAGTTAGAGCCTGTTTTGCTTGTGTGAAGTAGTTAATAAACAGTTGCTTGTAATCCTTATCACAAAGGTCGAGGTTTTTTTTCCTCCTCTGAGAAATTTTAGATCTATGTGTGGGCTCTCGGCTTTTAGCCAGAGTCAAACCATGACACTCTAGAACAATTTCCTCACAGGTGAGTTTAATTCCTTTATGAGAAGATTATCTTTTCCTCTTCCCTTAGATGTCTCCCATACCATGAGGCCCTGGCACAGGTTACCCAGAGAAGCTGTGGCTGCCCCATCCCTGGAAGCATTCCAGGCCGGGTTGGACGGGGCTTGGAGCAATGTCCAAGTGGAAGGTGTCCCTGCCCATGGCAGGGGGTGGAATGAGATGGTCTTTAAGATCCCTTCCAACACAACCACTCTATGATTCCATGAAATTCATGATTTCACCTGATACTGGATTATGAAGAACTGGAAGTCCCTTCCCATCCTTACATATTCTCTTGGCTTCTCATGACAAATACAAGCCTTAATATCAAAATCAAAATCAAAATCTTTGTGGTGATGCTGCCATGAAAATACAACAAAAAGTAAGAAGTGGCCCCTTGAATTCTGTGATTGGCACTGCTTTACACAGGATTTTTGTCTAAAGACACACAAACCAGAGCCTGGTTGTACCTCACATGGTCCAACTGCATCTTTCTCACATTCACTGCTCAGCAAGCCCTAAAGTAGCTCATCATATAAATTAAGGGATAATATTCATGACGGAATATATGAGGCAATAAATGACAAGCAAATGATTGAAGAGATCACTTGAGATGGAAACAAAGAAATAAATCTGTTTACTGGCACCGCAGACCAACACCATGCCTGTTATTCCATTAATGCCACTGGAAACAAGAGAAATTTTGGAGGTGATGCAGCTCATTTTTAAACCTTTTTGTAAGTTTTGTGCTGCTTTTGGGCTGGGCTGCTCTGTTTTTCTATAAGTGGGAAAAAATTTCCATTTTGTGAGAAAGAAAAGATTTCCTGGATGCAAATTTATTGGAAAAAACATAACAAATACTATTTTAGAAACATTAGAAATTTTTGATACATGTTTGGCCTTAACTGACTCACTAGTATCTTTTATCTTCCATGTGCTCATCACTGCCTGCATAATTTCTGGCAGAAAATCTCCACTATTACTGGAATTACATCTCACCAGAATGTGAAATCCCACCATTACAAAGGAGTGATGGATCACTGCTCACCTGCTCATGGAAACAAGAACTCCTGTGGGAAGAGAAAGCAGTGGCACTACAATATTTACATACCTGGTGAAGAAGGGTTTAACCAAAGTGTCCCTCCCTCTTCCTAAAGATGACTTGAGCATCGCTCTTCTCCTATCCTCGCCTACTGAGTCAGTTTAACTAAGTCTGGAAATACACCATAGAACGTTGATAACTGGGATTAAGGCACAATAGGAATAACAGAATCGTGGAACGGGTCAGGCTGGAAAGGTGAGGCATCTCCCTGTTCCAGCACAGAGCACATGGCACAGGATTGTGTCCACAGGGCTCTGGAATATCTCCAGTGAGGGAGACTCCACACCCTCTCTGCACAGCCTGTTCCAGTGTGTGTAAAGAAGTTCTTCCTCATGTCCACGTGGAACTTCCTGGGCATCAGTTCCTGCCCATTGCTCTTGTCCCATTGCTGGGCCCCACAGAGCAGAGCCTGGTCCATCCTCTGCCCCCTCTCTGCACACACTGACACACAGGTATTACGTCCCCTCTCTGTTGCTCCTCTGCAGGCTGAACAGCCCCAGCTCCCTCAGTCTTTCCCGGGCACAGAGATGCTCCATCCCTTGAGCATCTCCACAGCCTCCGCTGGCCCCACTCCAGGAGCTCCATGTCTGTCCTGTGCTGAGGAGGCCAGAGGTGGACACAGCACTGCAGATGTGCCTCCCCAGGGCTGAGCAGAGGGGCAGGATCCCCTCCCTGACCTGCTGCCAATGCTCTTCCTGATGCCTCCAGGATTCCACTTGCTCTCAGGACAGGCTGCTGGTCAGGGACAGCTTGCTGTCCACTAGAACACCCAGGTCCTTCTCCATCAGGTCCCCCCCAGCCTCTGCTGGTGCTCCTGGGGTCGTTCCTCCCCAGGTAAAGGACCCTGCAATTACCCTTGTTGAATTTTAAACAGTTCTTCTCTGTCCACTTCTCCAACCTGTCCAAGCCTTTCCAAAGGTCTGGACAGCCCTTTGGGGATCGGCCACTCCTCTAGCTTTGGATCATCAGAGAACTTGAGGAGCATCAACCTCTTCATCCAATCATTCATGAAGAAGTTGAATAACATTGGGTGCAGTTTTGAATCCTGGGAGACACTACCAGTGACCGGCCTTCACCTAGACCCTGTGCCACTGATTATGATCCCCTGGGATCTGCTGTCGAGCCACTTCTCAACCCCCCTCACTGCCCACTCATCCAGCCCTCATTTGTTGGCAGTCTCATAATATGGCACTGCTGGAAATAGAGAGCTTTGGTGTTATTTATTCTTGTTGCTTTATTCCTTAGAATCCTTAACCTGAGGCAATGGCTTCATTACACTATACATTCTCCTTGAAAAATTAAAAGCAAACCAATCCCAGAACACAGAAAGAGGAGGAAAAACAATTCTGGAAAGAAAGAGACAAAGTAATACAAAAATAATGCTGGTAATAGTAGCAGGAGGACACAGCATAAAACATGGAGGTACCCTGGAGGCCTCATGATGCAGAAATACTTCTAAAATGTGTTTAGGAACACATTACTCACTGAAGAGCAATATCCACTGGGAAAAGGTTGGTCCTGTTTCTGTTAAGAAACCCTATTACCACAATAATTGTTTCCAAATGCTAAATCCTAATAACAAGCACACCATTTGAACCACAATGATTTTGCTTTTCCCAAGACTGGGAACCAGTTGTATTGTGGAGGATGTGTGTCTGTATGGGAACAGGTGCTACAGGCACTAGTGCAAGAGGTTCAGCCCCAGACACCCCAGGACTTGCTGCTTCTTCAGGAAAGCTGTGAAATCAGGAAAAAGAACCTGTAAAGTGGGGAAAAAGAGAAATCTCATTCTCATTCGAGGTGGCAGGAAGAAATTAATGCCCTTTATAATATTCCTCCTTGGCAATACTTCAATGGATGGAACAATTATCACTCTTCTCCAGCTTCCTGAAAGAAGGTTGGAGCCAGGTGGAGGATTGGAATCTTCTCCCAGTAACACATGACAGGAGCAAAGGAAATGGCCTTGAGTTGGGCAGCGTAGGTTCAGGTTGGATATTAGTAAATATTGCTTCACTGAGAGGGTGGGACATGTGAATGTGGCACCTGGGGACATGGTTTAGTGGTGAACAGAGATAATGGTTTGACTTGATGATCTTAGAGGTCTTTTCCAACCTAAATGATTCCATGAATTCATTGCTTTATCTCTGGCTCTTTCTGACATCCACACAATGCAAGCAGCCATTTGGCTGCAGCAGAGGTCAATAATGTGTTTCCACGCTGGTCCCAGATGAAGTTATTTTTCCTGCAGTGAGTGTTCTGTTACACAATCTGTGTCTTGATCTAGTTCAGGAAAGGTTAATACAAACTATTTGTAACTTGTCATGCCAACGGCTTAAAGTGGGAGTCTAAAGAATATCACAGTGTGTCTCCCCCCTCCTCTGGCCACAAGGAGCAGGGTTATTATGGGTGTGCTGGTCTTTCTGTTTGATACCACAGAAATGATGTATGATACCATCAGATGTCCATAGTTGGTTAACAGAATCCCATTACCCAGGAAAAATTACAGTGCTTTGGGTTAAGAGCTGAGCTCTGAAAAATGACAAATGTGAACAGAGCAGCAGAAGCCCAAGAGGACTTGGAGCCCTCAGTAACAATACAAATAATGTTCTGAGGATTAGAGGGGCTGAATCTGTAATGGTGACACAAATTTCCTGCTCAGCCCCACAACTGCCTTAATTCTTGCTCCTGATTTCCTCTAGTTCAATGATTTGTTATTACAGATTTTATTTTGGGGCTCACAGTGCATCTGCACCTGGTTTATTCCCAATTTGGGGTCTCAAACTGCATTAAAATAATTACTCAAATACCAGCTCCTAAATAAAGTGAAAGCATTTGTATAACTAAGAGGAAACAGACACATCATCTTCTTCTCACTTGGCTTCCAAGACTCTGCACCCCTCTCCTGCTGCTCTTGGGTCAGCCATTCAAGCTGTCTTCTTGTGGATCCTTCATATCTCACTCAGGGACAGCACAGGTTTCTGACTTCAATCTCCAGCTCCTCCCCCTCATCTGTAAATTTTGGATCTGGAAGTTTATCCATAAGCTCAGCTTAAACCACCAGACATTTAACCCATTAATGACAACTGCCCGAAAAAAAGGAGATATTAAAGCTGTTTTTTTATCACACATCCTCCATTCTCTCAACGGCCACTCAAAACACCATTCAAGGCTGGAAATTAAGCACCATCTTCATCTCAGCAACATACATAACATTTAATCATGTCCACTGATCCATTGCAAAAGTCAGCCTGCCACCTGACAACTTAATAATTTCAAATATCAGCTGCCTGTCCTCTATCCCAGGCCCTGTTCTATCCCTGGCCTAAAACCTTTTACTGCTGAAATCGTTACTCTTGGCTCCAGCCTAGTATTCCAGCCTCTCACTTGCCTTTCCAAAGTATCATCAACCACACAATCACAGAATCCCAGAATTGCTTGGGTTGGAAAGGACCTTAAAGCTCATCTAGTTCTACCCCTCAGGCTCAGGGAATGATAGCAGAAGCTTTGTTTTCTGTGACTGACTTGGAAGCTGCTGTGGAAGACTGTGGATTATTAGGAAAGAAGTAATCTGCGTCCCAGATTAAGACATTTTGCAGACAGAGAGGTATCACAGAAGCCTTCCTGCACTATCACCAAATAATCAGACATAGACCAGACCTAAAATAATTCTGAGCTCACACAGACTGACAAACAGAATTACTCCAAACCATATGGTAATTCCAAGCACCTGTGGATACACAAGAAGCTGGACCCAAGACTCATTTCTAAATGCTAAATACTTTCCACAGACTTGGACTTAAAGTTGCTGGAGATGGAGTTGACATTCGTGAGCTGTACTTTTGGTTCTGCTACAATTTTTGCTCGTTAGCTGAAATACAAGTAATTAAACTCTCCTCTCTCCCAAAGCCCACAGAAACCAAGCATGATTCCAGCCTTTCAGGGATTCTAAAGGACAAAATGTCCAGGTATTCTTGTACCTCATAAATCTGTATCCAAGATTTTGCTATATAATAATTGCACATAAAAACGTCATTCTAGCTGTTATAAAATGTGTGTTTAATTGAACAAGTTGCTGGTGGAAAAAGTACTTTCATACAATGAAAAACATTGTCCTGTTGTTCCTTGGAGGGCTGATGGAATATTTTGGACCAAGCAGGAGATGTTCTTGAGTGTGGAGTGGTTGCCCTTACCTTGACTCTCACAGTGACGGTGGCCAGCCCAGGAGGCATAGTGCCCTTGCTGTCAAAGGCTTCCACCAGGAAGGTGAAGGTTGCTTCTGTGCCAGAGAAGGATTCATAATCCAAGGATTTCAGGAGTGATAACTCGCCCGTGTGCTTGTCCAGGGCAAAGTACTGCCGTGCATCCTCCGTGCGGATTCGATAGTTCACATTGGAGCCGAGGTCAACATCCTTTGCCTGTGGACAAACAAAGGAACTTGACACCAAACAAACCCCTTCTCACAAAGCATCCCTGCTTGATTTAAAGGATATAAAAAAGCAAACTACTGCAAACAACTTGAGTTTTGTTATATTGTTCTAATTGGATTCAATGTGCACAGACACATGGAATCAAACTCATTGAAGGTTCTAAAATCCAGAGATTACTGCCACAGGAAATGAGCACAATATTCTGGGCAACAGCACTGGAAGCTGAGTCTGCTCTTCTTCTTTTCCCTGGGAAACCTGTTAGCAACCACTGCCAGGGAGAGTATCACACAATCCCACAATAGCTGGGGTTGGAAAGGACCTTAAAGCTCATCCCGTTCCACCCCTGGCCATGGGCAGGGACACCTTCCACTATCCCATGTTGCTCCAAGCCTCATCCAACCTGACCCGGAACCCCTCCAGGCATGGGGCAGCCACAGCTTCTTTGGGAAACCTGTGCCAGGGCCTCCCCACCCTCACAGACAGAATTCCTGGCATCTGATCTAAATATCTTGTCTTTTAGTATAAAACTGTTCCTCCTTGTTCTATCTCAATCTCCCTGTGTAGACAGTAGTAGTGCAGATTGTTTCCTTTTTTGTTTTTTAGTAAACAAATTATTGTTAAAAGAAAATTAATTGTTATTATTTCCTAATGAACTCCTCTTCAAAGTATTCTTCTGTACCTTGCTAAAAGTGATGCATTTTTCTGTCTTTCCAATGTCACCGAATCACACCATCAGAAAATCCTGGAATGGTTAGTTTTGAAGGGTCCTTAAAGCCCATCTCTTATTCCACTGCCTGCCATGGGCCGGGACACCTTCTGTTATCCCAGGTTGCTCCAAGCTCCATCCAACCTGGCCTGGAACACTTCCAGGGATAAGACAGGCACAACTTCTCTAGGCAAAATTACCTCCCCCACACTCCAGTTCCCAATCTTTTCTTACAGTTTTTGTAGTGTGTAATTAATATGTATTTCTATATTATGTATTTCTGTATTATATAGTTCTGTTACCCCCTGAAGTTGGAATGTCCTGTTAACCCCCCTGCCCTTCTCCAAATAGTTTGTCCCCTCCTTTCTCATTGGTTAAACTCCCCTATAAGAATCTGCACACAGGAAGTAGTTTCAGCTTTCCTTGGTTGCTTCCTTAAGTTTAGGACCCTCTGGGAGGCACGCTGCCCCCAGAGAGAAATAAACTTAAAATATTCTCAACCAAGAAGAGCTGCCCGCGTCTTCCTCATCCTCCGTTTAATGGCTTAACCCTCGAAGGCATAGCAAGGGGATACACAGGCCTTGCTGCCTTAAGCACCTCTTAGCCGGACCTCCTGAACACAGAGGCTTTTCGCCTAGAGGTGCCTCCTCCTATCGTGTGCTCTGAGGCAGACTAAGCCGAGGCTGAAGAAGGAGCTGGGGCTTGCTGAGGGGGCAGAGATAATTTCCCTGCCAAGTTAAACAAATTACACAACATTTCCCTTACTCCCTAACGCTTTCTTACCTCTATCTTCAGGAACACAGTGCCTGGGGGTAGATTTTCTGGGACACAGACAGTGTAGGAAGCATTGGTAAACACAGGGCTGTTGTCATCAATATCCAGCACTTTGATGGCCAAGGTCAGCGTGGACCGACGGGGGTCTGCAGCTCCGTCTGTCGCCTCAACAATGAGCTCATAGGAATCCCTTACTTCCCTGTTCAGCTTCACTGCCGTGTAAATGCTGCCATTGGATGTGATCCGGAAGAGATTGTTGAAGTTTGCCAGACTGTAATGAACCTGACCATTAACCCCAGCATCTGCATCTGTAGCCTGGAAAAACAGCAGAAGAACCATGTTTAATGCACATATTCCATACCCACAAGGGACATACCTCCACAAAAAAACCAGGTGAGCCAAGGAAAGATTCTCCAGAGAATTCTCCATGCTTAGGTGGCTGCTCAGCAGTGCTTCTTTATGGCATTTTGCTTCTCTCTGAGGTTTTACTGAAGATAAAAATCCCACAGCAATATTTCACTCAATTTGTTGGGACAGAAAGCAGGTCAACTGGATCCCAACTGGATTTCCTCAGGAGAAAAGATATATTTAGTTGCTCAGCCTTTGACAACTTTCAACAGGACAAGAGGATATAGCCTCAAGCTGAGCCAGGGCGGTTCAGGTTGGACATCAGGAGGAATTTCTTCCTGGAAAGGGCTGTCAGGCATTGGAAGGGGCTGCCCAAGGAGGTGGTGGAGTCCCTATGCCTGAGGGGTCCAACGAACAACTGGACATGGCACTCAGTGCTCTGGGCTGGGTGACAAGGTGGGGATGGCACACAGCTTGGACTCAATGGTCTGGGACGTGTTTTCCAACTTAAATGATCCTGGGATTCTGTGAATCCATTAAGTCCTGCAGACTGTGGCAAAGATGTTTATGCCTGAGGATGTACAGAAATGAGTTCACAACAGACACAGTCATGTTTTTAGGAGACAAACTGCAAAGCCTGCTGTAGATTTGAAAGTAATTTTAATTTACATTCCTATAAAACAAGTTTATCTATTCCAAAACTTATTTCCAAATTAATCTGACACAAAAAATGTTGTCCCATGAGAATTTATTCTCAATTTTAGGAGTATTTCAGATTACTCTTGGAGTTTCCTGTTGGGCTTTGTTTAGATCAGTTATTTCTATAGAGGAAATAAAACTGATTGGAAACTAAGCAGATCCAACCATACGTTGACAGATGTCAATTAAAAGGATGTGTTACCACATTCCAGGCAATATAAAATCTTACCAATCACTGCTTAGCACACGGATGCAGTGCAGGGAAGAAGCACAGTGCATTTTTTGTTATTAACAAGTTTAATTAACTTTTAATTGATTTCTAGGCAGATAAAATGCTTCATTACCAAGTCTAACAATGACCACCTTTACTGGAATGAAACATTCATGGAGCACTTCCTGACAATTGTTCTGAAAACAAAACATGAAAATCTCTTATGATCTTCCCAGATGTCATTATAAAGGCAAATAAATGAGAATGCCTTGCTCACAGAATGCCCTTTGTTTAATTTTTAACCTTATTCATCGCCCCCTAATTTAATTAAGAAGAAGAAAAATAACAGGTCAGCACTGGAAAGCTCTTGGAAAAGTGTATGAATTATGCCCACGTCTACAAGGACAGTTATGTAAATCAAGAATTATTTGGCTGCTACTAAAATTGGAGGTTCAGTGTGTGAGAGAATGAAGATACCAACTGAACAAGTCTAAACAGTTTCTCTTGCAGTCATTGACCTCTTCTGAGTGTAGAAGAATAAGGATAAAATGTGGTAACACTTGGTTTTGAGGAACAAGCTGTAGGAGGTTAAGTGGCAATTCAGAGAGCAACGATTAAAACATGTAAAAAATGTGACAAAATGTGTTAAGAGAAAAGAAAATGTCTAACACATGTGTCCATTCTAGCTGTCTGCATCCAGCCTTCATCTCAGTGCACAACTCCAGAATGATCTGGGCAGCAGTGAAACCCAAATCAACCACTGCTGAATAAAAATGCCCCTCAGACACTGCCTGACACTGAAGATCCTCCAGCATTGGAATTCTCTGAGGGCTTGACTTCACAAGCATCTCTTTTTTCTAGCTGGGCCACAGACCTAGAACCTCTCCCTGATGTTTCACATCTGCTCCTGACTTTTCCAGTCAATGCCTTCTCCCAAAATGTCTCTGCTAGGAGGCAGGAAAGGATGTCAGCTTTGTGGCCTCTCCAGAAACCAGTTCCTGAGGTTGCTTTCAGCTACAATCACGACATAAAAATCCCAGATGTTATTTCTCTCTGGGCTACACCAACAACCTTAACTTCTTCTCTGGCCACATTTCCTTCTCTTCCTCACAGTGCAGCCTCTGTGTGGCCTCTGTGGTATTTGGTGGGAATGGTGGGATTTGGTCAAAGGTTGGACTTGATGATCTTGGAGGTCTTTCCCAACCTTAGTGATTCCTAGAGCACAAAGGAGCCTGGACCACTCTTAGCCATCACTGCACCACCCATCAAAGTTCTCTCAAGACTTGCCAAACATTCTGGTGTTCTATCACTTGCAACCCTTGGGAAATCTGGAGAGGATATTAAGCTGATTTTGCTTTTCTGAGTAAAAGAATAACTTCGAAACATCCCTCTGCGTGCTCAGAGGTTTCCCCCTCTGTTCTTAGGGAAACTGGTCCAATGACAAGGAAATTTACTGTCCCAGTATCACCCACATGAAGAGCTCACAAATTCCCTTCAGTCAACACGGCCTAAGAAAAGGAACACATTTGACAGGACACAGCAGCCGGCTTTACCTAAGTTTAAGGTTAATATTTTTCATTTCAACTAATTTATACTCTGCAGGAGTATAAATTAGACTTAAAAAAGTGAAATAAAACAATCTCTTGCTGACTGGCTCCTCTTGCCAGTGCTGCAAGACACACAGAAAGGTGAGATGCCCATTTCTACCTCTCCTATCCCAAAAAATCACAGAATCATGGAATGGTCTATGTTGGAAGGGACTTTAAAGATCATCCAACACTTCCAGGGATGGGGGAGCCACAGCTTCTCTGGGCAACCTGTGCCAGAGCCTCCCCACCCTCACAGTCAAGAATTCCTTCCCAATATCCCATCTAACCTTGCCTTCTGGCAGTGTGACTCCATTCTCCCTTGTTCTGTCACTCCAGTTCCTGATGAACAGCCCTTCTCCAGCTTCCCTGTAGCCCCTTCAAATCCTGGAAGGTGCTGTGAGGTCTCCATACAACCTTCTCCTCCTCCAGGCTGAACATTCCCACCTCTCCTAGCCTGTCTCCATATGGGAAGTCCTTCAGTCTCCCCTCAGCAACTTCATGGGTCTTCTCTGGACTTTCTCCAACAGTTCCATGTCCTTATGCTGGGAGCACCAGAACTGTGCCCAGTGACCCAGGTGAGATCCCCTTCCCTGACCTGCTGCCCACATTCCTTTTGGTGCAGCCTCATTAAATTTATCCAGAATTAGGAAATTGCTCATCTGCAGAGCCAGAGTCACCACCACTGTTATTCCAGGACTCCTCAGATCTACACGATGACTCATTTCTATCTCTAACTTACAAAGTACTGCATCATAAAAAACCTGGAAACCTAAATAAATTGCTGCTTTATTTCCCAGAAAAGACATCCCAGAATTTTTTGAGATCTCATCATCTACAAGGTGACAGCCTTTACCTGTTGTGGAAAATTTAAATTTGTGTTACCAACTCTGCTTCAACATTCCCAGGAAACCCTCAGGACTATAAACCAACAGTGTTCCAGAGTAACAAATTATCTTCCTCCATCTCAAACACCTTGAAAGCACAGATCTGGGAGATCTGAATTACCAAAATACCTCTTGAAGGATCATTAACTCTGAAATATAATGACAAGGGCTGAAATGTCAACAATATTAATTATATCATTATCATTCTTTTCAAAAGAAACCTTCCACTAATATCCACAACTCTTTGCTCATGACGGGTAACAGGATTTAGGGAGCTTAACTGAGGATTTGTGCTTGGACTGTTGGAGCTGGAAAATAGCAAAATTAAGGCAGTGGGTTGCTATTCCTAAAAATGTAGAGGAAACTCAATGGGTGTCCCCCTCCTTAAAGCTGCAACTTGAAACTCTTCTTAGGCTCCACTTGGCCACCACGCCTCCTTCAGATTAAATTTTAGTTCTTCAGGGACAAAAGTTCACCATGATCCCCACCCATCCCAACACAGCTCCTGATCTCTGACAGCTTCTCCAGTATTCCAGCAAACACTGCAGTTCAGGGGAGGGATGGAGATCATGCTGGAGAATCCAAATGATGCTGTTGGTGGAAATGATTGTGTTCATGGCTGATAACAGGATTTTTTTATTACTATGGGTTTAATAGGTTTATTATTGAGGGTATAATGGGGTTATTATTATGAGTTGGAAATACTCCCAAGCCCTTCATTTGTGTCAAACAGCAAATCACATGTGGGTGGGAGTGTTAAATTGGATTCTGTACTTTTTTTTTGCAGGGATGTTACTGTTTGTGCCCACAGGACAAAATTAACATCTCTCAAATGCCACAAATATTTGAAATGCTCTTGACCTCTTGGTATTTATTTACAAATATTTTAAAGAGGGAATACCAGTCATCCATAAAAGTTTAGACTTCCCCTCTTCCCTAAAATTCAGAAAGGTTTTCCTTTCTTTCATTCCTTTTTGCCTGCTTTTATACAGACTTTCACTTCTCTGTTTTGTTCATCACGTGCTCTAAGCAAAGCAAAAGATGAGGAGATACCAACATAAATCTCAGGAAGAGCTAGAGGTTTTAGTTACAATGTGGGATAAATCTCAAATGTTCTGAATTAGTGGCCTGCACAAAATAACTCAATGAAGAAAGATGATATAAAGAAAACAAAATAAAATTGGACCTTGTTACATCAGGGGGCAAATTCAGTGATTTACCATCCTCACATTCCGCCTGGTCCAGTGGAAGATTTCCCTGCTCATGACACAGGGGTTGGAATGGGATGAGATTCAAAGTTCCTACTAAACTATCCAGGATTCTCTGATTTTGGCTATCTTGGAATTTCAAGTCAATTCCTACTTCTTTGAGAGAACAAACTAATGCCTTTCACACACATCCTTTTGAAAAATATCTCAGGTTTTGTGGATATCCTCCAGGAACTTCAGTATCCTTAATTCCAAAGTCATACCTTATCCTTGACTATACTTGGAGTAGGATAAAGGTAACACTCTGTAAATTTTCCAATAGTGGCATCTTTTTAGCCATCAGACAAGCCAGAAGAAGCTTTGATGATTACTTTCACAGTTAGTTCTAATTCCAGGGCATCTGGAGGGGTTAGTTCCAAAACCAATTAAATATGACTCTAAACGAAACCACACAGTTAGAACAGTTAAATGCTATGAGCAAATATAAATTAAAATAAATGAAAATCAAAAACCTCATGGCTGCAAAGCCATCATTTTATGGGCTGGTGAACCTCCTACAAAAGTTAATCACACTTTAGCACTTAAGAACAGACAAGCTTCTTTCAGTCTGGCACACAACCAAATCCTAACTTTAGAGCCTTGCTTTTACTTGAAGGATCATTAGAAATTTTGCTTTTTGGATGAGTATGATCTTTGGCAATTATATCATCAAGCAATTCAGATTAAACCAATGAATATGCAATGCAAAAATAAAACAACAAAAAAAAACCACTCCCAAAATAAAACTTTCTAAATCACAGTTAAAATACGTTGCTTGAAATCTCCACATTTAGATGGGCTTCCAATATTTCTCTAATATGTTAATCCATTTGAAAGGTATTTTTGAAATTGCTGTGTCTCCTCCTAAGCCCACCTACTTAGAGAATATTAGAAGTAGAATCCCAGCTGGAACAGTCAACACTTGGATTTAAACCTACTTATCTCACCAGTCAGACTCTTCTAAAGCTCTCGGTTGCATTGTCGTCTTCTCTTATTCACACAAGAACAATTCCAGAGAACTAATTTTCTTATTATTTACAGATATCAAAGCCACAAGGTCTGAATAGTAGAAAAAGGACATCTGACATTTATTACATGAAAACTTGGGTTTGGGTTGGAAGAGTCCTTAAAGTTCATCCAGTCCCACCCCCTGCCATGGTCAGGGACATCTTCCACTAGCCCAGGTTGCTCCAAGCCCTGTCAAATCTGGCCTCACACATTTACAGAGATGGGAATCAGGCTTCAAAACACTAAATGGGCCTGTATTATCATAGAATCCTAGAACATGCTGAGTTGGAAGGGACCCATCAGGATCATTGAATTCTACTCCTAGCCCCCAGGAAGACATCCCAACATTCCCACCACGTTTCTGAGAATGTTGTCCAAACACTCCTTGAATTCAGATGAAAAACCACTAATGCAGAAGATTTTAAAAGCATTCTGAAATATGAGGTGTCAGGAGAGAAAAATAAGGATTCCTTCCACTCAAAAATCCCTGGATTCTCCAGGATCAACTGCAAATGGTCTGATAACAACTATCAATACTTCTCTGCACTAAAGCACAAACGTTGTCACTCAGAAGGCAAAGATGCAAGTATAATAAATATTGGGAAGAAGGAAGACAAGCGGCTTTTGAAATTCATTTAGCTTAAGAAGTCACCACGTTTACCACATTGAGGGTGACAAGGAACTTTTTTAACCTCTTTGACCTGTGCCTTAAGCTAACCCAAGTTCAAGGAATGTAGAAAAGTGAAAGGAATGTGGCTGCAGCCATGTGCTATAAAATACCCTCCAAGAATCAGGGTGTCAGCAGGAAGAAGGAGATCCTGTCTAGCACTGGAAGTCTAAAATGGAAATAAATTGCACAAATCTATGACCACAGCTATGTCTTCTCATGCCAGTCTTGTTTTAAGAGGCTGCATGAATTTGCCTATTAAGAGATAGATGATAATCCAACTAGAAGCACATGGATTTCAAGTTTCAAGTCACCTGCATCTCTGTGAGGATTTATGGAAGATGGTGCTGAAAGTCTTATTATAGTCCTTTCTAACCCTTCTTAGTAAATTTAGAAGGAAATGGTATCACAAAGTTTCTATCCAAATGATCTGGTGATGATCCAACCACCTATAAAGAAACCAAGTCTGAACTTCCTCTGCTTGTGGTCCATCTGCCATGTTGTGATCTCTGAGTCTCCTAGATTTTCTCTTCTGACAATAATCTCCTCTTTTTCCTGGTCTTGTCTTTTTTCCTCTACCTGTATTTTTCCTACAAGCTGTCTAAAGGTCCAGGAGACTTGAGAATTTAATTTCTGAAGCTGGAATTTTTAACACAGATGAGGTATGATCCACAGTGCAGATTGTGGGAAACCATACCCTGTTCCATAAGCTTTCACACACAAAACATGGCCACAGTGATTCAGGGAAAGTGAGATTCCTTTCTAGACTTTTCCACAAGATTTTGCAATGTAATAGAATCACAGAATAGTTTGAGTTGGAAGGAAACTTAAAGCCCATCTCTTTCCACCCCCTGCCATGGGCAGGGACACCTTCCACTATCCCAGGTTGCTCCAAGCCCCATCCAACCTGGCCTGGAACACTCCCAGTGATGGGGCAGCCACAGCTTCTCTGGGAAACCTGTGCCAAGACCTCATGATCCTCACAGGGAAGAATTTCTTTCCAATATCCCATCTAATCCTGTCCTCTGGCAGTGGGAAGCCATCCTCCTTTTCCTGTTGCTCCAGGTACTTGGAAATAGTCTCTCTCCATCTTTCCTGTCGGCCCCTTCAGGCACTGGAAGGCCACAATTAGGTCACCCCAAAGCTTCTCTTCTCCAGGCTGAACAACCCTAATTCTCCCAGCCTTTCCTCACAGCAGAGCTACTCCATCCCTCTGTCTAAAGAGAAGCTTGGAACAATTCCCTGATATCCACAGACAACTCTGCGAGGAAACCTACTACATTTCATTAGCATTCAAGAGTTTGCTTCTTTACCTACCATATTAAAAACACTTCTTTCCCATTAACAGGAAATTCCTAGAAGCAGCAGAGTGGTGCCACACAGGATCTCTCTGTCCCACCTACCTGTCTTTCAATTTTGCCTTGCTTTGCTCTGCTATTGGATTTCTACGACAGGTGTGCTTTTCCATTTATTATGTCAAGAGAAAAGCAAAATATTTCCCCTGTATAGCACAATCAAGCAAAGTCCTCCAAAACTGTTTTCCAGTAGGTGGATTAGCTCCATCCTAAAGAGCAACTTTCTTTAAGCATTTCTTTTGTCACTTAAAAAGAAGCAGGTGACAGAGGTGTTACACACACTGCTCTCATTACTGGGATTTATTTATTCTCTTTCCATTTTAGGCAAGATCTAAGGTCTAGTGATACCTGAGCATCTGATTAGGGGGTGGTTTATCCCTATTTTCCTTCTCATTTCCTTTCCCACCTCTATCTCCCCCTGCTACCAACAAGTTCATGTTGTCGATTTCAAACAGTGCTGATCACAAAAATATACCACCAATCAACAAATGATGGGGGTGCGTGAAAGAATCTGGAGATATATATAAAAAACCAAGAATAAAACCTTCATTTGAGGGATGTCTTTCCTGTCCTGGGCCCCAGGAGCTCAACAGCTTTTCTTTAACCACAGACTATATTTTTAGAGTATGCAACAAACTACTTGGGACTGATTTTCCCTGAGAAGGAATGTCAACCTACTTGAAGATTTTGAAGTCAATATATTGAACTCCTCCTAAGTGTCATTCCCTTTCCCCCCTGCCCCAGGTATTGATAACGGTGCAGTGTACAACACTAATAATTTCAATGCCTTCAGCATGATTTAGACTACAATGAATTGCCTGAATTTCACTGCCAAGTTTCCCACTTGAAGCTTTTTTGGCCCTTTGTGCAGACCTTCAGGCAGCAATTCTCCTCCTGCCTTGCTGGGGCATCCCTGTGATCAGATGGGAAAGAACAGCAGGGAATCCAATACATCCAATACACCTCCAAGTGCTCCAATTGAGACAACACAGTGTAAAATAAAAGGGATTGGAAACACATCTGCTCCACTGCCAGCTTTATCTACTCTGGTTTTCATTCTTTTAATCTTCGGAACGCTCCATAAATCCTGTGCTCCTGTGCCAGTGCCTTCAGGAACTCCAGCTGGCACAGGGAGCTGTCAGAGTGAGAGCACTCCAGAGTGTGCATACTGCCTGACTGCATGAAACAAAGCCTCCCCTCTCCCACAGGAAACCCTTCACTGCCCTTGTTCTACATCTCCCTGGGAAAACACATCCTACATGCCAACTTTCCCACTCAAAACCAAGCAGAGCACAGAGCACTGTCTGTGGCAGGAGTTATTCCAGACTAATTGTTTTATACCCCAAATTTTTTATAGCCCCATCTCTGGCAGTGTTACAGGGAAGGTTGGACAGGGCTTGGACCAACCTGGTATAGCAGAAGGTGTCTCTGCCCATGGCAGGGGGTTGCAATGAGATGAGTCTGAAGGTCTCTTCCAACCCAAAACATTCCAAGATTCCGGCAATGAGCTCAGGCAGATGATGATCCTTATATCAAACCTCAGGAGTAAAAAATCCTGAGGGATCAAAGTGGTTGAGCACCTTTTCCATTGCCTTCATCACCAAGTGCTCTGCCTCAAGAAGCAGCAGGGCTAGATCTTCTGAGGTCTTAAGGTAAAAATATCTTTCTCTATTTTTTCCCTGTGCAAAAAGGGAAGATGACATTCCAAAAGGAAAGGGACACCACAAAACCTGGTTTGGTTTTTTTTTTTTCAATCATGTATCACTGCTTTCACTGCTTGCTCTGTTGGATTTCAGGTTTCTGTTTGAAATATATACACTTTAAAGCTTGGTAGTTGGTGGGTTAATTCTTGGGACATAAAACACACATCACAATAAGAATTATCTTCTTTTACCAGGCTATTCTCCCATAAAATAGGTCTTTTTGTGTATTTTAACCACATCAAAGCTCCTACACAAAATGTATTCCCATAGAAACCTCTCCCATACCTGCTGTGGTTCTATTGTACATGAAGCAAAACACCCTAAAAGCTATTTCAGCTTTTAAAGAACATCCTCAAACAACACAACCACACCAAAACACTCATTGTCATTACTTCAGTAACACCACCAAGGCATAAAAAAATTCCAAATTCCCAAACCTCTCTTTTCTACACCATGGAATGGTGTTTCCAATGGAAATCCTATCTTGATTTGCATTTGTGAACATGGAACAATAGAAACCACATCCAGTATTTGTGCTATAAAGAGAAAGCTTTCCCCACCCAGAGTGTGGTGGAGATATGATAAAACCAGTTTATGTCACACCACAACTGGGAACAAGCCAACCCGAGACTTCAGGAAATATTTTCATTTCAACACAGCTCAGAAATTCCACTAATTTAGAAGATAGAGGCAATAACTTGTTATATTTTATAGTTCTATCAAAGCTAAATATAGACTCACCCTTGGTTTGAGAAGATGTTTGAGCCTTGAGGGCACCCAGCAAAACACAATATGGATTTTAAAGATATTTTGGTACTGATTTGAAATATTACACCTGTGCATTTTAGGATGCAAAATGACCCCCCCCCCCCCATACGAAAACAGTGACAGAAACCAATTTATGAAACCTGACAACTGCAGTTAGGGATCCTACATTCTCCACATTCAAGGCTCAAATCAGCCTCTGATGTCTTCTTAAATAATTTAAATTTGGAAAAACCCCATGATGATTACAATTATATGCAATCTAATATGGCTCCCATGATACTCAAAATGTCCTGTTCTTCCTGAAGGTACTAGTTAAGGAGGTCCCATTTTCTACTGGAAAAAAAAAAAGGCAGATTTTTCACCTAAATTCCTGAAAAAACATGCTTTCAAATTCCTCTTACTTACAGCTCATACTTAACTCATCACTGAAGCAGATATGAAGCATTCAACTACTAGATTGAAAAACCCCACAAAACGAACTAATTCCTACTTTCTTCTTTCACCTGCTGTTGGAAAAACTGACTTTGCAAAAAAACCTGATGTTTGCTTCAAGTGACTGAATGTGCATCCAGAAGACCCACATGTGTTATAAAAATTTACACAGCTTCAAATCCCTCAAATTAACAATACTCCAAGCAACATCTATTTTCATGGCAGGTAATCAATTATTGCAGTCAAGGGTTTAACTGGTTTACCTCTTAATGGCCTTAAAATGTTCTCTATATCTGACAGTTTCATAAACTCTGTGTCCCTTAAAAACGTGGCAGCACTGTTTTAACACTGAATCTATTATAATCGAGTTTTTACAGAGGCATTTCTGAAAAAAGCAGGTCCTTCATGTGCTATTTTTAAATGAAAAAGTGTTTCCAGCTTTTAAACACAGAGAAGAAAACCAGCAATTCCATATTTTAAAGCTCAAAATATGGCTTTTTGACTACAAAGGCATCTGACAAATGACAGTTTGCATTTAAAACTAAGACGTGTTGATGGCATTTTGTCTCAGGAACAATTATTTTGTGCTCTTTTCTAATTGTCTGTGCAGTTTGGGTGGTAAAATAAATTATTTTAGTGACTTACCCTTACTTGCCCAACAAAAGCATTGGCTTCCTCTTCCTGCACAGAGAGGTTCTTAGGTAGAAACATGTCAAAAACTGGCCCGTTGTCATTCACATCTGTCACCACTATATTTACAGTAGCAGTTGAGGTCTGAGGAGAAAAATAACATTATGAACAAATTATCTTTCATTTACACTTTTCCAGGTGACAAAATTATTGGTATTTATTAGACCTGACCAGTAGAAAATCACAAGTAAAATGATCAAAATGTTTCCCATGTTTTTATTGATTTGAAGAGTTTACTTTAACCTTTCTATACTTACCAGACAAAAAGAGACTTGAGATCGAACAATATATTAAAGGAAGGGCATCAGGATTTTTTTCTTACATCTTATTTGAAGGATTTGAGGAGATTGAAAGACAGAAATTTTCTAACCCAATCAGACACAGTTGGAGAGGGAAGTCCTTTGTTTGTGGATCTTCAGAGCCTGAGCAGCATCCCTTTTTTCTGCTCCTACATTTTGAGAATTCCAACACAAAACCCCCACTGTTGTAATTTAATACAGTATTGTAATGAATACATTGATGAATTTTAGATCAGTTCACTCAACACAGAGTCTTAAATCAACTTTCTGGGGCTGGAAGGAACTGGGGGCAGTTCTGGGCCCTCACAGCAAGAGACATTGAGGGACTGGAGTGTGTCCAGGGAAGGGAACAGAGCTGGGGAAGGGGCTGGAGCACCAGAAGTAGCTGAGGGAGCTGGGAGGCTCAGCCTGGAGAAAAGGAGGCTCAGGGGGGACCTTCTGGCTCTCTCTAACGCTCTGACAGGAGGGTGGAGCCGCGGAGGTGTGGGTCAGGATCTGTTCCCAGGGAAAACAGAACAGGATGAGAGGAAACGACCTCAAGCTGTGCCAGGGGAGGTTCAGGTTGGACATGAGGAGGAATTTCCTCCTGGAAAGGGTGGTCAGGCATTTGAAGGGGCTGCGCAGGGAGGTGGTGGAGTCCCCATCCCTGGAGGTGTCCAAGGAGCACTCAGTGCTCTGGGCATGTGTTGGGCATGGGCTGCCCAGGGAGTGAGTGGCACCTCACTGCCTTCACGAAGAAATCTGTAAGAGTCTTCCCTTAAAAAAAACCCGAACAAACTCCCCAAAACTCCAAAAAGTTTGAATGGAAACCAACACCCTCTGTGCTGTAGCTCCCCCCAGAATGAATCTCAAGAAATTTCACACCCTCACAGGTCCCAGGAGTAATTGCTCACAGTTAATTCAGAATAAGATCTAATTTTTACTGAGGGAAAATCTCCTTGTATCTGCCATATGGGAAACGCACCTGGAAAAGACAACTAATGCCCTCACTTTCTTCACAGAATCACAGAAAAACAGAATGGTTTAGGTTGGAAGAGACCTGAAAGAGCTTTTTTTTTCCCACCCCCTCCAACAGGCAGGGACACCTTCCACTATCCCATATCCAACCTGGCCTTGAACACTTCAGGGATGCAGTAGCCACAGATTCTCTGGGCAACCTGTGCCAGGGCCTCTTCACCCTCACAGGGAAGAAATTCTGGAAAGCAGCACAGCTGGAATCAGTTGTCTCTTTGCTTTGTGATTGCACTACATCCCAAGAACTCACATAAGCACCACACGAGAACCACTTACTACTTAAAAAGTAACGAATACAGAGGATATTGAAGCCAGCAAACACAGAGAATGTTCCAGGCTGCTCCTTCTATTTGCTCAGGCTTAGTTATTTGAAAATTGTTTCTGAAAGTGTCATTCTCACATTTAATTTCTACACGGAAAATGTACTTTATGCATCATTGTCAACAAAAAACACGCTCCAGGACATTTGTTCTGCTGTGCAATGCACACTGAATGTAAATAGTCTTTTCCAAAGATAACCTGATTCCACAGAACTCAGGGTAATAAACACTCCCACATTTAATAAACAAAGGCGATGTTAAAAAAACCAGTGGCTTAAGACAGTAATTCTCATTTTAAAGTATTTCTTTGCATTCAAGATAATTTTAACAGGCTGTGGCTAACATCTCTAGCGTGTTTTCCATTCGTAAGAAGAGAGGAAGAGAGGGAGGGAGGGAAGGAGGGAGGGAGGGAGGGAGGAGAAGAGACATTTGGAATTGTTTCCAAATCTTATTTAAGAATTTTTAGTATTTTTCACATGGATGGCAATACTTTTACTCATCTAAACACCTACTTTACCTGCCAGCCAACATAGCCAGGCCAGTGCTCCACTTGTCCCTGAGTCCCAAGTCATACTTAAAATTCCTCTAATAAATTTAAAAAGCAAGATTTTTGCAAAGAAATAATATTTTTCGAGGGAAAAAATACTTTGGTAAGATGCTAAACAGGAAAATTAGCTTTCAAACTTTTACAAAATGTTGTTCTTTATAAACTTGCAAGGGTACTAAAATAAGATCCTGTCATGAGTCCAACTTTTCAAATAATCCCTATTTTTATATTAGTCACAGTTTAGAAAACTATCAGATGCAGATGAAGCCAGTGAATCCAGAATTCACTGTAATGAGAGAAACATTGCAAGTAATCTTCCTTTTTCATTAGTCCCAATTTAGCAAATGATCAAAAGTAGATGAATTAATGAGAATTCAAAGCAAATTCTGGGTGAGCAGCAATGCCCCAGAGATAGAATGTGGGAATACCTCAAAATCTTGATATTTCACCTGAATACATTGGTTATCTCACCCCTATGCAGTAATGCCAAGCTTTAACATGAAAGGGAAGTCCTGTGTGCATTTGAGATGCCCAGAGCAGTTCTGCCATAACATCACAAACTGCAATAATCCAGGATTACTAGCTAAATTCAACATTTTTATATCCCCATTAGATGGCTCCAAAGATTTGCTTGAGCTCCCTGCAAACCAGAGCCTCTGAAATTGTCTTCATTAGACAACTGGAATTAATTACAGGGGCTTATTCAGAACTGCAGCACAGAGCAGTATCGGGAACAACACCATCATCCATCCTGGGAATAATGTAAAAAGTCATCAGACACACCAAAATCACATTGATTAAATAATCATTGCCTAGAATTAGGTTTGGGGCAGGCCATAACCTCTTCTCAGCCTGTCACTGGATCAGATCCCCACAACATTATTGTCCACTCTGGTTCTAGTCTTATACCTCCGTAAATTGACCTGCACATGGTGGAGTAAAATGAACTCAGTGCTCAGAATTCCCAGCAGCAGGAAGCAGATTTTGCCTTGTAATGCTTGGGGAAAACAAAAAGAGGAAAAGATGATGCTTTAAGAAAAGATGGTTGAAGAAAGTCGGGGCTGGAACCTTGTTTTGTTCCCTTGATAGTGCAGATGCTGATCTGTTCGTTACACAGTTATGGAATTGTCTGGGTTGGAAGGGAACTTAAGGCTCATCCAATCTTACTCTGTTCCATGGGCAAGGACACCTTCCGCTATCCGAGGCTGCTCCAAGTTCCATCCAACCTGGCCTGGAACACTTCCAGGGATGGAGCAGCCACAGCTTCTCAGGGCAATCTATGCCAGGGCCTCACCATCCTCAAAGGGAACAATTTCCTCTCAATATCCCATCTAACCCCTGCCCTCTAGCAGTGGGAAGCCATTCCCCCCTATCCCATTGCTCCAGGTCCTTGGAAATAGCCTCTTTCCATCTTCTCCTGTCAGAAAGAAAACAGTTTCACAAATTCCTTAAAGAATCATGAAAAGTTGCAGAGTTTTGTTGAGGATGCTAAAAGAGACCATGAATCAGCAAAAGAAAGCTCTTCACATATTTAAATACCACTAAAAGTCTTCAAAGAAACTCAAGTGGTTCCCCAAAGACACCTAAGTCCCAACTGGTTCTGTGTATCCACTGAGTGGATATTCCTCCTCATGCAAATACAGTAAGGTTACAAAACTGCTTTGGCTGGTTTAAAATGAGGATTTTCTTCAACAGATTTTTCAGGCAGGGTTTGGAATGAAGTCCTGAAGCTACTACTGGAAATTCATCCAGGGAAAAAAACCAGCCTAGACTCATATAGGGCATTTTCTATTTATTTCTGAAGGAAACCCTGTTTCCTTCTCTTTTCCAATAAACGTAACTCAACCAAAAGATCAACAGCAGCAATTTATAGCTTTCTTAGGGCCCTGAAATAGTTCTTACATATATAATTCTTCCCTAAGCAATAATTGTAACATTTACATTGCCTGCACAAATATCTATTTGTCCTAAGCATGCCAGGCCCTGATAAATGTTATGGATGATAAATTTGAAGGAAATTCCACTTTATTCTTATTTTATTTTTGCCCTGTCATTTAAATTGAATTGATGAGAGCATTCTATGCCTTGGAGAGGAAACATTCTTAGCTCTGATGTCAAGTAAGTTTATTAATTTGGACAAACTCTAAGACAAACACTATCATCTCCATATATATCTAGTTTGCAAATAATAAAATCTGAGGCAAAGACCTTATTTAATCAAAAGAGAAATGGTAAATAATGTTTCTGATGTAAATATTAGGACTTCTCTATATTCAGCTCAAGAAAACCACCTTTCAATGATCATAGAACCAATAATCCTACGGTTCTGTTTTCAGACCTTCTTCCATTCCAGTGTAGGGCAGGAGAACTTTAAAAAGGGTATCTCCCAACCTTCTACATCTCTCCAAGTTAAAAAGAAGAAATGGCCACCTGGACTGCAAAGAAGTATGGGAGACAGGAGAGACTGAGGCTGAAAGGTGGATGAGGAAAGATCAGGAAAAGTCTGTGGAGGAGACAAAGAGAAAAGCTGTCAAACACACAAAAATAAATCCAGAAGAAATAAAGAACAGAATAAAGAACAGAATAGCTGAGAAATTCAGAGGGAAAAGAAGAGAAACACATGTACATCCCTGATAAACACATAGATGAGGCTGGAAAAGACCTCCAAGATCATCAATATCAACAGAGCACTACCACTGTGTTCCCCACTAAACCACATCCACGTGTTTTTTGAACACTTCCAGGGATGGGGACTCCACTACCTCCCTGGCAGCCCTTTCCAATATCTGACTATTCTTTCCAGGAAGAAATTCCTCCTGATGTCCAACCTGGACCTTTCCTGAAGCATCTTAAGGCTGTTCCCTCTTGTCCCTTGTTCCCTGGGCAGAGCCTGAGAGAGCAAGAAGGTTCCCCCTCAACCTTCTAACGGAAGCACATTTATTTTGGGATACAAAATGCTTCCATAATCTGTTCTCTACTTTAAAAGAATTACAAGTCATCTTTCAGAATGGAATCTGCTCAAAATCTTTGATGGAACACAATGAGCAATCTATTGCTTTCTCAGAATTACTTACTTCATCCCTTTCCTTTTAGCACATGAAATCAAAGCCTTTATAGGGAATATTATCCATGCTAAGCTGCACAAACACTGGAAGTTTGGGAGTCTCCTCGATTCCAAAATTGAGCTGATACAGGGAGAAAAGCCTTTCCTAGAGGAGGAAATCTGTCTGCTCAAATTCTCATGTAAACTAAAATTTACAGATCAGCTGAATTTTTGAGGCTTTCTCACACAAAACACAGAACTAGTCAGGAAAACAGAAATAGGGCAGCATTTCTCTTTAATTACATCTTGTAAAGAAAATAATTTGAAAAGGAATTCTTTAGAGGAGAAGATCAAATCATTTATCTGTTTATATTGTTCCTTTCCCTATGTTTAGGAACTATTCCTTCCCACTGCACCAACAGATTAGTGTAGTGTTAAAGTATAAACAGGTTATATATATTTTATTTTTTTTCATAGGCTTGTTTTACTGATAACAAAAGGGTCACTCAAGTAGAAGCTTTTATCAGTACAAGCTCTTTTTTGTACACAAAATTCTGTTCAGTATTTACTGACAGCCTTGTGTCTTTCTTCTTGCTAGATAATGGAACTGACGTGGAGCAGAGACAGGCAATATTTCAAGGAGTAACAGAAAATTTACTGTAATTAATTCTCTGTATCCTATTCAAGAAGTAAATCTTTGTTTAAATTACCTTGATCTAGTGCTACTTGTTTGTTCTAAGGAAGGGAATTAATTCCAGTGTCATGAGAGAGAAATGCTGCAAATTATTAATGATCTTAAGATGCCTGAAATACCCAAGTCTGACTTACAAGATGAACCACAAGGCACTGAAATAATACAATCATAGAATGGCCTAGCTGGAAAGGGACCTTAAAGCCCAATTTGTTCTCCACAGGCAGGGACACCTTCCATTATCCCAGGTTGTTCCAGGCTTCTCTGGGAAACATGTGCCAGGGCCTCACTTGCCTCACAGGGAAGAAAATAAGCCTTCTCTAGGTTCCCCCAGTTCCCTGAGGTTCAACTATTGCTTCTTCCCATGACCTTCTGGGAACACCAGAATTCTGTGTCCTATAGGCAGGAATATGCTTTGCAGATATTTTTAAATTCTAAGCCCTACTATAAGCTCCCATTCTGAGCCCAGCACAAAGCCATGGATGTATTAGCGGCTCTTCAAGGTTGAACACTGCAGTGTCCCACTTTCATCCATAAGACATGATGGAAGGGGGAATCCAGTGCTGGGCAACCAGAACCAGAACACAGAAAGCAAATAAAACTAAAACCATCTTCAAGAATGTCAATTTGATCCCTGACCTTGGGAATATCAGTTTGATACACTGAGCTCTCTCTTAGATGCCTTTCTCAGGGCCACCTGGTGGTACCTGTCTCCTCAGGAAACCAGTCTGCAGTGCCAAAGTTATTCTCATTTTTTTCACAGTATGTTAATTGCAGAAGGAGTGGGAACGGTTGGATTAATGGGGGAAGATCTTGGTTTCATGGCTTTCAGAGAAACCCTTGCAGAGACCAGATCAACTCTGATCTTCCCTGTGCAGTCAATCTTGGACTATATGCTGAACAGCCTCTCTTGGACTTCCAATTGAGTTTGGTGGCCTGGTGATTGAGTCTTCTAAGACATAAAAAAGAATCTGAACCCCTGTCAGTAATTTCCAAGTACCCCAAACTGATCATGACCAGAGACATCAATGTTCAATCAAGGAAGGTTGGGAACAGCCCCTGGATGACTAACAGCTTCTAAGAATCCCTAATTACTAATTCCCAAATGGCTTTATAAAGTAGAACTGAGCTGCTCTGCATTGCCAAGACTTGGGCAGAGAATCATTTCTGAAGTGCCAGGTGAATATTTTCAGGACTAGTCATTTGTATTTGGAAGTTTGAATTCCATTTAAATTACCCAATCTGCACTAAGACAACACAATGCTTCAAGTTAAAACTCACAACAACAATTTGGGAATCACAGCTGAGCATTTTAAACAATCAAGAGCATTACAAGGCAGGGTGATGAAATGGTCACACCACTGCATGGAAAGATCATGTTGGGGAAGGCATTAGTAAGTCTGTATTAATTTTGATGGAATTTGCAGTTCCCCAAAGTCAAAAGGTGTCCATGTGACTGTCACCACACAACATCAGGAAGTCAAATAACCCTTGAGGCTCATAATACAGAAACCTGAACTACTCAGTGCCACAGCAACACTTCTAAACCTCTCTTAGACCCTTGGTTAAGGGGACAGAAAAAGGAGCAGAAAAAAATACCATTAAAACACCCTCAAAAAAGGTGTATGGGACCACAAGCTTCAAATGCAAAAATGTGCTCAACAGACTTCACAGATGATGATGAGGAAGAGTTTTCTCTAGAGAACATGAGGGATCAAAAGGAGGAATGATGAGGGATCAAAAGGAGGAATGATCCCATATTGTATCCTGTGTACTAGTCCAGTATCCAATGGATTTTATAGCAGGCACACAGCCTTCATTGCAGATGTGGAAGAAGGAGATCCAGTCTCTAAAAGATCAGGAATCCAGTAACTGGGGGGTTTAGAAAAGTTATGATAAGTTGTCTTCTCCAGTAGAAGAAGAGACCTCAAGCTGCAACAGGGGAGGTTTAGACTGGATATTAGGAAAAATTTCATCACAGAATGGGTTGTGAAGTATTGGAAGGGGCTGCCCAGGGAAATGGTGGATCACTATCCCTGGAAGTGTCCAAAACCTGTGTGGATGTGGAATATGGGGACATGGTTTAGCAGTGGACATGGTGGTGGTGCTGGTTGATGGATAGTATCGATGACCTTGGAGGTAATTTCCAACCTTAAGGATTGTAGGATTATGGCAAAGGCACACAGAAACAGTGCTGTTCTCCAGGAGACTGGGTCCAAGCTTCTGCTTCTCAAGCAGAAGCACGAGCTCAGGTGGGAAGTGTCCTGCTGCCCTCCACACTCCTGGAGATACCAGAATGCAAAAAAAAGATCCATTTTGGCACTTTTCCCTGGGCCAAAGAAGATTCTGTCAGGGCTGGAGATGTCCAACAAGCCTTGCTTATCTCCACAGAGAAAAACATTCTCAGTTTTACAAGAACAATGTTGAACAGAGAAGGCTCATCACCCTGAGAGAGAAAGCTTTCAAAGCAGTGTGGGATAAATTCCCTTCTGAAAGCATCAACAATTTCAAAGCATAGATACATTTCCCAGCTGGGGTATTCTCTATTATTTCAAAGTTAATGAGCTGAAGTTATGCTCCTTTGGTTTCTTGTCACAATGGCTAAAAATCTTAGTTCACATGGAATTTAGCTCAAAAATATTATCCATGTTGAAATGTCTTGAGTGCTGGTCACAATTCCTGATGCAAAATCACTGAGTGAAGTTACAAAGATTGAAATCACTCAGTTCAGTAGGAAACAGCAATAAAAATGGTTCATTTTTCCCACTCTTTAAGGGCACTGACATGGCTTTTTATGCATCTTTATACTTGAAAACTATGCATTCCATATCCTGCTCCACAGTTAAATTGTCAGAGACACCACAGCTGACCTTGTTTGAGGAATATCATCCCTTGAATTTATCCTGTGATTCTATGACTGTTGTTCATAAAACCAAACTACAAATGGATAAATGTCAAATTTCCATGCTGCAACCAAAGAGGAAAATTCCAGTGGACTGTGCTTGTGTGGCAAGGTTCTGGTAGGCCAAGGGCTTCTCAGAGAAACTGCTAGAAGCTCTGACAGAGCCAATGCCAACAGATCCACGATGAACCCACTGAGCCCATCCACACCCCCGTGGAAGTGACCCAAGCTGGAGCAGCCTGTTCCTGGAGGACTGATCTCATGTGAGGGATCCATGCTGGAGCAGCCTGTTCCTGAAGGACTGATCCCATGGAAGGGACCCAAGCTAGAGCAGCCTGTTCCTGGAGGACTGATCCCACGGGAGGGACCCACATTGCACCAATTTGTAGCTTGTGGGAACAACTCCCGCTGGAGCAGCTCATAGAGAACTGTATCCCATGGGAGCGACCAGCTGGAGCAGGGGAAGGACCCCTGTCCCTGAGAAAGAAGCACCAGCAGAACCAACATGAAACCCCATTCCCACCTCTCTTGTGCCACTAGAATGGAGGAGGAAAAGCCTGGGAAAGTGGGAAGAGTGCAGGGAAAGTGTATTTAAGATTTGTTGTATTTCTCATGATCTTGCTCTGATTTTGTTGGTTATAAATTCAATCAATATCCCCAAGTTGAGTCTCTTTTGTCCATGACAGTGATGGTGAGTGATTTCTCCCTGCCCTTATCTCAACTCATAAGCCTTTCATTTTCCACCTTTCATTGTACAGCTGAAGAAGGAAGGGATAGAGCAGCTTTGGTGGGCGCCTGGCATCCAGCCAGGGTCAAAAATCAAAAAAATCCACAATAACAGCAACAAAAACCACCCCGCACTAATAAAGTCTTTCCCCTTTAAATGCTTTTCAAATTTTAAGGAAAAAAGGAAATACAGCAAAGGCTGTATAAAATACAAAAGCTTCCTTGAAGTGTATTTGACTCTAATAGCTGGTTTCAAACATCCCACTGTTGGATGGAAAGGGATCAGGGTGGATATGCTGCAAGCTCAAATACGTTAATGGGATTTAAATTACACTGTACATGCCTGGGGAATTCATTTTGCGATTTTAGGGAAACTGAAACAAGTCATTCAGTCAGATCCCACATTTTCCGTAGGTGCTAATGGAATTGTTGAGAAATAGCAAAGCTTGATGACAAGAAGCAGGTGAATAAAGTTTGGGAAGCAGGAGTTTTGTAATTGTAGAATTTTTTTTTTTTTCTTAAAGACACAGTTTCTTCCTAATAAAAAACAGTTAAAAAGCAAAGTTCCTCCAGGAAATCCCACTGACTTGTTGAAACAAGCATCCATGTCCCTGGAACAGCTTGGCATGGGAGCAGCCAGCAACTAGTCCTTAGCCAGGAGGAGCCTGTCAGACAGCAGGAAGCACATCCAAAAGAGCTGCAAATCAAGGGAATTGTGCAAAGCCACAAGGAAGCCTGGCAAATTAGTCTGGTCCATTGTTTCCTGGCATGGAAAAGGCACAGAGATTTAATGGGTTAGTTTGAACCAGTTGTGTGTGAAATAAGAGCCAAGAGGCTTATTCAGCCTCATCTGGGATCCTGGCAAGGCTGACTCTTTCATTTCAGGTACTGCCACCACAAGCTTTGGGGGCATAAGCAGTCAAGCAAGTCACAGGGCTGGACAATTTTAAGAAGAAAAGTGCCCCACCAGTGTCAGAAAACATCACAAGAGAAATAAAACAGCTTCGGCTGTATAGAGATTGTGATAAAGAGTCCAAACCAAGCAGCAGAGAACACACTCCCAACTAGAAAGTGTGACCACATCCTCCCCTGAGAACTGTTCTGCACAACTGGCAGATACAAAACTCCAGGGAAAAACATCTGGGATAGAATCACGGAATCATTAAGGCTGGAAAAGACCTACAGGATCATCGAGTCCAATCTGTGTCTGATCCCCATCAGAGCACTAAGTGCCATGTCCAGTCCTTCCTTGGACACCTCCAGGGATGGGGACTACACCAGTTCCCTCGGCAGCCCCTTCCAATGGAATAGAGGGAAGGAAAGGAGATAATGGGATAGCAGGGGAGTGGACTTTTGAGGTGCGTGTTGTTGTTAGAGCAGGTGTTCAAACCTGGCACAGTTCAGAGACAACATTAATGGGATCCTCCATGGTTTATTTTTGGTGGGTTTTACAGAGCTGAGCTTCAAAAGTCACCTTTTCCTTCACATACAACTATTTTATGTAACCACCATGCCATGATTAACTGGGTTTCTATTAAAAAATAATTAATTTTAACTTTTAGATGTCCGGTTAGTCCCAGGCAAATAAAAGGAAGAGGAATTAGGAGCCTTTTTTATACCCCAGAGAGTATTTCCAGAGTGTAACACAGCCTCAAACAACACGAAAATCTTTTATTTACCTCTTCAGATTTCACAGCTGGAAGTCTGAGATCAAAACAACTCAACTTGCAGGTATCAGGAATGGAGAGTAGTTCACAAGGAACAAACCCACAAATATTAAGATGCATTACCAAAGGTAACTGTAAGAAGATTTTTAATGGAAAGAATTACTCCATGTTGCCATAAAATTGTATAAAGGCTCTAAACTTTCTCAACATTCTTGGGGAAAAAACAATTCTGAGTAAATACTGAGCAGGAAGGCAAACCTTGCAAGCTAAAGGAGTTAAAATAAAGATAAATAAATACAGAGGTTTCTCCTCCATCTGTGTTGTTATTCCATGTTAGAGCTGATGCACTCCCATGTACCCTGCACAATCCAACAGCTTTCAGAAAAACTCATTTAATTACCTCTGCTTGATCCATAAATACATATCCTTAAATAGCCCTCCATTTCTAACATGGAAATTGAGAAGAATCACCATGTTGTTGTACTAAGCAGAAGTGTGAGCAGCAGTTTGTGAGTTTAATTGCAGGGTCCCTGGTCAATGCAAACACGGGAGTTGGGAATAACTCCTGATAAAAAATGGTTATTTTTTAAAGGAAAGTGGCATGGGGACTTTTCCAGATTGTTCTTGAGAGCTGGAATTCTGGAAAAGGGCAATGCCTTTGGCTGGGAAGAAGGAAGATTTGGAGAAGAGCTATTTAGATGCTGAACACACAAAATCGCAACTGTTCTGGCTCTCGTTGAAAAATAACAGAAAAGGAGCAGCAAAATCCCTTTGTTCCCTGAGCAAAGGCTGTTCGCCAGTGACTCACAGGCTTCATCCTCTTGGAGATCAAGGAAAATTATGGCACATTACATATATTTGGTCAAGACCTATATAAAAGACACTACAACTAGACTATGCCTAAGTAGACAGTGGAAATTTTCCCTCAGCATTCCCAGGAAACTCACCCCATCGGGTCTGCCATCCGAGGCTGTAACGATCAGGATGTAGCGGTCGGTGCTTTCTCTGTCCAAGGGTTTTCCCAGGGCCAGGAGCCCAGAACTGTAGGAAAACAAAACCCCAAAATGTTACCACAAGGGTTGACAGAGACCTACAAGCACTTTGGTTCCATCACTTTGTGTCACACCAAAGTTTCCATTAAGTTGATAAGCGTTTAGGCTTTATGTAGGTAAAGGCTAGAGAAAAAACAATGTTAATGCTTCCTACTCGGACACATGGGTAATTTAGGATTAAAATAACAACAGGAGATTACAAGACAGAGCTGCACTGAACACAGGACCCTGATCTGTTACTGCTGCACTTTAATTATCTATTTATGAAATATATGTACATTTACTATTACTGATGTAATAAATGAGAAGGGAGAATGACAAGCAGGAGTTCTGATATCCAAGAGGATATTGAGCAGGAAACTGTGGGAATACAGTACACACAGCCTTAAGTATGAATCTTCTCTGTTTCATAGGGAAAGGCTACTATCTTACACACTGTGTAACTTCAGAGTAAGTGCTGCAATGAGCTGATGCTCTCTCAGTGCAAGCACAGATATACCACATTACTAATAATAAAGTATTACTAGAGGCACAAATGTTGTAGAAAATGAATCATCGGATGGTTTGGGTTGGAAGGGACCTTAGAAAGCTCAGCTCATCCCAACCCCTGCCGTAGGCAGGGACACCTTCCACTATCCCAGGTTCCTCCAAGTACTGTCCAACCTGGCCTTGAACAATTCAAGGAAATCAGGATATCATGACTGTTGAAAATTTTAAAAAGTCAACAAAAGAAGGGTTATTTGGAAGCCACATAAAATACTGTTTGAAAGCACTGAAAATTCCTGTAACTGCTGACAAATGAAAAAATTTGGATTTTTTTTTCTAGGACAATCTAATTTCCTCCTGTAGAAGTCTGGAAACCACCCAGGGAGACAAGACCCCACCAGGGACTCATTACTTTCATATTAGGAAGGATAAGGAAGATATTGTGTGGACAATCCTGTCTAAGCAAGCTAAGCTCTGCTTAACTGAGCTGGCATCAATTGCCCAGCCCCAAAGCTCCTCATTTCATTCACAGGATTTTTGTGTCTACTGGGACCTGTGCAAGTCTGTAACAAACGGACTCCTCTCTTAAACCCACAGGCTATTTAACAACTGTGCACTAACAAACACGGATCCAGGATGACAGTTATCCTCTGTTCCACGGATAAGCAGCTTCTCCCATGGAACTCTACCAAACATATCACAGGGAGATTAAAATATCTGAAGAAAAGCATAACAGCACGTGGTTTTACAGTGCCATATTCACACCAGCTGGGATCTGGGGATGCTGTGACTTTCCATTTTCAATGGATGTTGGACACGAGCACTGGTCAGGCACACCTACAAATTTTATCTGATGTTCATCAGCCAGAACCCAAACAGTTCCTTGCACAGAAAGAGGTTTTCTTTAAAACAAGGAAAAGCCAAAGCAAAGCACAAAGTGCCACCAAACCAGGAGGTCTCATGAGCTGAACTTCTCCAGGATGTTTGGATGTGTAACACCTGCACCTAAGGATGGGTTTTTTTTCCTAATTTTCCTCTAGTTTCTGACCCTCAGAAAAGATCTCAGCAAACCAGTTCCAGGTGAAGACTTTTTCCAAGAGAGACAAATACCACCCCTTCCTAGCAAGGAAAAGCTCAAATGGACACAAAATACTTCCCTGGAGGTTGGTAGAAACCAGTGGAGAACATGAATATTGTTTGTGGTTTTGTAAGCCAGAAAATAAGGAGCCGACATGCCTTGGATCCTGGAGGGAGAAGAATGAAACCATCCTCCTCCTCCTTCCAGGGCAGGACTTTAGATGCTGGGGTCTCAGCACAGATCCCTTAGATCCCATGGATTCCTTCTCCAGGGAAGAAGGGAAAGGGTAAAACCAGAATAAGGGATAGACCTGAGAGTCTGTACATGTATTTTTATATATAGCGACATAGATACTAAAAATATATAGCTATAATAATTATAATGATAAATATATAATTATATATTCAATATATTGTACATTTATATATAACTATAATAATAATGATTAATAAATTAAAATACATGTGTATCTATACATCTATGAAGATGCATATTCAAACATTAAAAGTATATATATACATAAAATAAAGCCCATGATACCTATTTTATTTCTACCAATATACATGTGCTAAGACATACTTGTCATTTTAGCTGCTTGCATTAGTGTCATAATTACACTACTAATCATGATTTGATTAGACTATTAAGACTTTAATCAGACTAAGGGTAAATTCTTAGCTTTGCATACAGACATGGCCCACAAAAAGGAAAATCAATTAGTTCTCAGACTGAATACACATTTTTCAGCATTTGCTCAAGACACTGCAATAAAATAGGAACAAAATTTTTTTATGTGGAAGGAATAATAAATAACATATAAACTACTTAAGTGGTAAATAATTAATTAGAAAAAATATCAAAGTGGAACTAAGAATAAAATATTGACATCAAATCCTGCTTTACTAACACTGACCTGGAGCTGCATATATCCATTTATATTTACCCAATATTATTGCACTATCAAAAAGAAATTACACTCTATTGTCTGCATTTCAGTAGAGGAACATCATACAAAGACAGGCTAAATGATAAATATCCCATGTTTTCCTCAGGGACTCACATGTACTCACCTTCCTTTACCACCCCAGCTTTTAATCCTCACTTTCCCTGGGGAACATAAGGAGGTAGGGAATTACTACAGGCGGTGTTCAGGTTGCACTGCCAAAGAAGGAAGAGCAAAACCATCTCCCAATCCTCAGATTGAGGAGGAAAAAGAAGGAAAAAGATGTAGATGTCAAACTGGTAGTATTCAGTAGTCATGGTGTCAGTCAGGGAATTCCACAGGGATTAACTGATACACTCTGGGATGCAACAAAATCATCCCATTGAGAAAAAGGGAGGGAAACAATCATGTTCCTGGTCTCTGCCTGTAGCCATATCTGCTTTAGCCTTAAAAAAAAATATGAGATAAATTCCCGTGGCCTTAATCTGCTACTCATACTAACTCTGTGCTTCATTTAATATTAATCTGCCTTGCATCTCCTCTCCAGACATTCCAGCATCCAGAAAACAAAAAATGCAAAAGGCTGGAAAAAACTTTGCACAAAACATTTCCAAGAAAACAGAAAGCAGAGACTTTTTCCAAGAGTTCTCCTTTTTACCAAGACGCAACAGATCCGAGACCAAAACCGCGACGTGTTGTGGTGCTCAGACACATGTGGAGGGCTGTGAGGGTGGGTGGGGGGTGTCAGCCTGCCCAGGAAGGGTCCCTGAGGATGTGGATGGAGGCATGAAGGAGAACTTCCAGCTGGGAATTCAGTCACATGCCACCTGTAACACCTTGGCTCCCAGGTATCTCCATACTGCTCACATCCAAAGCTGGACAACACAGGAGCTGCCAGGGATCTGACTTCTAGAGCACCTTCCTGGCCTGGATTTCCATGTGCTTTCTAACTCTCCAGCATGGACAACTACCAGGAATTTTACAGTGTGATGGGAAGAGCACTGTGATGAGCACAAACTACATGGAACAAATCACTGAGTAATCCCCTTTGGAATACCTCTCACGTAGCCAGGTCAAATTATTTACTCTTTCTTTAAATGAACAAATGCTGCTTTCCTAACAGTGTAACCGCCCTTTGGATCATCTTTCATGTGGCCAGGGTAGATTAACACCAGCAACCCAACATGATTCCTGCTCTGGCCATCCCAGTAAAGTCAAGTCTCTCCTCTCCAAGGTGGCTCTTCCCTCACTTTACAAGAATTAGAGGGCCTATCCCTCTAATCAATCTTGTGGATGACAGCACCAGCATCCCTTGGGATATTCAACAGGTCTTTTTGCACTTTTTTCTAAATGATTCTCCATGTAGGGGAATATTTATCATCCAGGTCTTCCCTAGAATATACAAACTTGTTTGTGTGTTTAAGTTCTCAAAACCTCCCTCACAGCAAATCAGAACAATTGTTTCCAATTTTACACCATGAACAAATTATCCCCAGGTTACTTCTGTCCCAGTGTTACCATAGGAAGTCAACTCCCCACCCTCCCTTCCTCCTGCAAAAGAAAAAGTGGAAATAAAAGCTAATTATAGGTAAATTATACCTAATAATAGATAAATAATAGCTAATAATAGGTAAAATAAAGAAAGGGGTGGTGGGGCAGGCAGAGACAGATCTGGTGCTTATAATTTCATAACATACCCTCTCTTTCTCACTCTATTTAAGCTGGTATTCAATTTAAGGAAAAGACGTTTTAAAACAATGCTCAAAAGACTTTTCACTACAGGCTAAACTGCAAGAAGGCAGGAAACTAAAGCAAAAATTGTCCCTGTCATTAGTCAAGAGCTGACAGGTATAAGGCTTTTAATTAATCCCTGGTCACTATTTAAATAGAATGTTTCCACTTCAGGGAGTTTTACCTACCTAAAATGTTTAAAATAAATAAATAGTCCCCTGTGAAAAACTCCAGAGTGCAATAAGGCTCACAGAGCTCTCATTTATGTCTAAGGAGCAGCTCAAGATGTCTGATTACGAGCCTGTTTTTTCCTCTCTCAGCCCACACATTCCCTTGACTTGCAAAGTTCCCAGTCTGTTTTCTAAGGGTTTTACACTTACCTTTGAGAGAGATTAAAAACTTGTTGAGGATCTCCATTCTGAATGAGGTATCTTATGGGGTCACCCTCTCTATCAAAAGCCTTTAGGGGGAAAAAAAGAGAACATGAAGTCAGTGACAAAGCTTTCTTTCCTTTCCTTCCATGTATAAACTGGAGAATTAACCCCTGAAGTTCTGGGAAAGTTGTCTACAGGGGTGACACCCATCTCTGTTTCTAAGGCAACACTGGTTATTGGAGATGGGCTTCTTATAAAGCTGTGGCATGGAATTCTCATGCTACAGAGAAATTACAATATCCTGAATATAGGATTATTAATTATCAAACTAATTTTACATATGCACAGCAGCACAAGTATGAAATTCAGGCATATTCAATCATGTTTATTTTATGCTGCTACAGACTGATTAGACTTCTTGTTTCCTTTCTTCCCATTCTTCATTTCTACTTCTTATCCCCATTGCTCTTTCTGTTAATTTGCCAGAATCCCAATCTTTAGTTATGCTCCACTGCAGCATTCGCCCTCCACAATAATTTGATTTTTTGGGGGATGAAGATCAGGGTGAGACCTTTAAGAACTGCTATTAAGAGCACCAAAATAATTATATTCCACCTCCTGGATGCCAAAGATAACTTTTCAGAAGTTGAATAAAGTACTTTTGTTGTTAAGCTTTGGCCAATCTGCTCCCCAAACCAGCTGCAGAATTTTTACTGTTTTGTCACACAAACCTTTTCCCAGAAAAGCCTCTTGTGAGCTTTTTAGAGAAATTACTGTCTACTAAATAGTGTCTTGAACTGTCTCACAGTTACAACTATTTAGCACTCAAACCCCAAAGTGATTAAGCAAGTTATTGGAGGAAAAACAACAAAGAGAATTGCAAGAACAAGGCCAAGAAGGGCAGAATGGCTTTACTGAGAGACAGGGAAACACAAAAGAGAAGATAAGAAAAAAGTATTTTTGTAATTCTCATCTTTTAACAACCATCCTTTTTAATATCTATTTTTGTAGCATTTCGCAGAATCACTGAGGATGGAAAAGCCCTTTAAGGTCACCCAGTCCAAGCTGTGCCTGATCTGCACCTTGTCACCCGGCCCAGAGTGGCACATCCAGTCCTTCCTTGGACACCTCCAGGGATGGGGACTCCAACACCTCCCTGGGCAGCCCCTTCCAATGCCTGACCACCCTTTCCAGGAAGAAATTTTTCCTAAATCCAACCTGAACCTCCCCTGGCACAGGTCGAGGCCATTTCTTCCCATCCTGTCCCTTGTTCTCTGGGAGCAGAGCCTGACTCCCCTGGCTCCACCCTCCTGTTAGGTGAGATAAAAAAACAGAAAGAAAAAACCCAACTCAAACCCACCCCAAAATTAAGACAAAAAGCACAAATATTTCTGTGTGCAGGCAGAACCGGGAATCCAGTAAGAAAACCACTTGCCTTAGCCAAAGGAAGCCTACAGAAAATTCTGGCTAAGTCAGATGAAGACCAGCACAAAGAAAGAGCAACAACAACCACATGAGGACAAAGTCAGAATTAAGAGAAACAGGAAAGAACACAAAGGATAACAAAGAAATGTTTAATAGCAGAGGAAATCTGGGGAGTGTGGTCTTTGGTCTAAAAGCAGGAAGGATGACATTGGGAAGGTCAAAGAACTTCACTGCTTGAATTAACTGTGGTAACAAAGGGGTAAAATCTCAGCTGAGAATTGAGACAGAATAAGGCACTTTATGTACCACTTAAATAGAGCATCTTCAAATCATCTGCTGAAATTAAAGTTCATCCCAGTGTATAAAACCCAGGCTGAAGCAATCACAAAGCCATCAGTGGTTTCCTTTGGAAAACCACAGAGGGAAAACATGCTGAAGGACAAACACAAGATACATCCTTCACAGAGGAATGAGCCAGGAAATCACAGAGCAGGCAGGTAGAGCTTGATAACCAGAAAACCACAAAAAACCAAATTATTTGTCAATAACCCACCGTGACAATCTGGAGATGGGTAACACAGCTAAATTTCTCAGGAACAGAGGGATGACAAAGGAACGTGATCTCTTTTTACAACAGTTCTAGAGAATAGGGCAGAAGCTGTAGATGCAACAATCCATCTGAGCCATAGTGAGGTTTTTCCTGTGACATTTTCCCAAACAATTCCAGACAATACGGTCTCCAAATGGAAGATGGGATTAAGCAAGAATAAAACTCATCATAAAAATGAAGGTCAGACAGCAGTGGACAGCAGTTAGTATTGACTCAATTCTGTGTCCACAGTTCTTCCAGCACTGATCGATATTTTCATCCACAACATCAACGACGGAGTAGGAAATATGTTTATAAAATCCACTGAGTGACAGGTGGTTGGCAGGTGTGAGTGGAATTTGGATCCCCTTACCCTGATGATATGAACAGTCAGGAGAGACAACTGAAGAAATGTCATCCAAGAACAAAAAATGCTACAAATCCTGGAGGAAGAAAATGGGACTAGTTGGCATCTCCGAGGACTATCAGAGATCCTAAATCTCCAGAATCCCGTTGTTGCTCCCATTTTTAGTGGCCCTTTGTACTCCTCCTACCTCAGCTGCAGGGCATCCCACCCTTCCGTCATATTTAAGGGTGTCTCAGGGGTGTGATTATGTCCTACCATTCACTCACAAGTCAGCAGACTCCCAAAAAGACAGAAAATAGGAGACTGGCTTAATTTTATTTCATTTTCTCCCTATCTCCAAAGAAAATCCATCTTCCATTAAACACACTGAAAAATCAGGGAGGAAATTATAACTTACTGTTTTTAAAAACTCCTGTTTTCTTTCAAACCAAAGAACATCAAGTTATTCTGAACCTAAGAAAACCACTGAAGGCTTGCAAGGGAGAAGGGAAATCTATGGCCACTGTTTTCCAGACAAACAGAATACAGCTGCTCCATAAACTGTACAATTCCATGTTGTCTCCTTGTTCAGCACACAACCGGACCGTGGTAACAGCCCTATTTGTTTTGCAGACTCCCAGAAAAATTACACCATTTGCATATTTTAATTAATAATGGCTGGCAGTACACGAAGCCATAAACACCTTCCAGGCATGCAATAAACTCTGCTGTTTATTTATAAATTAATGCTGTGGAGACCATTTAATATTGCATTAATCTCAAATGTTGGTAATTAAAACACCAGTCACAATCAACAGGCTGCATCATAAAATAAATAATAGCATAAAAAAGAAATATAAGCTTCCATCCTCAGGATGTAAAGGCTGAATGGAGAAGGAGAAACTGAATTTTATTTTGAGAAAAGGTATTTTAAAGTCTAAAAGGCAAACTCAAAGCAGCTGCATTTGCATTGTTATTGACCCCGATCTTCAAATTTATTAATTTGGGAATATTTCAAATATATTGCTAGCTCTTTCCCAGATTTTTTAATCCTGATCCTGTATGGAAAATTAGAAAAATATTATTGAGAGAGTCATAAGTGCGGAATCTCTCAATCTGCACTGATTTAACACTTGATGTGTATTGAAAATACTCACAAAAGGAAACATCAGTGTGAAAACTCACACATGAAAACACTTGTTAAATATTTGAATTCTGGTGATACTTCACAGGGAACATGGACAATACCTAAAGCTATGCTGCAATTCCACAAAAAACCCCTCCAAACAACAACAGCCACACCCACCAAGATAACTAATTGGGAACTATCTGTGGCCTGCAAAGGACAGCACAAGATTTCATAAGCTTAAATGTTGAGTTCATGAAAGTTTAAAATGTCCTGGCCAGTTTTACACAGCAGGGAATTAAGATAGAGACAGAAATACACTCCCTCCAAGGAAAGGCCTTTAATACAGATGGGTGTTTTAATGTACAATGAGGCTACTGAACTTAGAATGGTTTAGGTTGGAAGGGACCTGAAAGATCATCTCGTTCCGCCCTCCTCCCCTTCCACTATCCCAAGTTGCTCCAAGCCCTATCCAACCTGGCCTGGAACACTTCCAGGGACGGGGCAGCCACAGCTTCTCTGGGCAACCTGTGCCAGGGCCTCACCACCCTCACAGGGAAGGATTTTATCCCATCTAAATGGCAGTGGGAAGCCATTCCAGCTTGTCCTGTCACTCCAGAGCCTTGTAAAAGTCCCTCTCTATCTTTTTTGTATGATGCTCCCATATTTCAGGTCCAGGACCACCAACCCTCTAAGAGATACAGTCCTGGACTAACCCCCAAAAGCCCAAGCCTAGTATATTTGGGATTTAACAATCAATTATTTTTTTATAAGGAGCAATGGACTGAATTCAAGCCATGCACAGCATATGGGTGATACCAGATTAATCCACATTGAGGTAAAAGTAAGCAAACCCCAACATTTTCAATGCATTTCCAAAGCTCTCAAAACTAATTGAGGTACTTCACTCTTTTCCAAACACAGTAAAACACTCTTTCCCAAACCTGTCATTTCTGAGGATCTGGTGTGTGGCCAGAGAACACCCACTGCTGTACCCCCAAAACTCTCAGCAGCATCCTGGCTGAGAGGATTGTGGCTAGCATGGCCACCCTGCTTCCCTTGCCCTTTCTGGCATAGGCTGTCTCTCCCAAATTTCCTCAGCATTCCTTACCAAGGATCACTTGAAAAGGAAACAAAATCTAAAGGCAGAATCACAGAGTTATTAAGTTTGGAAAAAGCCTCCAGAATCATTGAGTCCAAGCTGTGCTCGATTTGCACCTTGTCACCCAGCCCAGAGCACTGAGCGCCACATCCAGTCCTTTCTTGGACACCTCCAGGGATGGGGACTCCACCATCTCCCTGGGCAGCCCCTTCTGATGCCTGATCACCCCTTCCAGGAAGAAATTCCTCCTCATGTCCAACCTGAACCTTTCCTGGTACAGTTTGGGGCCATTTCCTCTCATCCTGTCCCTTTTTCCCTGGGAGCAGAGCCTGACCCACGCCCCAGCTCCCCACTCCTGTCAGGGAGTTGGAGAGAGCCAGAAGGTCCCCCCCGAGCCTCCTTTTTTCTCCAGGCTGAGCCCCCCCAGCTCCCTCAGCTGCTCCTGGTGCTCCAGCCCCTTCCCCAGCTCCATTCCCTCAATGTCTCCCTTGCTGTAAGGGCCCAGAACTGGACCCATCTCTCGAGCAGCCTTACGCTGTGTCCAGCACAGAATGGGTTTAGCGAAACATTAAAGCAAATTATTCCAACAGGGGCTTCACTTTCCAACCACATTTAAATTGCATAAACCCCTGAAATATTAAAACCTGCCAATAGGTTTTCTGATCCAAAAATCCCTCAAGCCCTCAGCCACATATTCCAGCACCTGTCAAGTAAACACAAATGTTTCTGTTTCTCAGCATGCTCCTGGCTCCTGTTCCTCTGTGGGGTTTCCAAAACCAAGAGTCTCCCCACTGGGGAAGGGAAGGTTCCTGAACAGCATGGCTCTTCCATGCTGCACTCCCTGCAGGCTCCACAGATGTGCCAAAAGTTAATTTGCAGCACTGAGCTAAATTAGTCACCCTCCCTCACTACAGGTGACTGTTATCAGCCTAACCATCCATAATAATCCCAATCTTTCATCGGCAAACCCTTTTAGCACAAGTTCACCTATTCACCTGCATCAGTGACTCAATTAGAGCTCCTTTATTTCACTACTAAACAGAGTATTAAGTCCCTGATCCCCAAAAAAAGAGTTGTCATTTATCTCCCTATTTTGCACAGTTGCTTTGGAGATGTGTGGGCAGAGCACAACACAGCCAAGGCTTAGGGAATGGTAAGTAAGTGAGGAGAAAGCTGATTTATTGACCATTAACCCAACAAGGGGAGGTCTGGGCCTGGAGCACAGGGAGGTAAAGCACAGGGAAGAAGCTGTTGGATAAGGTCATCCCTGATCCTGTTGTACAAGTTCACCATGATCTTGATACCCCAGGGTTGTGTGTGTGTGTCCTAAGTCCTGGTACACCAGGAGCTGGCACACAGGAAGGATTCCTGACCAAAAAAAGGTAGCTGCAGAATCCCTTATTTTGCTAAAATGCAGAGAGAAGACGATTCCTTGTTTACACTGCACGTGGGTAAAATTTAAGATGTAAACAGTGAATAATAATCAAATTTCTTTGTGCTCAACATAATTAGAAATTAAAAAAGGAACCCACTCACATAACCATTATCAAAACCTTTAGAAGACAGGCTGGGCTTGTAACGAGTTATACCCTGTGCTACGGAGAAGTAAAAAGGCACTTTAGAGGTTCTGAAAACCATCCTGTGACCATTTTCCTCAGACTGTCCTTGAGCTCCTGATTCCTCAGGCTGTGGATGAGGGGGTTCAGTGCTGGAGGCACCTAAAAGAACAAAGCTGATTTAGAACAGATTTAGACGGTAGGGGGATTCAGGTAGGCAAATGTGCCAGTGCTGGTGAAGAAGGAGACCATGGAGAGGTGAAGTGGAAAAGACTTTGTGTCTGGAGGAGCTGGCACACAAGGTCAGCCCAGTCCCTGATCCTGGGTCTGTTATCCTGGCATCTCTGCTTTCTGCCAGCCTGTTATAGCAGGTTTTTACATACAGCAAGGGGAAGAAATACCATCAGGCATTTTTCAAAAATGTCAGGCTAAATAAGGCAAATTGCAAAAAATCTTGCTGAAATTCCACAGGAATTAGGTGCTGAAGCTCTTCTGATTTTCTGGCAAATATACAAAGATTTGAATGTTAAGAAATCACAGGCCTGTCAAAATTTCAGCCACTCATGGAATATTTTTCTAATATAATTATCACAGAGTCATAGAATACCAGAATGGGTTGGAAGGGACCTTAAACACCATCTTGTTCGACCTCTTGCCATGGGCAGGGATACCTTCCACTATCCCAGGTTGCTCCAATCCCCATCCAAGCTGGCCTGGAACACTTCTAGAGGTAAGCCATCCACAGATTCTCTGAGCAGTGCCATATGCAGCCTACAGCACCTTTTACCACATTTAAAACAAAAAAAAAGGAATTATAGAAATATCTAAATAAGCCCTTTTTCAATATAGTCCATGTAAAAGGGGCTATTGAATAGAATGAAATAATTTTCAATCCCTATAAAAAGCCCTGTTTTCCCCTGTCTGCAATGACTGGGGCACAAACAGAAGGAAAGTAAGGTAGGTTTTTCCAGCTTTAGGGAAGACACAGGGAAGCATCTGTACCTGCAGGTTTAACAAAATAGCTCCAATCCTCATGGCCTCGCTCACTTCCAGGCTGTACATTAGCTGGGGAAAGCGGGGAGGGCTCTGGTTGTTGGGAGGCAGGACCTCGATGTAAACAGTGGTGATGGAGCTCCTGCAATGCAAGGGGGGAAAAAAACCACCATCAAAACCAGTAAAAATCAATAAATCACCACACACAAGGAACCCACAATGTCTGGTTTATACCCTGTGTGTTCTTAAGCTCTAACAACCTCCCTTTTCTCCTTTAAAAGCTTCAGGATAGAGTTTACTTCTGAATCAAAAGTAAAGCAGGCTGACAAATTAAGAGGAAGGAAAGCTAAAGGATTTCCCTAAAAGTAGCCTGAAGTGGTGTTCTTTCAAAAATAAAGCAGTAAGATCCCACTGCACACTGCACATACAAACAGTGCTCACAGTGCATGTTGACAGTGCATGTTGCACAAGACATTCCAAATTCTGAGCTGCTAACTGCTCCTGCCATGCACAACATCCACTCCTGGAGCATCCCTGCTGTCAGTCTGTTTGCTCTCTTTCTTTGGAAGAGAGGGAACAGAGAGGATCATGCTGGGAGAAGAGACGTACACAGCTCCCTCTCCAGCTGCATCATACTGTGGGTCACACCAATAAACCCCAGCCCACTTCAGAGCATTGGCAATCCCACTGTGGAATCCTGGCAAAACCTTCAACTGCACTGAACCCCTATCCCAAATACACTTCAAACAGAATTCCAGGAGGAACGTTGAAGGCTCTTTGGGATACTGCCACCGCAGACCCTCTCCAGACCATCCTGTAAACCCACTTGCTACTCAACTGCTCCAGTTTGAGAAAAGGAGCCAGAAGTCTCCCTACAGTTGAAAACAATTTAAAATCTAGCTTCAAGTGACTTTTTTCTTGCCTCTTTGCTCCACTATCGCACCTGTCTCCTCTCCTGGGATGTTAGAACAGCATCACCTAAAAATAAAACCTCTGGAGAGCAAGTGCTGTGCTGTAGGTGCACATTTTCCACACAGAAGTCTTTTGACAAAGTTGGCAAATCCCATGTTTTAGGGCTGCAGGAAAGAAACCAAAAGGATTTGTCCCAATATTTTTTTGGAAAGGAGGGGGCAAAAATAGAAAATCATGAACCAAAGAGCTGCTTTTTTCAAGCTTCACAAACTCTAGAGCAGTTTTAGAAGGTCCTGCTTGAAATTACCAGGTACTTTACCGTTAAAACAGCTGCTGTGTTAACTGAGGTCATTTAATATCAAAACAACACATCAATATTTTTAATCAGCTGCACAAAATTCTGACCAAGCATCATCCCCACTTTGTTACGGATGTTTCCCACTGCCCTTTCCAAGGAGGTTTTTTAACTCTGGGTCATTGATGGGAGCAGGGCAGAGTTTTGTTGCAGCACCATGACAGACAGAGACAGGCTGGGGACTCTCCCACACCCCACATGATGTCATGGCCATGCTCCATAATAATGAACTGCCAATGCCTCTGTCCAGAAGGACAAATCCCAGGAATTCTATTCCCTGAGCCACATCCACCCACAGAGCCCTCACGGAAGGGATTAAACCCAGCCTGGCACATCCCATCTCTCCCAGCTCATCCTCATGGTTTGGCCAGCTTGGAGCACATCCAGCCCTGTGAGGAGGAGGAAGGCAGGAGGAAGAAGTGCCCCAGGTGCCAGAGCAGAGATTCCCCTGCAGCCCATGGGGAGACCTTGGTGGGAAAGAGAAATGTGGGGAGGATGGAATGACAGAGAGGGCCTGCTGCTGTAACCAGAGGCAGAGGAGTTTGGGTTGAGGGACTGAAGCTGAGCCTGAGAAACAGAGAGCTGGTAGATGTTTTAGCTTTTGTCTTTATTCCCACCATCAAATCCCATTTTAACTGGCAACAAGTCCATAGACTCACAGAGATTTACAATGGTTTGGGTTGGAAGGGACCTTCAAGGCCACATAGTTCCAAACCCCTGCCATGGACAACGACACCTTCCACTAGACCAGTCAAAGTGATTTGCCCTAAGCTCAGTCTGTTTTGCCTGTGATGGTAACTGGTGATCTCCTTTTCCTTCTCTCAATCCAAGAGCTTTCCCTCTTTATTTTTTCCTCCATCCTGATGAGAAGCGGGAGTGGGAGCATGGCTGAGAAGGTCTCTAACAACTGGTCAAGGTCAAGCCACCACCTCCATGTCAACAGTATGTCCAAATTGACTCTTAACAAGCTTTAAGTGTTCATTGCTCTACCACTCACCATGCCATGGAAGCCTAGCAATCATCCAGCTGTGCCCTAAAATCCTGGCTGCCAGCTAGTCCAGGGAAATCCCAAGCTTCCCACAGGCAGCATGGAAGATGAATAATTACAGTGGAAGTCGATCATCCCATGATTACTCCTTATAAACTACAGGCAGTTTCCTACCTTCTTGCCTATTTTAAACTACTCCCTCACATCCCACTGATCTTTTGGAACTGATGTTCCACACGTCCATTGATGGAGTAAAGAAAAAAACCATCACCTAATGCTCAACAACAGACACAACAAAATAGCAGATAAATCCCTTGGGGATGGGGGGGGGGCCTGTTTTCCTGGGATAGCTGCTGCCTCTGCATGAGAGACACATCCAAACAGCTGGGATTTACTGGGTTCTTCCTTCCACTGCTGAATAGTTAATGAAATATATTGTTCTGTACCATGTTCTTCCTGATCCGGCTATATTTAAATAAGACCCAAACTGAGTTATTTTCTTTCAAACTGAAAACAAGAATAGTTTCTGTTCACCACAGTAGAAGGGCATTTAGTGACAGAACAAGGGGGAATGGCTTCTCACTGCCAGAGGGCAGGGTTAGATGGGATACTGGGAAGGGATTCTTGTCTGCGAGGGTGGTGAGGCCCTGGCACAGGATGCTCAGAGAAGTCGTGGCTGCCCCATCTCTGGAAGTGTTCCTGGCCATGCTGGATGGAACCTGAAGCAACCTGGGATAGTGAAGGTGTCCCTGCCCATGGCAGGAGGTGAAACAGGATGATCTTTAAGTTCCCTTCCAACCCAAACCATTCCATGACTCTATGAATAGTAAGCAAATTTTCTTCAAATATTTAAGGTAAGATCACAGAAGTCAAGCACTTATATTCTGCAAACTAAAAGCACTGTAATATTAACTGGCTTCTTTTTTGCATTTCCAATCCATTTTTGCTTAGTGCTTTGCCATTTTCCCTCATTCTTTTGTCTGTGTTATAGCCCAGTTAAGTGGCTGGAAAATTCTACTTTGGCATGGGAAAGGAAAGGAAATGGAGCTGAACCAACCACTGCAGTGTTTTCAGGTGAATACACAAAGACCAGAACAGAGCTCAGGAACTGCAGAATGCTCACAAAATCATACCAGCATGGAAATACAGTTTTATGCAACACTAGCTAATCGAAAACCAACTGAACCCCCATGTCAGCTTTAATTCTTTTCGCATACAACTATATGGTCACAGAATCATGGACTGGTCTGGGTTGGAAGTGACACTAGAGCTCATCTCATTCCACACCCTGCCACGGGCAGGGACACCTTCCACTATCCCAGGTTGCTCCACATCCTGTCCATCTTGGCCTGGAACACTTCCAGGGATGGGGCAGCCACAGCTTCTCTGGGCAATTATATGATGGATAATGAATATATCTCTCTATATAGATATATACAGAGAGAGATAATATATAAACATACATAATATATGTCCAAATATATATAAACACATACAATATAGAAAGATAATATATCTCTATATAGAGATATATAGACCAATCTATCTTTGGCCAAACAATCTCTACACATGCAAGTTGAAGACAAAATGTTTTCACTTTGTGGAATAAAAATCTTCTACTCAGGCAGTTTTCAGGTTGGATTTGACCCAGCAGATCACTGTATCACCAAGGGACATGATTCCCCTGTTCAGGAATCTGAGGGCATTGTGAAAAGCTTAAGGTCTAACACGAAATTATCTGATATTACAATTGTTCTCATTTTTTTTTCAATAATAGAAGATGCTGTACTTCAATATACGAATAGGCTGCCCAAGGAAATGGTGGAGTCTCCATCCCTGGAGGTGTCCAAGGAAGGACTGGACATGGAACTCAGTGCTCTGGGCTGGGTGACAAGGTGGGACTTGATGGTCTTGGAGGTCTTTTCCAACCTAAATGATTCCATGATTCTACGATACCTTGCTAACTTACACTAATAATTCTTGCTATAGATACAAACATTAATAATACTCAAAAAGCAAATCTTGCTTTGGGGACAGTCACATCCCAACACAATCCCCCTCAGTCTTCTCCTCAGCTCCACTAACAGCCTACTACTATCTAGGGAGGGCTTATCAGGAAAGCAAGCAAAACAAGAAGGAAATTCAACAAGGAGTTTGTGTTACCTGGATTAACCTGAATGAAACAGTAATTATAAAATATGTTCACAACAGTATGAGCTGCTTTCTTGGAGACATAATAGAAGCAGCAGGTTCTGAGGAAAACCCAATGAGTGAAATCCCACTTTTGTGTTACCTTTCCTTCTTACATTCTCCATATGAGGAAAACATTTTCACTTTACAGTTGTGGGAGATTTAAATGCTGGAACCTGCTGTTCTTCTCTGTCATCCTCTTCGGAACAGGGAGGTTGTCACATTATCAATACCAGGCCCAGAATATCAGAGACATTTTTTTGCACCCGAACACTTTAATGAAATGACATTGGTGCACAACAGCCATATTTAGAACACAAACTCCAAAGAAGCATGTCAGTGGGGCTCGATATCTTTACTTCTTTGAACTTATAGAATCACAGACTGGTTTGGGTTGGAAGGGACTCTAAAGATCATGTTCCACTCCCCTGCTCTGGGCACGAGATAGTCCTGTCCTAACCACCCTAAATTTGCAGCCTGCTCTCCTTTGTCAGCTGGGGGAGAACAGAAATAATACTGCTGATGGGAATTTAGGTCTGAGTGAAGATTTAGGGTTAGGGTTGGTCAGATACGGCCCCATCATGCCAAGTGTGGGTGACCCTCCACATCCTACACTGGAGAAAATATCTCCAGCTCAAACACCACGTTATCTCTGATCCTTTCTGCATTCTGAACTAAAAGCATCTACCTTCTCCCTTGCTTCCTTCCTTACATGCCTTCACCTCAACTTCTCTCAAGAAATGGACACACACAGTGACAGCACAATTGGGAATTTTAACAAAGCAGACCATAACAAGCAAATGAAATCACGAAAACCAAGTACTGCAAGGAAAACACAATTAGGGAACAAAAAGGGAAAGAATTCACTTTTCCAAAATGCCATCCTTACACCAAAGAGAAGACACAGAATTGTTTTCCAGTGTGCCACACTTCTCCCTGCTGGAATAATGAGGATCATTAGAAGCTGGATTACCTTCTCTGTGCAGGAGGAGCACTATCAGATGCTTTGACAGTGAGGGCGTAGGAGCTCCCCACTGCCAGCACAGCTCCTGGAGCAATGGTGACAAGGCCTGTCCGCTCATTGATGCCGAAGTCTCCCTGATCCCCAGCCAAAATTTCATACACTATCTGTCCATTGGGTCCCTCGTCCGCATCTACAGCAGTGAGCTGCAAGTTAAAACCACAATGTCAGCACGGAGGAGCAGGGATGCACTTCCAGAGGCTGTGGGGAGGTAACTCAGAGGGGTAGAGGAGGCAGAGGGGAAACTCGAGCATCTTTAACATAGGCAGGAATTTCTAATTACTGTACAACAAAGAGACAGTTTAAATGAAGGGGAATAGGTGTAAAAAACATCATGAAGCAGAGAAAAACTGCTTAATAAGACTGCAAGCCAACTGTTTTAAGTTACAAATTAAGAAACCTAATTAAGACCAAACATGGTCTCTGTGGATTGGAATTTATGACAATTCCTATAAAGGGGGAAGAAGACACTGTCTTACAAAGTAACAAGAGAATTGTATTTATTTACTGGAAGTTCCTACCCCTCTCTACACTTTTCACAGTGACAGCCTTGATGCTGCCAGGAGCTCTCACATCCAGGTCTTGCATCACAAGCCCCCGCTGTGCAGAACTGGAGAACAATGTTTGTATCAATATGCTCCAAAGGGAGCCAAGGGGAAGGAAATGGCAACTGTTCCCACATGGATACACATGGAGAATCATAGAACTGTTTAGGTTGGAAAAGCCCTCTATGACCATTCTCCCAGCATTACCAAGGCCACCATCAACCCATGTCCCTACATCCACACACCAATTAAATCCATCCACCACTTCCCTGGGCATCTTGTTCCAGTGCTTGGCCACCTTTTCCAGGAAGAAATTCTTCCTAACACTCAAACTAAACCTCTCCTGCTGTAATCTGAATCTGTAGGAAACACAACCATATACATCCCAGAGGCACATTTCACATGACAAGGTGACACCAGCCACCTGACAGACCGTGCTTGGGGGGTGACAAACACAACTGGGCATATCCTTCCATACTCTGGGGACTCCACACCATCTCTGCTGGATCTGTGGATGCTCTCACATGCAGCATTTCATCCATACCATTGCACAGTTTTGGTTCTGAGCATAAGAAAAATCTAAGGCCTGATACTAAACCCAAATTCTAATGAGGAATGTAATGAAATGAGGGGGTTCTTCTCTTGCCCTGGGAAAGGCTATGAGTTTATCCCACTTTGTAGTGGCATTTGTAGTAAATCATACATTTACACACAAGGCTAGAAAATAGAGCTAGGTGAACATATTTGATTTTAGTGACAGGAGGAATCTCAGAATAAAATCTCAGAACGGTTTGGGTTGGAAGTGAACTCAAAGATCATCTTGTTCCATCTCTTTGCCTTGGGAAGCGACACCTTCCACTAGACCAGGATGCTCAGACCCCCATCCAGCCTGGCCTAGTTGCCTCTTCTACCCTCAGGGGCTGTTTTGCTGCCAGACACACCGGTTCCTCAACTGGTTTTTAATTTTGTACAACTACATGTTCCCTCACACAGCATACAGAATGACATACGAGCAGTATTGGACACTCAGGAGGCCACAGCCACAACCGTCTGTACATTCAGCTGCCCAGTACCAACAGCACTGAAGTGGAAATGACAGGAAGTGATAGCACAATGAGCTCCTGCTGCTCCCAGTTCCAGCAGAGCAGTGGGAGATGGGAAATGGCAAGGGACATCAGCAGGTTGGACAGCAGAGCCCCCTGGGATGTATAAAGCAGCCTCAGGAACGATTTCCTGCAGGGATCCTAAAATGAGGATGAAAAAAGGATAGACATGTAGCTCCTTGAAAGGCTTTGTGATAGAAACACTAATTCCCACGGGCAGCATGGATTGCAGTAGGATTGCAGGGCCGGGATGTCAGGGAACACATGATGACATAAAACCTCAGCACCCACTGTGAAGCCAAGGGCAGGATCAACAGCCACCATCCTAGGCAAGGCCCAGCAGGAGAAACCTCTGCCTGCTGGGCATCTTTTGTCACCCCTATGACACCCTCAGAGGTGGCTGCATTGAAGACAGGTAGAGGAGCTCAGTGACCTCTCTGCTATGCTATAGTCTATAATCAATGCAGCATCGCACTCAACCTTCAGTAGGTCACAGCCTCTCAGAGCACCACCTACAACTGCCAAAGCACCTTTGCCCAAGAATGGCTGAAGAACTGGAAGAGAAAAAAACAAATCTCCCTAAAACAAGATGAGAGATGAAAAAAACCACAAAGCTGTAGTATTTGAGTTAATCACATTTACATACAACCTTAACCACCAAGGAGAGTATGTGAATTACTGAATCCTAGAATGTTTTGGAAGGGACCTTAAAGATCATCTACTGCCACCATGGGCAGGGACACCTTGCACTGGAAGGTTGGTTAGAGACCCATCCAACCTGGCCTTGAACACTTCCATGGAAAAATGCAGGGATCTAATTGCTTTATAAGATAACCTCGATTCTTTACAGGCTCAGTGAAATATGAAATGTGTTCAAACCCAAGAAGTAAGCACAGAGTAGCTTAAACAGAATATCTTGACTGAAATGCTAAAATTGAGACATTAACAAATGTTCACCGTCTTTGTTAAGATTACAAGCTATTCCCGCAGTTGGGAACTGAGCTACTTTATGGAGGACCAACCATTTTGAACATGGAGCAGGCTGTGCACAGTATTCAGCAGCTGAAAAGCACATTAATTAAGTCACTTTTCTCCTGGAGCAATCAGTGTTCTGCCTCTTCCACAGCCAGCACAGTGACCCAAAGCTAATTTTCAACACAGAAGTATTTGATTGACCTAAACTGGTATTATTTGAATTTCTTTGTCATAAATGCTTCCCAACAATTCAAACTGATCATTAGTGGACTGGAATGAGCAAATTCGTCCTCCTACTGACTTGC
>WEIV01026854.1:0-54727 GCA_013390005.1 Calyptomena viridis
GCTACATATTGCTTGTTTGATAACTATGGGTTGCTTCCCAGTTTCTGCTTCCTCAGATTTTACCACATAGTTTGCTTGCTACACTGAGCCCATAAAGTTATCAATTAGGCAATAGAATTAAAACTCAAATTTAAAATAGAATTAAAAACCAAAGCAGTTAAAACATGGCACCTTTTAGCAGGTATCCTGTCTGAATTTCTGACTTCTTCAACATACAGAACAAGCCAAAAAAAATTATTATTCTTGAGTAGTGCTAAAGACACAGCTTGAACTTCAAACCAGGAGAGTATAGAGCCTCCTGGCACTCCTGCATAATCAGGAAAAAATACTGTTGGGATGTTATCACAAAAAGTGATCAACATAGTAGATATTACATGAAACAGATATCTAATTGTTAAATTTCAATGAGTTTTTGTTCTCCATCACTTCCTGAACAATTTTTTCCTGTCTTCATTAGTTAATTAGTCCTGCCTGGAGCAGTAAGCTTGTGATGCTTAAGAAAAAAACAGAAAATCAGTAACTCAAGAGACCCTCAGAAGCTTTGATCATTTGTTCACCCATTTTAACCTACAAATATTTCCTTTTTCTCCCCTTGGAAAATTCTTGCTATAAATTCCCATAGCAGTCAAACACTGCTGCTGGGGTCTTTTCAGGTGAACTTCTTGTCAACACCTTCAATCTCATGTTGCTGTAGAGAGTCCTCCAGAGGAGCTGAATACCATGGAATAAACACATTAATCAGTTAGTCAGAGCTTCTCCAAATGATTATGCATGTCTGATGAGATGCCAAAGATGTGAAAAAGTTCAGCATTTTTGACTTGTAATTTCACTCCCCCAACAAAAAACAGCTGATAGTGTTCAGCTGGACAGTTATTCAATGTTAGTACTGCAGTAAATTACCACAAGTCTCATCCAAAATCAATGACAGTGTTTTCTTCTTCATACAGTGATCACTTCTCATTTGTCCTCCAGTAACTTTATTAAGTCATCATTTAATAATTAAGAATACGTTGCATCTATTATTCATCTCAGCAAGATCAGCAGCTGAATCTCGGATGAAAAGAAACTTAATATTTGCGAAAACTCCATGCAGATTAACTGGAAACAATGTTGATTTAGGTTGCATAGTTAGTGCTAATAGCTATAAATACTTCTAGAGGGAAATACAAAATAAGTTTAGAAAAAATTTCTTCTTTCTCCAAGTAATAAACCAAGTAATTGACCTTTTTGTTCAAGTGTTATCTACATGAGAGTCACACATTTCCCAGCAGAGCCACCGATTTCAAATTAGGCGATTTATTGAAATTTAAACTAATTTGTAATTTAAAACTATTCATAACAACATTAGGGTTATTTTATTTACTGGATGACTGGAAAGTTAACATTACAGCAATGAATTTCACAACTGTTTCCAGAAGAATGATCACACTGCAAAACCTTGAGTAGAACAGCCTTAAAATATGTGTCAGTGAACCCAAGTCACAACCCAAGACTGAGATATATTCTCCAACATTCTATTAGAGAGAATTTGTTTGTGATATTAGCCTATTAAAACATCAGATTGAGGCCAACTGGGGAGAGCAGCATTAGAAGTCTGAAATTTCTGAGTTGTCCTTACTCTACCTTTGCTTGAACCTTAAAGGAGAAAGTGGTATTTAAAACACACGGAGTGCTTCACTTTTACCCCTGTAACAGCTAGTCACTGAATATTCTATCTGAAGTAGGAAAAGAATAAGGATTTATTAGTATTTATTCTGAGGATGTACAGGAGTGAAGACTTTGCTTTGGAGCTAGGAGTCCAGATCCTCTGATAAAATGCCAAAACAGCAGATGACCTTTCAGAAATGTGTGTTTTGGTAAAGGTTACTTACTCTGGTCTTCCAAGACCTGCCAGTGGAGAGGAATTTCACCAATTCAGCACTTGACTTCTGTATCTTTTAAAAATTACCTTCCTTTTTAATCTCAACCCCCTTGCCAGGTCGTGGGAAGGACAGCCAAGGAGTGCAGGTGACTGCATGACAAATGTCATGGAGAAGTTTGGGTTAGAAGGGACCTTAAAGATCATCCAGTTCCAAGCCCCCCACCATGAGCAAGATTGCCACCCACTACATCACCTCATCTAACTTGGCATCAAATACTTCCATCCTTCAGAGCATCCCAGCTGTCATCCTGTGCTCAACTCTTTAGAAGCTGAAGACTTTTCTTCTTTTGATATTATGGTCATGCCAAGGTCCAAATTTCCAGAACCCCGGGCTAAGGTAACCAGCCAACCAGTTGTAACATCAAGGCCACTGTTAGGGTTCAGAGGTTGATTTCCTCCAAAACACAGGACTCCAAAACACAGAACTCCTAGAAATATCAGAGACAGCTCATGTAGGTCTTGGTTCCTCTCCCTGTCTCCTGCTGCCAATTTGCTCCCACCCCTCAGGTCTGCCACTGGAATTGTGTGGGCAGCTGCTCAGTGAGCTGGATTGGGGAACAGATGTTTTTTTAAAATAACATTATTAATAAGCAGGATTGATTCACAGGCTGTTCCCAAACCACTGTGTCTCTGATTCATGACAGAGTCCCCAGGGCTGGAAGTGGACAGACTATGACTGACATAGTCCCTTGGCCCTTCTGATAGTGGTAGAAAACATGGGGGTATTTGAAAAGTGCATGGAAAACAAAAAAGGGTGCCCACAGTCTGGTAAGGATGTACGGAACTGAAATCCTGAAGATTCTATTAACAGCTCACTGATGGCCAGGAAAAGCTTATTTAACCCTATTTGCCCCTATTGCCCTCATTTCAGAGTGTCACTAGAGAGAGATGTTCACATATTTTTAATCTTTTCCCTGTACATATTCTATTGCTGCTCAATAGACACAGCTAATTTTTGCTACATCCCACATGCACACATATTTTTCAGTAAGTGGCAGCCAGATCCGCATGACTCATCCTCAGAAATTATCTTTTCCCACAAAGCTCCAATGGGTACAAAATTCCAGCCATCTCCTAACAACCAGCTCCATTGTTGGGTCCCTCTGGTAAGTGGCACTGCTGTTTGCTTCAGTCATACATGTGGCAATCAGTAATGGTGGAGAAAGAGACTTTTATGCACAATTCCCAGCTGTGAGCAAAGTGATTCTGGCTCTTGACTGAGCTTATTGACACAGCTTGGTTACCACTCCACACATGGGAATGGAGAAGAAGATGAGGTCTGTGTTAAAAATTCAGCATGGGCTTGATGCAACCTCTGGTTTTCTCAGAGACTCAGTGAGGCCATGGCAATATTCACTGCCTTGGAATCTGGTTCCATGTGACTAAATCACAGTATAGATAACCAAATATGAGCCCATAACTTCCCAAAAGAAGAAATTGGCATAATACAGGCAGTACAGAAGTAGTGTCTGCAGAGAGTAAAGTTCTGCTTGTATATGAGACAACTAGGAAACACGAAATCCATTTTCATGTGTGTGTGACATACAATAGTTTCTATTTCTTCTTTCTCCCCTCTCTCTTCCAGATCATCTGCACCCAGAAATAAGCGGAACCTTGAGGGAGGTTTTTCAGACCCTTTTGTCAGGTAACAAATGTTTCTTGTTTCTCCAAGGTGTTGACTATACCAAGGCTGAGCAGGACAGCAAATACTAGTCATAATTGCAGTGTGAATGACTAGTCATGGAGAATTATTGCCCTCCCACTGGTAGCATTCTGTGCCCAACATCAACCAGACTCTGCATCCACCTTTATTCATGCAAATGTGCCTTCACAAAGGCTGATGAGACAGATCCACAGCTTGCAGACTCAGTGCAGAGCAGATCTCAAAGGCCACATTGCAGCGTCCCATTGAAAAAGACCTGTCCTGTAAGGTGGGAATCAGGTTTACCAATATACAATCAATAGGAGTCCTTTGAAGGGTTCAGTCTGAAGATTCAATTACTGCAATGGAAGATTTTATTTGACACTTTCCACATTAGCCTGTCATCACTTTTTTTTTAAGCCTTAGCTGCCCTGTATAACAATTAGATTTATTAGGTATAACCAGGCATAAAAGGGCTGTTCATTTTTGAAAAAAGATGACTAATTATTTAAAATGTCCTCGAGTAAATAATATAAACAAATACAGAAATAAATAAAAAGAGGGAATGAATTATACTGACAATCATTTGTACTTAAAAAACATAATTCTATTGATTTCCATAGAAATTAAGTCAAATGGAGAACACTGAAATGAAAATTGCCCTTTCATCTACACAAATTATTGGAAAGTAGTTAGACAAGGTGATTGTTATGCAAATGTAGATCCAATGCAATCACCTGGGAGCATTTTCTAAGAAAGCATGTTCACTCTTTCTAATACATTATATCTGCCCCCATCCTGCAGCCTTAGAGCCAGGCTTTTCTAGTCAGCCCCATGTACTTTGTCTTGAACAGAAATATTTGCAGTTATGAACATTCATCCACAAATGTATTTTATATTTTTCGTAAGTTAATAATATGGTTGTTGCAGAAACCTTCACTAATACATATAAGATTTTGTAAAGCATTTGCTGTACTGGCACATCGCATTTGGAATAAAAAACTCAATATACACAAAAGCAGTATTTTGTAGAAAGTAAGCTCAAATGTAGATGACATGTACCTGAGAGAGTAAAAGGTTATCACACCATCTCAGGGGAAAAGTTTATTCAGGTTATTTATAAAATTAGCAGATGTCACAAGGGATAGGTTAGCACCCACAGAGCCGCAGAGAGATGCAGAGATTGAAACAATGACATGTATTCCACAGGAAAGAAAAGCAGATATCCCTGCACACACACCAGCCAGCCTTCCTACAGCCTTGGCTGAGTGTAGGGGCACAAATGGCCACAGATTCCAAATTACCACCACTTGTCAAGTGCAAAACTGTCTTGTGGACCAGCTTTAACCTTGTGATATAAATAAGTAGTGCTTGGAGGAAGCTGAGGAAGAAAGAGTCACCACTAAGTAAGGCTGTGTGCTAAGGAAGGCCATGGTGTCTTCTAGCTGCTAGAGGTTGAACATGAGCCTCGGGTATGAAAGCAGAGGAATCATCCCAAGGGAGAGGAATGTTTCACCTTCTGCAAGGCCCCACTGCCCAGACCTAATCCATCCCATTTCTTGAGGTGGATAGTCAGCTCCTGAGGTAGCCTGTCCTTCCCAGATGACCCATTTCCCTCAAATTGCCAGGAGAACCCTGTTGTTGCACCTGTTGGCTGTGCCTGCCCCACTCCTGCCCTTACAGCACAGGGGCTGGGGGCTGGGGATTTGCATTGCTATTTGATCTTTTCCAGTTTCTCAATACCCTCTCAAAAGTCCCAATATCCAATATGCCAAAATACTCTGGGGCTGCTTTTCCTAGAATTCACTGTTATCAGGAAAGACTCAAAGGACCTCAATATGAGTTCATCCAAGAAGAGGTTAAAAGGTGAAGATGTTCCAATTCATATAGACATGATGAGAACATCTGATAATGGAGGGACTAGTAATCTACAAAAAGCATAATGAGAGCTGGAGGCCAGAGCTGGAGCTGGATAAATTAATGCTAAAAATAAGGCACAACACATCAGCTATGAAGTTAATTGGACATTAGAGCTCTTTTCTGAGAATATGGATTTTCCTTTGCTTAAAATCTTTTTAAAGGTTTTAAGATTTAAGGGCTGATTGCCTTTCTAAAAGGTGTTCTGCTGCTCACACAGGATTTGCAAGCTTCAAGTAAGGATTGAGGTTACTTGTGCCACACACAGTACCCAATTAGCCAGGGAAAGCTCACTTTTCCTTTTCTTTTTTCCCTTTTCCTGAGTACAATATACTCCTCAGGAAATGAGTGGACTGCATGCATTAAAAGTTAAATCCTGCATTACTGTCTGATGGATATGCTTTTCTCTTTGCCTGGGATTCAGTTGTGCATCCTGCTAAGAATTTTTACTTGTATTTAAAGCCATCAGTGAAGGTGTTCATGAACCCCACACTACATCCCTGGGTTACAAGCACATGAATTTCAGATTGAGCCTGGAATAAATGGGTTTGTGATGACAAAGACTCAGGAGTGAAATTAACTTAAACCACAGGGGAGGCAGCTGAGCATTTCCTAAACAAAAGACTGATACTGGAACAAATATCGACACATTCAAAAGCTAGACAGAAACAATTCAAGAACACTGTGTGTGTTCATTGTACTTGAAAAAAGCATGCCTCACTCCTCACAAGAATTCTAGCTACTTATGAGCTAAGCAAGAGACCTGCTTCAACAGATAATCATAGAAATGTTCCCACTGGTCACACCAGACTGTGTATCTGGCATATTTTCCTGTAATTTTTTTTTTTTTTTTAACAATGCAACATACCTGAAACAGCTGTGAAAACTATGTTGGTTGGGTTTAGAGTTTGGGTTTTTGTTTTGGTGGGGTTTTGGCAGCAGCTGGTAAAAAAGATTTATTTATTGAATGCCATCCCAGAGGAAAGTTGGAACTGAATGAAGTCTTTAAACAGACCCATAGCTAGCCAAAAAAAATAGCCCTATAACATAAAAAATGTACAACGTTTTTATTATTATTACAAAAGTGGACAATTTTGATATCCATCCACCACATACCTTCTCAAAACCCAACACCTCAATCTTCCCAAAGGGATCCATTGCATACAGGAATCCCTGTTTCCAGTGTATTCCTTTAGCAGGGATAAGGAACAGCACTAAAACCCCTTGAGCCCATGAAGCTGGTTGTCTCAATTGCCTGCTCTAATCCACCCCCTCCTGTCCTGCAGGCACAGCCCTGCACATTTCTGCTCTGCCCGTGTTGGCAGCTCCCTCTTCACAGTTCATGTTAATGGTGTTACTGCTTAATGCACTGCCAGGCAGGATGGCTGTTCCTGCTCCCTCAATGAATAATGGATTTTTCAATTTGAGGTTAGAAATACAAAAAAACATTCTACAAATTTGGCTTGGGATAAACCAAATTAGGATTCTCTTAGGAGAGGATCTACAAAAATTTAATTCTGGGCTGTGCTTTGCCCATCAGGGGTTACTTCAGCTTTGCTTCCAAACCCAAAATATAACATGACAGTATAAAAAGGCAGGGTTGTTTCTTAAGAAAGAAAACAGAAACATGAAAATTAAATATTTGGACAACTTTGGAGTAAATCTTTTTGAGGAGAAACATGTTTTTAACATCCCTTCTTCTTTTCCCCTCTAGCAGAATCTGTTTCCTAAGTTCAATTGAAATTCACAAGTAATTTCTCTCCTCCCTGTGTTCTCAAGAAACCCTCCAGTCCTATGAATTTACTACTCACAAAACAGACTTGAAAAGACTTAAAATTCATAAGAGTTCCTACCGTTCAGAACTGAAATAGTATAAATAGCTGTTTGCCCTTGCAGCTACGCCTGCCCACCCTGTGCCTGGCAACCTCCTCTTAAAATGATGGCTGTAATGTAAGGTTTTCTCTGTGTCCATCCATATAGATAAATCTACTGCACGTAAGGAGTAAATCATGCTTATCCAGTAGTTAGTACACTGAAAATAATGCTCTGATTTCATTAACTTTATATTTCCCTGGAGTTGTCACACCTACAGACCCAAAGCATCACTCAGATAATGACCCTGTTCCTTTAGGCAGCCACTCCTCTGTCCTCATAACCAAAGTTAGAGGCCAGTCACTGCATGATGCAGCCTGACAAAGCCTTGCTGATGTCAGCAGAGCTGGGGTGAGGATCTCCTTTCTTGGTTGCAGCTTCTGTGCCTGCAGTTCGTGGGCTGTACCCTCAGACTGCTGCCACGTGTTTCACTGGTGAGAGGATTCCTCCCCTCCTGAACCCTCAGCTCAAACAGGTCACTGCAAGTCTTTGAAGGGAACAAGCAAATGACACAATCAATGCCAAGCAAGAACAAGAAATGCTATATAAAACCCCACATAAACATTGTCATTTTCAGTCAACAAGCACAATAAGTGCTGAAATTAAATATATTCCTACTGTCCAGACTACTGCTGTTCTCAGAAGGAAGGTGGCAACACTGCCCAGACATCACTGCATAATTAAGACAGAAGTCCTGGGGCTTCCTGTGTCCAATGCCAAGTGGCAAAGCCCAGCTGTCCTCTAATCATTGCCAGATAGTTTTATTTCATAAAAGAGACTAAATTGAATTCTCACCCAAGTCCATCCAACTGACCTTTGTCAGCCAAAATTTTGCCAAAAATCTGGGCTCTCACCTAAACAGAAATTGTAGCACAAAGTATCTGTAGTCAATAAAAATTTGTAATCTGACCAAAAGATGAAAGCCACACAAATCTGAATTATTCTACCTGGGTGTCCCATTGTGCTACTCCCTGTTAATTTAAATTTAGGAAACAGGACTCGAAGGGAAATCTAAGGCACTACCTCCAGCTGACAGATGCACCCTGTATAATAAATATTCAGCTAAACATTAAGAAGATCTATGTTTTCTGTCCATGTACCTCTTCTTGAGGGCCTGGTTCAAATTCAACCACTGCAACAGGATTCTCATCAACTGCAACAGGATTCTCATCAACTTGTGATTGAATAAAGCCTGGTGATAACTTAGTGATGGCATGGTTCTGTCCTCCAGCAGTGGGGAAGGATCAACAATGGGAGCTGAAATAATGGCTATACTTTGGTAGGTTCTGTGTGTCTGGGCCTTACATGAGTCAAAAAAGGGAAGCCTCAGTGGAATTAGGTGAATACAATGGCAGGTAAGAGCAGACTGACATACTAGTTATCCTCCTATTCCTCTTCCAGTCCTCAAACCTGTTAATTTTCTACTCTGATAACTGACCACAGGGTTACATAGAAACTCAACCCAAATCACACGGAATCCCACTCACAATGACAGATAGTTTGTGGTCTAGAGAATCATTCTAACTATTTTATAACAAGGAAGATAAAGAATATACTGAATTTGGGAAGAGAGTTATTTTGTCAATATTTGGCTACAATGACAAGATTTCAAATAGAAAGTTTTGAAAACTCTTCATTGTTTCAATTGCAATTCAGTTCTATAAATCAATTGCAATGAGGCACCTGGGTCTATCCCACCACCTGGGTTTCTAATCTGTGTGACAATTACAAAATAAACACTCCAGGCAATGTAAAAGCTGGCTAGAATAACCCGGTGTTTTCCAAGATTATGACAGAAAGAAGTGTAATATAAAAACTGTTCATCAGCAAAATGCCAACAGATGGCCAATTTTGCTTTTGAATGTATATCATCCCTACTGGACTTTGTCAAATAGACTGCAAAGAGTGAGTGGAGGCTCTTTTTAAATCTTCTTGTTTCCAGTGGCAACCAATAGAAAAAAAGACAATCAGATTTAATCAATTGATTTCAATGTGCCATTTTCAAATAAGTTTTCTTTAAATGACTCAAGAGATAAAAAGGAGGAGAAAAAAGTCAAGCAATAAACTGTAATGAATCTCATTAACTGCTATGAATTGACTGTTTCATAGTTTAATTTTGTCAAGAACTGTGAGCTTTTCACATTTCCATCAGATGAGATATTATTTCCAAGCAAAGCCACAAAACTTAAATCTAGACTCCAATCCTTTTGTTTGGATGCTGATTACAGATTGGCTCCATTTTAACCTAATTTGCCCCAAAATTGTAAATAATCAGAATAACTTTTCCTGTTTAAAATGCCATCTGCATTTCTCTTAAATAAATCTTTATACATTAATCATTTGTATTTTTACGCTGTTGCCAAAACAACATAAAAGCCTTATAGCCAAACTGGAAATGCAATGAGACAAGATGACATTTGCAAAGAACGCCTTCTCAGAATAGCTTTCCACCTAACCTTTAAAAAGCGTTTTTTCCATATATTTATTACTGTCTGTAGAAGAACATTATGTTCTGGAATAAATTACTTATGGAATTTCTGTGTCTTTGTTGCTTAGGTCTCCTTGTTCAAAGAACCATTCAGAGGCTTTTAAACTGTTCACCATGTCACTCCTGTCAAGTGGTACTTTTGCTGAGCTCTCTGTCCTTTTCTGGTGCATTAATGCATGTTGGGATAGTTTCTCCTTGAAATCTAAAGTGACTTGAAACAGAACACATCCAGCTTGCAGACTTTGCATTCTTCATGTTTGATTTAATTTTTAAATAGATCTAAATCTTTGTGTATCCTGTTCAGACTCCTCAGCTTCCAGTTCAGCATGTCTAGGCAGCTCCTGACTCATGTAGTCAGCATGGAACCAAGCCTTTTATCCCTCTTCCATGTTGATTTCCTATTTATATTTCTCCATCCTCTTCATGTTCTTTTTGAGTTTTGGCTATTCATTAGCAAACAGGCACACATGTAGTGGTGTTTCTCTTTGCAGGAGCTGTAACATGCTCTGATGCACCAACATCACAGTATCTGTCTCCTTTTGTGTGTGGTATTTCTCCTGGGTTATTTTACCCCATCCATGGTCAGTGTCCAGTAAGTTTGTTATCAGGAATGTGAGTAGAAAGGAAGATTCTTGCATTTACATCCTGGGTTTGTTTTATTTGCTTCTCTCTGATTTCCCCTGTTCTTTTCTTAACCCTGATTTTTGCTGTTTTATTCCATTATTCCCTTTAAGCTGGTTCACAGATGCACATTTCTTGTACAGTTTAACAGTATATTCATTTATAGCTGTTGGGGGAAATCACATAAAGCAAACAAAATACCTGCTCTTTGATGAGAGAGAAGCTTGTACAATGCTTTCCAAGCTACCACCTTGTGATGAGATTTCACTACCTGGGAATTTGATGTGATAGCCTAAAGTGATAATAGGATGTACACTGCCAACCCACACTGTTCTCAGAGCCTGAAAACCAGTTACAGTTCCTCTTTGAAACAGATCTGTTGTTTCAACCGTTTGTCAATATTCGTAGACTTTTTTCAGGGGTTGCACAATTCTTCACATTTAATGAGGAGGTTGGAAAGCTGGTAAACAGGTTGAGGAAGGTGTAAGATAACAAGGAAAAGGTCAGACTGAATAAAGATTGCACTGCATTAAGAATGAATGTAAAGGCATCCTTTGTGATTTATTCAGCAAAACAATGAACCAATCCAGATTTCTCCATTCTCAGGACAGACAGTAATTCTCTGTTGGACTGAAGGTGAGAGGTGATACTGGTACACATGAAAAACAGGTCAGGAAACATTAATTATATTGCAAAGTACTGGAAAAAACATCCTTTCAAACATTCATTGCTGGTAAGAGAGCAAGAACAGGAGACCAAGGTTCAATCAGGATTTTAATTAAATGCCTTCCTTATTGTGGTCTGTCAGACACATGCTAAGAAGGAACTTTTCTTGTCTGCAGCCATGATCTATATAGCACTTTACTTCCCCTGACTCATTAGAAGCTGGCCTGATGCAGAGGGAACCTGACATAGAAACATAAATATAAAAGTTAGCACAGAGGAGCTCAGGATACTTCCATTCCTTTCCCCATACTGGGTACATCCACACTGATCCCAGGCAGAGGCCACCTATCATTTGGAGACAAGATGCTTTTTAACTTTTTTGGATCATGCCAAAGCATATCTCTCAAGTTCACTGCAGTTTACTGCAAAGTAGACAAGCCCACAGTTGAAAATAGAGGTGTTAGAGCTGGATCTCAAGAAAAAGGACAGAGACATGCAAGGCCACAGGACTGGCAGAATACTGTTCTAGCAAGATTTCTGGCTATATCCTGCCTTCTTCTCTCATGCTAATTAACATTTCACTTTGAGGAGGAAGGACTACTATTCATTTTGTATGATTAAACAGCAGATCAATAAGGGGCAACTATTTCATTCAATACTTGGTGACAGATTAGATGAAAAGCATCGTTCTGAGTCTGCCCTAAAGAACAAAACTAAAAGATAAAACTAGATGTCTAGAGAGATACAAAATCACAACAGTTTTTCTCCTTTTCCTCCTTTTCTGTCTCATTAAACCAGAAATTACAAATGGTTTTATTATCCAATGTTCAGCACACAACTATCATGAGAGTGAACAGAAAAGCCATATTTTTAATGAAATTCAACTGTATTTTAATGAAATACAATTGTAAGAATATGTAAAATGTAAAAGGGAAGCAGAACTTCTGGGAGAAGACTGTTATATTCTATACATCCTCAAAACATTGCTCCCTGAGTCACTAAACTCAGATTTAGCAGACCAGGAGGCTGATCTCCAAAGTATTTTATGGCTCTGTGTTTGGCAAACCACAAACCAGATGTGCTGTTCTTATCATGTGTTGTCCTTCAGACCATCCTATTGCTAAATCCACTGGACAACAATTTGTCAAGGACTTGAAGTTATTGTGGCTTTTGATTGTCAGAGTGATAATCAGAGAGATGCTCTGTCAGTCTATTGACTGCTCAGAGTTTTGGTTCTAACAGGGAATGGGGAACTTTTTATGGAAATATTTGTGGCTTGATGAGTCTAAATACCATATCAAATAGGGAACCATCCACGGGTTTGGAAGTGAACTGTGTGACCAGAGGACATTAGGGACTTTCTGCCTCAAAAGTCAGGAGATTGCTACAAAACTGCTCTTGATCTTCTCAACATCATACAGCTCATTTCCACAAGACGGATCATATTGAGAGAGGAATATGCCAGTGAATATTTCTGAACCATAATAATTTAACTCCAGCTGTTTTCATTATTCTCTGATGGGGATAGAAACCAAACATAGTCAATTCTGAACATAATGAAAGACATTCTTCTGGTTCATAGCAGTGACTTTTAAAATGTGTCTTGCATTGGAGTATAGAAATATTAAAAAAGTGTCTGCTCGCTTCTGTGAAGAGCCAAGTATTGTGCAACACAATATGAAATTTCAGTAATTAATTGCATGCTGCCAAATTCAGCTGCATAACCTGTGGTTTTCCTGAAATGCCAGTAGTTGTTTCAGCTAGTCTTTTGGCTCTGCCTCAAAGCCCGTTAAAATTGATCAAAATCTATCTATTGACTTCAAGTGGTCTTAAATCACTGCCTCAGTGTTGGGGATATCACTAAAAACAAACAAACAAACAAACAAACAAAAGGACCAAGATTCTGGTCTTATTCACAGAGTAACAAAAATGAGATCTTTGGAGTATTCATTAAAGTATCAGTATCCAACTAAAAATAAATAAAGTTAAATACTACTAAGAGAGAATATATAGGCAAAAGTCATCTCTGGACCTCTGAACAGCCTGAGAATTTTATCTTACCTTTGCTGTCCAAAGCCCACTGGAATTGTAGAACTGGAAATGTCTTTCCCCTGAAACCTCAAGTAAAATAACGTCTCATCAAAATGTTCTGCAGATGGTAGACTTCTTTTGAACAATGATTTCATGAGAAAACTGATATAATTAAATTAAAAAATGTTACTGTGGTCCTTTATAGTAATGGAACCTTGGCTTCTTTATGCTTCCAGTCTCCTATGAGAAATAGCAACAGCTAGACTGGAATAATCCACAGTCAAAGGAATGTGATCCCTGTGCTATAGCCAGACCTGGAGAAGCAGGAAAACCTATAAGAGTAAATGAATCCCACCAAAATTACCTCATCTATATAATCACTAGTCATGTAAAAATTCAAAATTAAACAGAATTGAAGAAGTTACTTTTGCACTAAAGTAACAGAACCCAGCAGTGCTTGTAACTGCAGGAGACTTGTGTCTCTGGGGACTGGACTGCTGTGAGATCCAGCAGGAGCTGCCTCTTTGTTCTATTCCTTCTCCCCCCAGTTTTTCATCATACAAGTGAGGCAAGAATCTTATGGCTCTCTCTCCTGTTTCACTTTAAATATATTGGGAGATACCCTGGTTTGGAAAGCAACTGCTGTGTACTTTAAAGAAAGGCCAAACCCTTATTCAAATCAGGAACCTTGTATAAAAGACATTCTAATTCACTTTTAATGGAAGAGTTGGCATTAAATATGGAACTTGGATATACACTAATAGATATCCACATATCTGAGCAAACCAGTCCAAGCTGCAGGATCTCTATATTATAATTAGCATGTGCTGCTGTGTGACTCAGGAGATTGAACACATCTCTTGGGTCTGTGTACCTGTGTCCAGCTGAGCATGAAGGAATGCAAGTGGCTCAGTGAATCCTGTCTGGGAGAACAAAGGTGGGCAGCTCATGTAAAATTTTGTTTTCTTCATCTTCTCTTCTATGGAAGTAAAACCTCTCCTCCTCAACAGAGTGAAAATAGCTGTTAAAAAGTGCAGAAGCACTGGCACTTTGGAGGGATTCCAGATAAAAACAGAATTTTATAGGGAATAAACTCTTTTTCCTCTATCAGCAAAGGATAAAAGAAGCCAAGAGCAGAAAGGATTCGTGGAATCTGAGAAGTCACACAAATTATGGGCGGTTTTTGACTTCTTGGATCACTGAGGCTTGTGGCCAAAAATCCTTCAGAACAAGCAAGAATAATCATTTTATTGCTTTAAGAAGCGAGTGGTGGGATTTGCAACAATTTTCAAAAAGCTCAGGGGTCTGTTGCTTCGTCTGGAACAAACCCATGATGAATGTACATGGTTCAAGCTCTAAGACAGGGTACATAAGTTACAGGGGTCTCTCCACAGGGCAGGATTTGTTTGAAGGGTGAGGTATCACTGGACCAGAAGATACCACTTCTTTGAAGAGGTGAGAGAAGTCGTACCTGCAAGGAGACTGAGATACCAAAGAGGTGCTACTGAAATTCTTTAAAATTGTAATAGACTGGCCACAGCTGAGTGGGGAGAATTCAACAGTTATAGTGTTATATTGACTGACATTCTTTAGAAGAACTTTCCTCAGTGATAATCTTACTTTGGGCTTTGTGACAAAATACATCAAGGCCAAACTCAGTGATAGAACAGAGCTGCCCATGAACTTGACCATGACTTTGAGAGCAGGAATTGTGATTTTGCCTCCTGGATTGATTAAACATCACAGCACCTGAACACAAAGGAAGCCAAATAATGTTACGATTTCACACTATATACAAGAAACACTTGTTTTTAACAGTTGTCTCACACCTTGGAACAGATCTGACACACTGAGTCTGTTAACTTCTGTGTCTGCTGCCTGGGATGTTGAAACTGTCCTTGTGGATCAGAAGGCTCAGTCAATCTGAACCATCAAAGCTGCCAATGGAATGCCATAAATCTGTAAAATAATCCTCCTTGAGGTTAGAGTTTATCAGCTTCAGGCTTGCCCAAACTAGGCCTAGCCTCTCACATCATCTAACAGCTCACTACATACTATGCACCCTCAGAACACCAAAATTGTAAACAACTCTTTCCAAAATCAATTATAATCCGCGTATTTGAGCCAAAAGTTTTCTTCTGCAGTTATGAAGGGAAAGGATTAACCTTTCTTATGCCAGGAGTCTGCCTTGCATTGAAGAACATAGCACAGGTCCAGTAAATTACATTCTTGGTGCAGTGCCAGCCATGTGGAAGTTGAGAATCAACTCTTGATATTCACGCAAGGGAGTAACTCATGTCAAGCCCAGAGGCCTGTGAACCAAATAAAACAAGAAAGAAAGTTTGCCATTCAGTTTATGTATGCATTCATAACTCACACAGGCAGAATTCTTCCTCTGCATATGGGAACACATTTTTAAGTTGACACCTGCTGCAGTTTGAGGTGATATTTCATAGCTAAGTTATTACAGCCTTAGGAATGGGAATATTGGATGGTCATTAACAAAGTCAGCACAAGCACAGCCATTAAAAAGGAGCATTAGAAACTGTCCAGGGTGGGAGAAGAACCTTGATATTAAAAGCAATTCTTTTGAATATATCATGACATATTCTGGGTGGGGAGAATGGATTTACTCATCAAAAAACTTTCCTAATACCAACTTTGAGAGTAATTTACTGTTGTCATACAATGGATTCCCAAATCCTTTACTTAACGTGCTTTCATGGGAAGTGCATCATATTGTATTTTCCAGCCTTAGGAGTTCCAGGCTGAGGTTAAACAATACCTCTGGCTCCCTAACTCAACCCTGAGTTGCATAAAGTCCTATCCCCTATGACATCAGCTTTTAGCAAATTTTATTTTGTAATTAATTGTTCTATTCACAGAACATAGCTGGTGGTGTAAATTACAGTTTTGAAGATGGAGCTATTTTGAAAATCAGCCAATATTCAATAGTGAACTTTTTACTTTTACATATTTTTATTTTTAAATCACACAAGTCTTCACTTCTCTGATGCAGAAACTGGAGCCTTTTTGCTGTTCAAGTTAATCTCAGAAACTCAGGTAGTCAGGTTCCCACAGCACTGGGTACAACTAAGGAGCTTTACATGGATGATTTAAAGGCATCATGCTGATCTATTATATAATCCAGGCTTTCAGGAGTTCAGAAATTAAATCAACAAGAGAAATCACTAAGACTTTAGCAGAGTCTTAAAGTTAATCCAGTACACAAAAAGATGTCCTAGACAGGAACATTTATACACAATTAGAATATTTTATATTGCAGAAACATTCAAAATCATTTAAACACATCTATCTTCAGTGTTTTACACACTGTAATAACCACAGATAAATAGCTATTTAAAAATTATTTAGTTGGTTCTACAACAACTTCCCAATGACTTTGAACATTATTTATAATAAAATGATGTAACCAGATTGGTTAATATCTGCACTGTCATTTCTGCAATTTATACCCCTCTTGGAACACACACAGATTTGATGAGGCTGCATGTTTGTTTGGGACACTCGAGGGCCTGACTTGCAAGATGCTGAACACCCACATTATCACTATTATCCCCAGAGATGAGTCATTCCTTGCAAGACTCACCTTTTAGTCTCCCTGTTTTTGTTTTCCTCCCTCAGTTTCCATTTGGCAATGGAGCCATTGCCGTATTAGAAGGGCAAGAAATGACACAGTAAAGACTTCATTTAAAACCTACAGGTAGGTACTAGAGAACCAGCTCAGAGAACCAGCAAGGCTGAGTTTTAGGTCCAGGGATTCAAGGTGGTGGAGTCACATCTGGAGAGTTCAATACCTGTGCAGCAGTAAAACCACGGAAATGCAGCAGGTCAGTTAAATCACCACAGGCAAAGCAGTCACTAGAGAGGAAAGCAATATTCTGGAAATAAAATACCCCAGATAAGAAGAAAACATTAATGTAGCTAGAGAAATCCAATCCAGCTTTGACATAAGGGCTGTATTAACAAGTCTTGCTTTCAAGACATCAAGTGACATTGATCCTTCTGACACATCAGTCCTTACAGAGAGAAGCAGGATGATTTTTATAAGTTAGGTAAATAAGAGAAAAGAGATAGCAATAGAAGTCTTCTTTGCATTTCTCTGTCTAAATTCCTCACTGTATTCAAGCATTTTGAGACTTAAGTCTCCTTTTCTCCATGTAGCTTTTCCACAGGCCATTCTTGTGCAGCCAATTTATTCTCAGTTGAAACTTAAAAGAAACCTTTTGCCAAAGGTTTCTCTGGGGATCTTTCTTGCTCAAATATGTTTGTCTCTAAGCTCTCATTTAACTGTGCTACCAAGGGTGCAGGTCAGAAATCCACTGAACTTCTTTATAAAATAATGAGAAAATATTTTCCTAAGGGAATACTGATGTGAAGTTTGTACCTTATACCTTTACCCCTTATATTCCTCTCCTGGATTTGTTAACAAACTGTTCTGAGAAGTGTCATTTCTGAGTCTTTTGAATCAACTGTCCCCACTATAATGCACCTGGAGCCCACGGATACAGTTAGGGAGCCTGAAGCAACCACAACAAGAGAGATCATTGTGGGCCTTTTTAAATCTGAATGACAACTGGGCGGACTGGTTTGCCAAAGTGCATCTTCTAGGATGGGACTTCCCATCCTCCAGTGGGGATGAGACTCTGGAATAATTCACATGTGGCACCAGTATAGCTAATTTAGTAACCATAACAACCATAATCCTCACTGGAGGACTCTAAAAAACTTGTCTTGCTGCTATGTCTCCGTAAACCCACTTTATCTTTCAGTATTCCTTCAACACCAGTAAAATGGAAATGCTAAAATTAAACTTATTCCGAAACTTTGCTACACTTGGAATTAATATACATTAGCTGCTTCATTACACCTCCTTGAGTGCCTGTGTAAGGTCGCTAAAGGAGAGTTAAATTAGGTCTTTCTAAGTAGGCATCAGTATCTGTTTATTCAGATTATGTTGGACACAATCCGGTTCTAAACCATCATGGTAATTATATAAGCAAACCAGACTCATATTTCCAAGTTCAGCTGAAAATTTTTCTTCAGTGAATTTAATAATTAAAGAAAAAGTTATTAGGACCCCAACAAAGTGTTGGAACAATACTTTAGCTGTTCTGCCAGCTTTTCAAGTCAATTGCACCTCCCCTGCAAAAAATGTGCAGATATTCTGTTCTCAGTTATACTGTGAAGTAAACCAGTCGTTTTGGACTTGTGAACAGATTAATCTATATTTACATACATGAAAGCGAGAAAGCATTCTCATTTCAAGAGCTCAAGTGTGCCTTTTTGTGTTTATCTGAAGATACCTTAAAAAAGGGATGGAAGGACTCAGCAAGGGACCAGTTCTGGGGAAAACTCAAGTCTCCAGGTGGCTGAAGCCCCAGGGGACGAGGCCAGGGCAAGCTCTGCTCCTGGGTGTGTGCAATGGCCATCTTTGGACACACACACAGAGCATTGCCTGGAGCCAAACCATTCCTTACTTAAACTCTGTTGCCCCAAAGACGTGACCAGGCAAGTTATTAAATGCAAAGCATCTTCTCTTTTATCTCTCAATCCTTGTCTACTGTAAAGCAGCCCAGATCCAGTTCAAGTCTGTGACCCAGATTGAGTCCCTTTTCCTCAGAGCCCTCTCCTGCATCCATCCCTCACAGGCAGGTGGTGATCTTGGGTTTGGATTTGCTTCTTCCAGAACATCAGAAATGCTCAGCATCACCCTGGAGTGACACTGGGGTGCTGTTGGGTGCTCAGCAGCTGCTGGCTGGCAAAGTGGCAAAGGCTTGTCCCATGGGAATATTCTGCCAAGAGTTTCTCTACTCTGGGATTCATTTTCCATGTTGGCTCTGGAAGATCAGGGTTTGCAGAGGTTCGGGGAGCACTGAAGAGCATAAACTGAAATGAGGAAGGTAAAGGAGGCTGAAATTAAAAGAGGATAATAAACACTTATTTCAGAATTTATTTTTAAAAACTCAGGGTAAAAAGGGTTGTACAAATATCAGAACAAAACATACCTTTTGGTCCTTCAGCAAACGAGATATTAAATACCCCAACAGGCATGTTGAAACACCTAAAGGAACCACTCAGGAAGTTAGACACTTTTCTGTTAAATCACACCACTAATACAAACCCTGTCATGTTTATAGCTCCCCAGAGCCCTCCTTACATATGCTAATAGAAGTGTGACTAGTCTAACATTGTCATTTTAATTAAAAGCTCTATTCCTTCTGACAAGAGCAAGTCAAAGAAAATACAGTTGGAATCCCACTGCAACCTCATGAAAAATATGAATTCTTTCCTCTATAAGATGGCAAATTGGTGGCATAGCTTAGGGATTGGTCTGGCCAGTGTTCCATACATAAACATCCACAGTTCATCCTTAAAAATGGAATTTAATGTCTGATTCACTTTGTTAACATGAGAAAAACAAACATGAAACCTTTTTCACCCCTCGGAGAACTTTTCTTTTTCCCCCTAAAGGATTTTTCGTCCAGAAATTTCCAAGGTTTCCAGCATTAAAAATCAATTGTACCTGCCAAATTAGAAAAGTTTTATTAGTTCTAAACGCACCCATTAATTTGATGTTTGTTTTCAGAATTTCATTCTCCTAGAAACTGTTGCATTTTATCAAAAGTGTGGGTTACACATTGAAGAGAAAATCCAGTTTCCAGCCTGTTCCATTAAGCCACCTGATTGTGCTGAGTATAATAGTTTGAGTCCATATCCATACGTATTTTAAGCAGGTTTAAACCTGCAGATCACCAGGCACAGTAGATCACACCACTAATCCCCATGAGCTGAATCACAGCTTTCTGCAACATACTTCACTCTTTGCCAGACCTGGAGAACTCTCTTAATAGTCACAAAATCCAGTCTGCACCTACATAAAAAACACATACAAAAAGCACTCTGGCACACATACAAGGGGAGGATAAACATGAATCATTTTCCTAAGTGATTGCTAGATGCTAATGCTGCCCTTTATGCCTTCAAGGGCAGAGATATTTATCTGAACAACTACCAGGTAGCCAACTCTGTACACTCATCACTTGCTGCATGTTAAGTAGCAATCCTTGTCTTTTTTGGTGCATGCAGAGAGGATTGGAGTATTTTCAGATGCTTTCTTTTTGTCTGACTGAGCAGTTCAATCGTCTTCAGGCTGCTCGTGTGTAACGGGTGGGAGGCGTAGCACACTCACATCAGTGGGTCAAGAACACTCCCAAGGGAAGTAATCAACACTCAGAGAGCTTCTCAGATGACAACGGCAGAGATCAACAACAATTCTTGCTAAGAGGGGTGATAATCATAATAGATCTGTAATAAACTTCTCTATCTGCAGAGGACAAAGGACAACACCCTGTATTTTTGCCACTTGGAAAATAAGAACATGCACACACATGGTGAAGGATCACAGAATCAATGAGGTTGGAAAAGACATCTGAGAGCATTGAGACCAGTGCCCTCCCTAAACCTTGCAGAGGGGAAGCAAAGAGGAAAGGCAGTCCTCAACTCTGCAGCAAAGCTGGTTTAAAATATTAAAAAGATTAAAAATATTATTTAAAACATTAAAAATACAGAAAATATTAAAACTCTGCAGCACTGTTTAAAAATAAAGTCTTTACTGCTGAGGTGGAAGGAGCAATGGTACAGTGTTTTTGCCAGGCAGCTCCTTGAATGTGGCCAGTGAGGCCAAGCCTCAGAGTGGTGTTGAGCCCCACTCTTCACCTCCAGTCCCCAGATCCTTCTCTCTGCCCCATCAGGTTCCCTGAGCTGGCCCTAGACCACTCCCTCGACGCATATTTTTCCTCATTTGGGTGATAAACCATTCTTCTATTTGCATTACATCTTGTTACATATATTTTGTACATGAAGAGTATCTGTAGTTTGACTAATCTTTTGTGATCTAACCAGAAGGAGCCATATATTACACTGTATTACTATTGTTTTCCTCACAGGAATGAATCATATTCCTCTCCAGCCACCAGGACATATTTTCACCTAGGAACACACAGAAACTTACTTTCTGAATGCTAAAGAGCAGAGAGCTGGCTGTGGAAGTACGTGGCCATGTAAATAAAAATGATGCTTTACATTTTTCAGAAATATTTAGTGTCATGTGCATGACACTCACAAAACACATTTAGGGTCTTAATTTTTTTAACCCAGTTTGTTAAGTTGGTTAAAAAAATTCCTATGGTCTGCAAACACATTAAGGTTTGAAATTTGAAATTAAATGAGTGTTTGGTTGTCATTTAGAACTACTTATTTTTAAGAATCATTTCACTAACAACTCAAATTTAGAAGTAGGAAAGAAAAATTAACAAACCAGAGTTTTGGTGGATTTTTTTAAATCCTCAGAGTCCCCAGACAGTTCGCACAAAATGAGTTCACCAATCTTGTCAAAGCCAGATAATGCTATGCAAATACAGATATCTGTCATTAAACAGCAGGTAGCGTTTCCAGGAGCCAAGGTAAAAGTCATGTCATAAAGACTTCAGGCTGTCTGTCAGCCTGGATATGGACTCAACATCACCAGAAAATTGGTCTTGTGTACACAAGGCAGAGAGGGCAGAGCCCTCTGAGATGGGATGTGCCTCGCTGGAGCAGCAGAGTCAGACATCTCCAGCTTGTGTTGCAAACTGCACCTTCTCCATTTAGATGAGAACCAGTGGGTAGGTGGGAGACAGAGGAACAGACAGAAGCAGGTTAAAGTCCTGACTCAAACCATCTTTTTCAAGAGGAAGAGTTAAAAATGAACACAAGTTCAGTAACCACACAAACCTCTTTCTTTAGCCACGGCAGCCTGTGATGTTGCTGTCTAGATAAGGACAAGCATTCCTCATTCCTAGTGCAAGCTGTAAGAAAAGGTCCATCAACATCTTTCCCTTGTCCCTGTTTTCCATTAGCTCTCCATAAACATGCTCCTTATTAATTAATTTCCTTTGTTGTTATTTATTAAAACTTTTTTATTCTATGCCAGTTTCAGACATTATACCAGAGCAAACCTCCTCCCACAAATCTGTAAATTTCCTTAATTCACAGTAAAGCCCTTGAATAATATATCTAAGGAAAAAAAACCCAATAATAATAATAATGGAAAATTAATTAAGATAACATCAGTAGTCATATATCACTACATATGGGTATCAAATGAGTTCAGCATACAGGCTGGGATTTCTGAGGAAGGCTGCCACCCATTGGGATGCATCTTTTCTACCTGCCTTTGATCAGCTTCCCTGAGGGGGTTAAAGTGGATAGATCAGTTTCTCCATCACATGTTTTTTCAGTAAACAGTCAGTTTCTTCTAATAAAAATTAAGCCTAAATGAAATGCAAACCAATGTATGCCTATGAGATTAAAGACTTTTTCTCTTTCATCCCTATCCATCACTCCATTGCTATCAGAAATGCAAAACTGCCTTCCCTCAGTGAGCAGGTCCTGAGGGGTGACTGCCAGAGGGCTCCATGACACGGTGCTGAGGGGGTGTGATGTATTTATGAGCATGCAGCATTCCTGGTGTCCAAGAGCCAAGGAAGCAATCACCCAGGCTTGCTCATAGTCAAGGAGCATAAGTGTGGAAGCCACCACTAGAATGAGCTGTGTCAATCCTAGCATTTTTCTTCTACTCATACCTTCAAGGAAGCACATGACAAGTCCCATAAAGCCATGATGCCTCTTGTTTAGGAATGTACTACTTCCCTACAGAGATTGTCCACTCTTTATAAAAAGAATATTAACAACATCTAATTTTGACTGCAAGAAATTAATTCATTTCATCACCCTGAGTAACAGTTTGCTCTCTCTTCAGAGAAGAGAGCACAGGAGGTAGAAGCACACTTTGCTTTCTGATGCAGCATCAGTCTTGCTTGATCCAGCAGTTATGGAGACTCCTAGAAATGAAGTCTGTGACTGCAAACACTGTGCAAGAGAATATCTATTTTTACCTTGATAACGTTAAGAACTAATATGTTTTTATGGGAGGAGATAGTAGAAATCTTTGGAGAAATCCAGTTTTTGGGCTTGGAAAAAAACTGGCTTGGAGAATCAGCTAGAAATGTTTCAGCAACACTATTAGACCTTTCAGAGTGGTCCCAGACAAATTTTCATGTCTTTTAAATACAACCAGGGATGGTGACTTTACTAATACTGTTCCAGTGCTTGGCAACTCTTCTGGTGAAGAAATTTTTCCTTTTCTTCAATTTAAACCTCCCCTGGCTTAACTTGAGGCCATTTCCTCTTGTCCTGTCACTTCTATCTTGGGAGAAGAGACTAATCCCCACCTCACTATAGACTCAGAGACTTGTGACAACCAGTAGTATAATACTTTTTTTGCATTATATATCCTTTTTATGCACTGTTGGTACAGACGGGACTCACTGTCAGAATAATAACACAGTCAGCCAGAAAAGCAATATCTGAGAGTTGCAGGTGCAATAGAAGAGCTACTGAAGTTTGAAATTAGTGCTGCATTCAATCACTTGAGCCCCAAGAGAGTACTGAATTTATAAGTTTCTGTTTTCAAGAGACCTGCTAATTAAAAATGAAGATTACATAGTTTGGAAATAGCTCTATGATGAATAGATGACGATTTATTAAATGGTATCTAATTTGCAGCCACTGATGAATGCCAAAAGGGTTGAAGAGTGAAGGGAATGCTCACTCTCTGTAGTCACATCCTGCATGACAAAGTGCACTGGACCCACGGGCTCTCTTCCCCTCTACTTTCAGCACCCTCAGATACAGCCAGAAGATAATTTTAACCCTTAAAAGAGTGTGTCTGCACTGTGCACAACTTGAGGATTTGACCTTTCCCTGTGTCACAGCATGGCACCATCATGTACACCTTAATCAGGGAGCTTTTAGAGGCTGCAGAATGCAGGCTACACAAAACCTGGACAGAAAACTGGCAACCTGAGACTTACTCCAGGTTCAAATATCACTGTGTGGGTTGAGCGTGGCTTTATGCCTTATCTTAAAAATTAAGTTTGATTCCAGCTTCTCCAAAAACATTGTACCAGTGTAACATCAGACAAAGCTTGCTCAGGGTTTGTCATTGCCAGCCTTTGGTCTGCTTCAGCCTCCTTGCCATCTTTTTTCCCTCATGGATGATGTTCTCCCTTGGCCTCCACACAGGCCAAGGCAAGAAGGCTCATAGGATTGGGAAGCACAGAGGGCTTGTGTCTCTTACAGTATTTGTTAAATTGCTAATGGACAAAAATGTCCTGAGGTCCAGACTTAGCACTGCAAGTTCCTACTTCTACCATTAGTCAGGATTTTCTATAGTTAGGCTTTCCTCACATTTCAGGATATTTATTTTTAAATTAATCCTGCAGGTGGTGTGAAAATAATGATGAAGAGCATATGACTTCATTCCACTAATTTGGCTCTGTGATGGCCAAATAGAAAACCTTCTTCCAGCACAGTTACTGGGAGCCACAGCAACTGAAACTAAGCATTCTTGTCAAAAATGCCCTTGGTGCCCAGCAAGGCAGACACACACATATAACACTCTGTATCAGCATTGTCCTTTCCAGCCACTCTTTTATTTCTCTGCAATTGATTTTCAATGCAATGGTGAGGGCAGGACACAGTATTTTAGGGTGCACTTGGAATAACTTGAAACACTGGGGGCTAGATCTTGTAACCTCTATTTGTAATACCCTTCAGACTCAACACAAAGAGAAGAGCTCAGCTGAGCACTGTTGGGAGTTCTTGTATTTGCAGACTCTATTATTGATTTAAAAATCAAAAGTAGAAGCTCAACAGACCCTCCTTAAACTGTAGGTGGACAGTTAAATAATCCCAAAATGCCTGCCTGGAAACAAAGTTGTCACAGGCAGCACCCTGCTGCCTTTTTCCACTTTCATTTCAACTAAAGCTGCAGGTACATTTAATTATCTAAGTGAATAACTTAATGATAAATTCCATTCCATCTCTGACAGCCGAGTAATTCAGAAGACTTTTAATAGGGAATAATAAAACAGACTTTTAAAAAATTCACTTTGATTCCATCTCATCTTTAATTAAGTCAATTCTGGAAAGCTCCAAGTCATAAAGGTCATTGAAAGATGTTGGCAAATTCATCAACTAACACTAAAGTTTAAAAAAACCCCTTATAAGTCCAGTTACAACACATTAAGGTAACATTACAACAAATGGCATGCCACGACCAAAGTATCCCTACATATCAGTTTGAAATGTAAAAATTACAGAGGGTTAATTGCAAAATAAAGACTTCTGGTTTTTAATTACACTTCCAATGAATTTGCTTTAGCCAAAGTAAAACAATGTTGTTTTCCAATTAGTGACTGAAACTTCATAAATAATAAATTTTTAGGGGTTTGGGATGAACTTTGGAAAACAGTTCATCTCCAAATAAATAAAGCTAGAAATTTTTGTTTTCAAGTCATCACTGAGACAAGCAAACAAGAACATTCTGCTTGGAGTCAGCCTACAAAATGGTTTGACTTGAAAGGTCATTAAAACCCATTTACTAACATTTGCTGTTGGATCAAAGTTTAAATAAGGGAAACTGTTCAATACAAAGTCAATGTTTCAAATAAAAAAAGAAGTCAGTTCTTCCAAATAAGAAAGTGGTTATATTTTCCCCTAAACTGAAACAATGCAGTAACCTTTCTCCAAATTCATAGCACACATCTATTTTCTGGAGTCAGTTCCCTCTGCTGAACCCTTCACCAGATCAAGTTAAAACCACTTTCAGAGAGTTTCCTCACTAATTATCTAAAAGCATTGCTTGAATATCACCAAAACTGAAGGGATCACAAGTGTGGCCACGGACCTCGACCGAAATGCAACAGGTTTCTCACTCAGTAACAGTACCCCAAGTTTGGTGGAACATCTCCTGGGACATTGCCTGCAGCAGAAGTGAAGGAACTGAGGGCAGAAGGAAGAGCTCCAAGGCTCTCCCCTGTCCCCAGGTCTCTGCCAGAAGGATTTTCTCCACCTGTGCTTTTTGCAGCCCAGCAGAAGCCAGTGGAGTCTCCTGCAGCCATTAAACAGGTTATAAAAATATTCAGCTGCTTGCTGTTCAGTGGGGTTGTTACAGAGATAATGTAGCAGGGGTGCTATCCTGGCTGACAATACTTTGAGTAATGGCAAGCACTCATAAAAATAAATTAATATATTTAGAATGATTTTACAAATACATATGGGAAATATCCACTGCACCTGCTCTCATGGAATGGGACTACACTGAGCAAACATCTCCTGGAATCACATTTTCAGCCTAAATGGACGAGTACCTAAATTTATTACCTTCTTAGTCCAGACTGGACAGAACCAGAGCTGCAGTCCCTCGGGAAAATTCGTCATCCACAATCATCTCATCAGCCAAGAATAAGACAGAGTGCAGATCTCAAACAAAATGCAGCTGTACAGCATCCTAAGAACTGGTTTGTGCCTGACTTCAGGCCTGAGGATCAGAAACACTCACTCTTCTGTTTCCCAATGAAGCAAGTTTCCAGCAGCTAGGCAAGCTCTGGCTAATTTCCTGCTGCTGTGAAAATTGACTCCATATCCACATGCCTGGTGAAAATGTATTTTGTCCTTGTGACAACCCAAAGTCAGAGAAGGTCATTTACAAATAGTGATGATTTAATGTAGAAAAGAAAGCAAACCTTGCACTGAATTTGTGTAATTTGGGGTTTGGGGATTTTCAGCCTGCTCCAAGAAGCAAGATGCCGTGTAGATTCCAGTTCAGACAAGATTCCTCATAATCAGTGCCATCCAAAAGCCATGCAGGATTAGAAGCAAAACAATATCTGAAAAACGACGTTATTCATCAGCATTCCCTGCTAACATTCACATGTGTTGATTTCCAAATCACAAGCCTTATCTACCTCCCCAACAGAAGCCAGTCACAGCCAGCATGCAAAAGCTGTGGGCCATTTATCACCCTGGAGTTATTCACCTGGCTTCTCCCTGGAACAGAGGAACATGGAAACTGCCTAATGCTGGAGCAAGGACTGTGCACAAGACACACACCTTGTGCAGGAGGAACTGCTGTCACCACAAAGGTGAGCTGCTTTCTGGTTCCACGAGGGTAATCCAGCTGCACATAACCCTCTCCTTCCCCCCTTTTTTGGGGACTAACTTCAGTCTCTAGCATGGGCCAGTATGGGCCTGCCCTCTGCACCTGCTGCCAAGAGGAAAAGGGCTTGTGCACCTCACCACAAAAGCCAACACTTAACCAGGGAACAAAAACCTAAATCAGACCCAAAGCAAGTGGGTGGGTGGTGTTAGCCAAGCCTGGCAATTCCAGAGGAGGAGGAGGTGTCTCTTTTGAACAGGTAAAGAGAGGCAAGAGGAAGAGGCAGCAGAACATCGTTCCTCGGGTCTTCCCTCCAATCTGCTGGGTTATTCCCCTGCAGGAGGAGAGGATGGATGCTCCTGGTGCAGGCACAGTTCCTTGGAGCAGTCCAATAGGGAGGGATTGTGCAAGAGCCTCTGCAGGGCTGGGAGACCCATTAACCACCACCCATGGCCCCAAGGAGGAACTGTTCCTCCTTGAGCTTTCCACAGTTTGTTGCTACCATCAGATGCTCCCAGCAGGGGCACAGGGAAAACACCCACAAAGGAGCACTTTATGCTGAGGCAGTGTCAGATCATCCACCTGCACATTATAGGGAAAACCCTGGTTGTTATTTATGCACTGTTGCACCACCTCATTTCCATAGACTTATCACAGCTATGGGGTAAAATTAGGGAAAAATTCTCTTTGCATGCAAGATTCTCCAGGTGGTGTGTAAAAGCAAGTGAAAAGAGCACCCAGGACAGCCAGGCAACTGAAACACTCCACAAAAAATGCAGAAGGAATGAGGGACTAAAATGAGATGCAAAGCAAAGAATAAACCTTCACAACTTCTCTTTGTGGGATTTACAAAAATACCAGATTTGTCTTGCTTTCAGACTCTGAGATATTCCTTACTACCAAAGGCTGTGGCTTTTTCTTATTTGTTTGTTTTTAAATAAGACTAGGGGGTTTTCAGTGCCTACATATCCAGGCATACATTTTAATGTGAGGTATTTTCCCCAGATTTTGTGAACTTGGACCATCACATCAGAACCAGGGAGCAGCTCAGTATCTCACGTTTCCATGCTTGAAAATGCATCTCCTCACACATGAAGGGCAGCAGCCAAATCCACTACTTGGATTTGACACTGAGAGGGTCTTCCAGTTTTTCTTGGCTTGCCAGGGAGAGGAACACAATATCAATATTAGGCTGCTCTTTGATTTTTGAGGCGTTACATCTATTTGGCTCAAGCTGATGTTTTCATGTTAAGGGTGAGCAGATGATCTCAAATACAAAGCATAAGCTCATGAAACCTGGGGGCTAACTTGGGGCTTTGCTTACAGCTTGGTTGCATTCCCAATCTTGGGAAACAGCACATCTTGTGTGCACTTTTTGAAGTTGCTCAAGAATTCATTGGATCAGTCCAGGCACTCTGTCAGACCTGAGTGATGGGAGGGAGAGAAACAGGCAGATGCAGAGTCATTGCCTGTTTGTTTTCCTCTTATAATTTACACTACATGCCTGGAAGAAAACCACAAAGCAAACAGCTATCAAACCTGCTCTCTCACCTTCTCCTGCACACCAATAGTCCACTGTTTGCTCTTTGGTTTTCTGGAGAGTTATCACCCCCCTTGAGGAATTCCCTCTGAAAAGAAGGTGAATAAATCCACTCCTCCAAGCAGAGCCAAGGCATGTAGTGGTTGCAGACCTCTTGCTGACATTTGTTTCCCTTGTTGAATCCACTGAATCTGCACATGCACCCACCCTGACTTCCCTCACCACACCCGGATTCCGAGCATCTCATCACTGCTGCACTCAGGGAATAGCCCCAGATCTCCTTCATCTCAGGAAAGCTGTGTAGATTTCACAGAGTGCAGAGGGCTTCTTATTAAAGAAACAAGTGATGCTAAAACTTGTCTCCAAATCCCACTGCCTGTAGAAACTCCTCAGGGCAGGAGACAGACCCTTGCCTAGGACACAGGACTTCACATCCTCCCCATTCCCAGCACAGCGACTCCTGCACTGGCTCCTACACCTCACCACAGGGCACATACCACGAGTGACTTCATTCCTCAAGCTGTTTAGTTTGAAGTCTGTCACACCAGAGCTAGACTTCATCAGTAGCACCATCCTGGGTTTGTACACATCCAAACTGGGCACTGCCAGTGTAAATGTCAGTGCAGCTCCTCCTCCCTCTCAGCACACATCTGCATTCCCAGCGGAGGCAGCCAGCTGCTACAGGCTGATCTCACACTCATCTCCTCTACCTTAAAACCAAAATTATCAGCACTGAATCAGTAACAGGAAGTTCTCCTCAAAGGATCAACATCTGATTCAATACGCCTCACCCATGTGACACAGCTCATTAATTACAGTTCACATAATTACTACAGAAGTTTCACTATACATGTGTACCTGTGCAGAAGCCTGTAACTTGCCTTATGCTTTAAAGGACTATCACTAGAATTTTTAAATAAAGCATATACAGCTCCTCTTGAAAATGTTTCTCTTCAGCAGAATTTGTGGGCACAACAAAGCCCAGCTGCAGGTGATATCCACCTTACCTGGCTCTGGCCCATTGGGATGGGGGAATGCTTTTCTAAGCAAACCTTTTAAAGCCCAAGGACTGGGTTTGACACACAGCAAAGCTGTTCCCCAGAGCTGGTCCATAAGTGAGGCTCATGCAGAACCCATGACTGGGCAGGGGTGATGAACACACAGTCACTGCTGAAACACCCTTAACATGGAAACAGGAAAATCTGCAGCTGACTGAAGTACAGAATGTATTTGGCAAAAGATGTAGTTCTTAACAATAAGCCAGTCTAGATGTGGAGACATCTGGATATGGAAAACCTGCCACCCTCCCAGCAGCTTCTCCCAGCAGTTGATATCATGAAAAGAAATTACTCCTAATTTCTCCAGCTTCACTTCTAATCAGTGCCTCTCATTCTTACTTCTGTTGCTACATGAAAGAGCCTTTTTAACACCAAGAATCTTCTCCATGAAGGCATTAGCCTGCTCTAATCCAGTTAGTGTTTCCATTAGCTAAACAAGCATGTCCGCTTCAGTCTCCTCCTGCAAGGCTATTTTCTTGTCTCTGGTTCTTTTCTTTATTTTTTCTACTTCTTTTCAAGCACCTGGATGGTGACCCTGCCCAGCAGTGATCCCACAGCAGCGTGCACAGGCACCACACCCCCTCCCTGCTCCCACACATTGCTCCCCTACTCAGTCATCCACATTTGCCAGTCTGTTTTGCCATCTATTTTGCATCACGATTAGCAAGAAAAAAAAAAAAGACATCAGCAAAAAAATAAGCACTATCAAAAATTCTTGTTCATCCCAGTGCACTTTTTTCTTTTCTAGCAATTAATCTTTATATTAAGAACAAAGTACTAATGATCATTATCCCATTAGTAGTTGACTTAATCTGATCAAAATTCCTGCAGTTATCAATCATTACAAATTCTTGTTACCCTTTTCTCTTTCTGCTCTGCTATGCCAGAGGCATCTCCACCAACAACATGAAAAATTTTCATTTATTCAGAGAGCCTGTTCAGGACCTGGAAATCAGAGCTACCAATTTACTGAACATGCAGCAAACCCACACATTTTCCTGGTCCCAGAATCAATCACCTGAGAACACTACCAGTGATAAATTAAGCTTCATAGTTTATGTGCAAGGTAGTGAAAAATATTGTTTTTCACTTTAATAGATGCACAAAGAGGTGTGAAAGCCAGAACATGCCATTCACATAGCAACAGGTATCTCTAAGGACTTCAGTTAACGGCTTGAACAGCATTTCCTGGCCAGAAAGAAATGAGTTACAGGAATAGCTTCTGTAGTCAAATTACATGAATACTGGAGAAGTTCAGAAATATTTATTTTAGTGAATTGTAACCCTGAACAAGTCAGTGTAACATGCTAAGCTGTAAATAGCCTTCCTTCAAGCAGTAAGTGTAGTCTTTTAAGAACTTATGGCCATGGTAAAGGTGTGGTTTGCAGCATCTGTTGTTCACAGGGCAGATAGAAAGGATGCAGCAGTTCAGGAGTCTGTGGTTCAGCACTTTATTTGGGATTCCACGAGTCTGTCTTTGCAAAGAAACACTTGCTAACAATAAAGACGAAGCCCACAGATTTTCTTGAAGCCTGTCCTGAACAGCAGCCATTTACACATGACTTTAAATATTTTTACCTTGGCTGCAGAACAAGCCCAAGGGCAGGGATGAAGGTGTGACAGTGCAGACCTGGAGGAAATTAGTAAGTACAAAGGAGCTGCACAGAGCACATAATCTAAATGGGGGAGAGACAATGGAAATAAGTCATTCCCAGACAGCCCAGAAACTGAATTCCTTCCATCAAAAGGCATTCCTAATCTCTTAATGCACTAAGGGATTCAGCAATGCTTGCAACTGCCTAAGCATTTAAAGGTTAATTGCAACCAAGATCTTTCCGTAAAATTATGCCAGAGAATAAAGGTTTCAGGAAATTAAACTGCTGTAATTAAGAGATGGATATCACAGATTCCCATCTTCCGGAGCTTTGTACAGTGCTAACACTGACTCTCCAGTTCTTCTCTGGGGTTCAAAACAATACAAATAAATACATGTCTCTGTGAGGCTGAAGGCTCCAAAATCCACCAGATCACTTCTTTTGAGTCTCACTACTAAACCCAGGGCTATAGCTGGAAAACTCTAGCCATTCCTTTAAAACTCCTGGATGAACAACAGCACCCCAAATACAAATATTTGAATCTACTTTCCCATTTTTATTTGTTTAGAACTTTACTTTTTCTTCTCCTGCAATCTACCAAAATCCCACAGTGACCCAGAAAAGCTCTAAGGAAGAGGAGTTGCTTCGCTCTACATCAGAAATGAACTTGATTTGTTCACTTGTGGCAGCAGTAGGTTTCATCATACCTATATCTTTGTGTTTCTGGGGTCAACTGCTGACAAAGATGTAAAAAAGCTCCTGGATGTGATATCAGAAATGCCTGGACTTGATAGACAAGAGTGTAAGAAGCTGACAAGAGTTACAGACAGCACAGTAAGGAATGTCTGGATTCACAGTGGTGGCAGAGGGGTTGTGTGAGAAATGGCCAAATTTCACATAATTGGAGCACTGAGTGCCTGGTGGGAGCAGACTCTTGCATGGCCAGCATTGCCCAGATAATCACACCAGTAACAGCTGCAAACCTGATAGAGGTGATACCTTCAAGCAGAGCTGTAAAACAATTCCATGTCTTATTCCTGCCAGAATCAACTCATTCATTTAGTGTTCAGCCCATTTCATGCAGGGGTTGCTCTGAGAAGAGTGTTTGGGAGGAAAGCAGACAAAAAATAGATCACCTGCCTGCTCAAAAGACTACAAAATACACTCTTGATTAACTGGTGTCTCACAGCTCAAAGGCTCCTACTTTGGGACAGTGTCTTTTGTCATTGATCAAGGCAAGGACAAGCTTATATGTGAGGCTGGCATTCCTGACTCACAATTTATTCTTTCTTGGTCTGGTCTTTTTCAAAAGCCCAAGTCCATTTCAAGGTCCCAAAGAGATGCCCCAAAACAGACATAAGAAAAGCTCTTGGCCAAGCATACAGGATCACTTGGACTAAAGTCCAGTTTTCCCACCACTGCCTTTACACAAGGGCCTAACAAGAGACCAGAGAGGTGGTGGATGCCCCATCCCAAAAGATTCAAGGCCAGGTTGGAGCAACCTGGTCTAGCTGAAGGTGTCCCTGCTCATTTCAGAGGAGCTGGACTAGAGGGCCTTTAAAGTTTCCTTCCAACCCAAATTATTTCAAATGTAAGAATAGGAGTTTGCTAATTAAAAATAGCAGAATACCAAGAACGTAAGAGAAGGGGAAGGAAAGAATCATTGCTATCCTATAAAAAACATTATAGTTGGGCCAGTGACATTTCACTTGGATGGAAACAGATCTTTGCTCTATTTTCAAAATGAAAACAGAAAGCAGGGTTAGTCTCAGACCAGCAGCATCTCTATTTTCAAACCAAGTCAAAAAATAACTTGTATTTTCTCAGGAATATTCATGGCACAAAATCCCTCCTTTGTCATTCTATGTGGTTTAGGACTCCATGTATTTCAAAATGCTTTAAGGGCCAATTATCACAGTAACATCTAAGTGTTGTGTTTCAATTTCACATTGTGAGGGAAGAAGAAACTAAATAGACAAGACATTTTCTATTACTGAACAGATGAGAAGTGAAATTTTGGAATTGCCATTTAAGGTGGGGATTTTTTTACCTGCTTTTTATACTTTTGCCTTACTGCCAAGTTCAGGGAGTAGCTTAAAATGGAACCATGAAGGTACAAATGCATCTTGCAACACATTCTCTTACCAGGCAAATTCCTCCAGGTCTGGTAAGACTCCAAACACATTCTATGTGGAAACTGCCCAGATGGCACAGAACCCAAGTCCTGTTTTTTACTGCTTCTTATAATGAGTGTTGGTCAATTTGTTGTCGCTGGGAGGAAAAACGCTCACTTCTGTCTCAATCTCATTTCTCATTAGCAACCTTGTTAATGAAATCCCAGTAACAATGCAGACTGCTAAAAATTGTGCTGAAACTTTAAATCTGGAAGGAGTCAGAGAGAGAAAGAAGCAGAAATGCAATTTGGCTTCTACATTTTGTGCATTCAATTCACCACTCAAAAAAACAAAGACAAGACATCATTCTTCCAATTAACATGGCAAGACAAGAATCAGTGATTAGTACTAAGTGTTCGAATATTCTGTTACATGATGCTAACAACCCTCTAAAAAGGAGAATTGATTCCGGGCACCTCAGGCACTCAAGATCACTTCATCAGAGCCACAGAAAGCACTGTGAGAGACACCAAGATCAAACTCAGGAAATTAACTTTCATCTGTAAGTGAAGAGGAGCAAAAAAAATGTACGACACTGACTAATTCTGAAAAATAAGCCCCGTGTCATTTTGCTAGCCTTTAAAAAAGATTAAGGCAGCATTTTGGAGTAATGGACTTATGGGACCAGCATTTGAGCTCAATTTTAGAGATGCAGGTGATCCCACTGTGAGAACATACTGCAATAGAAGTTGAGAACGTGTATCTTAAAAGACACCTACGATGAAATCCAGTTTAAGTTCAGATGGGACAGGATTGCTTTTATGTGGCTGTTTGCAGTACATCTGGCACTGTACACTCGTGCAGCATCCCTGGGAACAGCATCACCTCTGTGCTATGTATGGAGCAGAAAGCTGCTTCAGCAGGCATTGGTAGGTGAATAGGAATGGCACATTACAAAAAAAAAGGTATGAGAAAGACTGAGGCATGAAAAAGCTGATGTAATATTAATTTTACCTTGTATCTATAGAGAGTGTCACATCTGCACACCAGCACCAGGAGTCCTGGCTGGTTGGTTGATGGGGGAGAGGTTCTGTGATGGAAAAAATTTGCTTCATATCTGTGCCCACAGTTATACACAGGGACTGATGTATAAAACTCAGTCCCTTTTCAGTAAGACACCCACCTCAAAGGGCTCTCCCTAAGCTCAGGTTGATGGGTGAGAAGGGAGCACAGTCCAGGCATCTCCAAACGTGAGAGCAGCACTGCTGTCAGGCTTCACATCCTGCAAAGACACACTTACCACAAACAGCCAAAGGTGAGCCTAAAACTTCATCTCCATGAGATGAAAATCAAGAAAAGCGCATACAATCTTCCTCTGACAGAAACAACAGCAAAATAACCAGCCCATGGCAGGCAAGAGAGATGTTGCCCTGCTATTGTACTGACACTACCTGTTCAGCTCAATAACTCTCACAGAACAGAAAACAGGCAGTGGGAAGGTCATTTGGAAATTAGATTCTAAAAGAGACACTGCACATTTAAAATTCCCCAGCCTCAGGAGGACAGAATTGAGTTGTTTATTCAGGAGGAAGCATGTCTGGCTAACACTGAGTTTGCATTTAATTGGCACTGATAAACAATAAAGTTGCAAACTCCTTTCACTGGTGCATGAATGTGCAGAAAACAATCTGCCACGGAACATTATATAGGAAATATTGTCCTTCAGCATCATGCAGCTTTCTGCCATGTGAATCACAGCCCATTTAACAACCACATTGATGCTGGGCTTCTCAGAGGAAGGAAAGGCAGCTCTGACCATTACACACCAGCCAACATCATTAGAGTCAATTACCCTATTAGCACTGAAACAGACCTTATATGTGAACAGGGAGCTTCAATGCTCTTCAACTACTGCTTTCAACTAGAGATCAAAAATGTGCACATGAAAATATCCAGCTACTCACAACAGGCACTCAGCACCTGGCAGAATTGGGTCCCTAATTAGGTTTTAATAAGCTGGTAATTGTAATGGCAATGGTCTCATTAGCCTGATGCCTCATTACTGTGAGCACAGATCAAGTTTAGAAAGCCAGTCAACCTTGCAAGCCTTTCCAAACAACCAGACAAGGGCTGATTAAAGCAAGCCGTGCTTTTGTGACAGTTCCTAATGAAAAGTGAACTCATGGCCAACGGGAAACCAACAGTAATTTGTGTCACTCTTTTTAAGAACATCTTTAGTGAGAGGCATGGGACCAGGAAGTTTGTTAATACTAAATAAGTGCCGAAAATAAAAAGGAAGAATTTGTAGTCAGCACTACAAAATAAGGAACACTGAACTGGAACGACGATTGCCCCAAAGACAGTTCTTGGAAATTACTAATGACTGCTCGGTGTAAAATCTCCAAAGCACACCAACACGTTTCTGAATCACAAAGGACTCCATGGCCCTTGGTTTACTTAAGCTGTCATGTCAGGTATACACTTGGGCACTGCTCAACACCAGGTGAAATCATGCTGGATTTTCACTGCAATGTTCAACTTGTCTTTGATCAAACAAATGTCTGTCTACTGACTCTCATCTGCCTCTGTTTGTACAAGATCATAGCTACAAGTCTAAGATAGAGTTGTGCCTTTATTACTAACAGAAAGGCAATGTGTTTTATAAATACTTTTGATTTCAGGAATTTAGATAAAAAGCCTGACAATTTCATTATCAAAATTGGAGTGTAAGTCCCTTCAATCAAGAACTTTTGCACGTCGATCAAAAAGACAAGGCCTCTAGGCTGTGTTGCTCACCATCTTTCAATGAAAAACATTAAGTTTACTGAGGCTAGGATTTTGCACCTAGCCATTTTACATCATCTTTTCATCTCAAGGAAGCAACATAAGCAGTGAGTTGGTAAAATGAATTCAAAATAATCAACTCATTAAAAAACAAATATTAAAATGGCTTCAGCAAAACCAAATCTCTAACAGAAAAAGGTCACTTCTGAGTTTGATTTCTAGGTATCCAACTAGACAGTTTTAAAGTTCCTGTGAGCAGTTACCAAAGCACAGACATATATAAGAAATCTTCTACAGGAAGAAATTGAAGCTCTTTAAGTTGACAGTATTATAATGGATTTACTTTTTTTTTTTTTTCTGGTGAAAAGATGTCTGAAGAACAAACCTTTATATAGAAACGCCATGACCTACCACAGAGAGAAAACTGTGTTCTGAACCACCTGAATCATTTTAGGATGCCACAGGATATATTTGCACAGAGGCCTTGGAGCAGCAATCACCAATTACTCACCCCAGGAATCATCACCAGCATCACTCTGCAGCTGTCCCCTGACTGTTAAGAAAAGTAGTAATGTTCATGGCCACCAAAAGTGGAGAAATCCCTCAAAAGCCTGAAAATGAGATTTTTTTGGCAGTTTACTAAGCTGACTTCAGCATTAGTGCAGGAAGCCCACAGCAAGAGGGTTGGAAGTAGATGGTCTTTAAAGTCACTTCCAACCCAGGCCATTCTATATTTCTCTGACAACTGTGCTGTTTCAGGTTTCGGTGACCAGCTTCTGTTGGTGATCACATTGAGGAAGATAAACATCCTTCTCCTCCGAGCAGCTTCAGCAGAGAACACCTATGGAGGCTGGCAGGGGTGCACCAGTGGTGCTGGTTCTGCAGCAGTGCACACCCAGGCCACCTTTGAGAGCAGAGATTATACTTTCAGCTCCTCATGGTAGAGAAACGCAAAGGTCACCCCACCTTTTTGTTTGTTTCAGTGCCACAAGAGATGAGCACAACGTCATAGTTTTGTCTCCTTCAGCTACACTCAAACCACAGCTATGGAAACAACCACCTCCTCCTGCTCCAACAAGGCACACAGACTGGGAAGGCTGCCAGGCCAACAGGGGTTGAGCACCTCCAACAAAAATCTTTTCATGGGTGTTAGAGGTCACCACAAGGACCTGCCATGTTCCTCATGGGAGGTGGGAAAGGAGCAGCACAGAGCAAAGAGGGAGCAGCTTGTATGGCTTAAAACCACTCCCTTCTGTCAGATTACTGGTCTTTATTGCATTGGTATGAAACCTCTGGGCAGCAGCCAAATGCACTGGGCAGCAGAGCCAGGACAGGATCTGTTCCTCTGGCAGCAGTTACCACCTCCACACCCCTCCATGAGGCGGAAAGGCAGAGGAAACATAACACGAGAAAGGCAATTCCAGTAAATGAATATGCTGTATGAAACACAGCCAGCTGCACTGCACAACTGCTCTTCTGAAGGAAGTGATGGCTCATTACCACATTACCACTCCTGGAGACTGAGCAGCACCGGCCACAGCTGAATCTGCTGCTGTATTTAGGAGCTGCAGTCACCACCAAAACCCCGCTGTGCACTGGGGAACACACTGCCTAAACCAGACAGTGTGATGGATGGCAAAGCAGAGGACATCAAAATCCAAAAGAGACTAGCTCAAGCTTGCTAATTATTTAATTAAGCAAGAAGAGCCTCCAGTTGCACTCTGTGCAGCATCATCTATGGGGAAACAGTATGTGGGGCTGGTAAGATAACAGACAGGTACTCTGTGCAATATTCAAAAACTGAGATGAGGAAAAGCACTTGTATCTTCTTTATGGGTGAAGAATGGAGGCCTAGTATGACTGAAAGCCACATCTTAAAAGTTAAGTACCTCAATATGTGCAAAAGCATCTAGATAATGAGAGAGAAAGGGAGCTAAAAAGTATCTAACACTGAGCTCCACTAATTTCAGGAGCATATTCACACTCAGAATTTTTTTAACAGTTGAAGTAGATACCAAAGTGACTGGGTATTGCTGAAGTGCAGCAAGAAGTGAAATACAAGTTCCCAAAATTACTGGCATCCTCCCTCTCATAATGCCTCCTTTCTCCCACAGCCCCACCCCCAACTCCCTCCACTCCTTACCAGACTGCAATTTCTCTCCAAAAATTGTATTCCATTCTCCATAATCTGTGAAAATTCAACAGTTTGGGGTACAGGGAGCTCTCATATCCCCAGGCTCCCTCAATGGCCCAAAAGATGGAGAGAGGACAGCAGAAAAAGAGCAAGTCTAGAGACAGCAAAGCATAAATCACAGAACCATCAAGGCTGGAAAAGACCTTTAAGACCATCAAGTCCAAATGTCAACCCAGCACTGCCAAGCCCATCATTAACCCATGTTAATGATGCCATGTTAACGTGCCAGATGCTAGATGGCTTTTAAATCCCTCTGGGGATGGTGGCTCCACCACTTCCCTGGGCAGGTAAACTATCATGGTGAGACTGGGACTTTCCTACTTGACTTTAGAAGGATTTGTGGAATTGTTGTGTAAGAGATGGTCAGACCAGTAATCTGTGTGAGGAAAAGCAGATATAGTTATTTGGGTTCTTTTCAAACTTACAATTCTCTCCTAATTGTAAGAGCTGAATGCTTTTTTAAATTGCTCATAAATTGCATTACTCTAACATTCGCATTAATTTTGATGTCAGTGAAAAATTGTACTTTGTGGAGGTCAATGAATTATGCCAAGCAAAATCTCATTTTAGGCAAAGGAAAGGAGATCTTGAGACTGGAACAAAAAGTCTCCTTATGCTAAAGCTATAAAATTATTTATCAAAAGTCATTGGGATTTTTCCCACAAAGGTACATATTTCTTAATACAGAAGGTAACAATCAGCTTTCGATCTTGATGCAGTCACTGGGACTACAAGAACTTGTGTTACTCAACTGCTCCTGAAATCACTCCTGAGCACAACCAGCCCCTCCAGCTGGAGCCCAGCCCAAAGGTGAGGGCAGAGGTCAGAGCATCCCTCCCAGCAGAGCCAAAGCTGTGATTTGCAGAGGGACTTCAGAGTCCTCTCCAGGGCCCAGACATTATGGCAATTTAATTTATAACTTCATCCATCCTAGGTATCTGTGCTTAAAGAGTTGAGGGCAGGGATGGGACAGTGATAAACATGTTCAAGAACATGATCTTCAAACAGCAGCCACAGTACTTGAGCAGTGGGAGGGGGGGCTTCAGACCACACAGGAGGGGAAAACCCACAGAGAATAAAAGTGCTTCAAGGCACAGCCTTTACACTTTGGAGAATGTGGGTTCAGATTCCCACTTCCCAGCAGAAGTCCTTCATAATCCCCCAAAGTAAAGAATGCCTGTTTCTCTCCAGCAGTTATTAGCACCTCCCAATCTCAGGGATGTGCTATAAAGACAATTACCTGAAATACTGAGAACCCATGTTGTCACCCCAAAGGTTGCCCTGGGACTGTGGCACTCAGGAAGCCACTCTCTCTGGAGGCTTGTGAGGAGCAGCTGAATTCTTGAGGTGATTCAGACGACAGACCCAGAGGTATCAAACCTGCAGCTTCCCCACGTGAAGACCCTTCCAGGCATCATGACTCACTAACTCCATTCCTGCAGACAACAAAGCATTGCTGTAGGACTGACATGCCCATGTTAAGGGCAATAGTAATAAGTTTTACTAAAACAACTCAAAGTTGCCATTAAGTTCAAGCTGTAAAGCTCTTCCAAACAGTATTGTTCTCCCACTCTATAAGCACACACTCACATGGGATGGACTCCTGACAAGAGAAAAGACAAGGAGGGTTGGGGAAGGTGACCACAGTCTCCTTGCTGGCTGCCTGCTACACAAACAATACCAGAAACACAAGGATTCCTGCTTTTCTCCATCCTTCCTCTCCAAAGGCGCAGGGAGCATGGCACACACTCAGCACATGTAGGGAGTGTGCACATTGCTTCTGCTCACTCCAAGGGGAGCAGCAAAGTTTCCCCATGTGGCACATGACTGGGACTTTTATTTTAAGACTAGACAGCAGCTTGAGTAGGTCAGAAAGCAGCACCCTCTCACTGGTGATGAGGGTGCCAGGAGGCACTGCCCTCCCCAGCAATCACTGCACAAGTTCAGGTCGGACAGCACGTGCCTAGGTTAGATCAGATGACCTTTTTAATGACGTTTTGTCCAACATTATGTTGCTTTTCAAACACACAGGTTTCTCTGTATTTACCCACAGGCCAGGCAGCTGTTATCTGATGGAGAAATCTCTATGTCCATGCACTTAGAGGCTTGACAAGATTTGCTGAAGTGTGTCTCTTCTTGGCATGTGGGCATTTGCTCCTCAGCAGCACCATATTTGCTTCTGGGGGTGAGGGAATGGCCCAAAGGGCACCAAGTAATCAAACACACTGTGTTTGGCAGATATTGCAGACTGACCACTTGTATTGCCACACAATGTTTTCTTCAGACGTTTTGGTACTGGCATCCCTCAAGAGCTGTGAGCAGACCCTTTTCTTTGGGACAAGGCTTTCCACCTCTCACCACCAGCACTCAGAAAACACTGCAAGCAAACTGAGCTTCGTCTTTACCATCTCTAGGTGGAGGAAATGAACTCTTTGAGGTCAAAGACCCCAGTAGACTCTAACAAATTGTGTAATTTATTGTCTAACCAGACTCCACATGGATCCTTCACATGTCACAGTTTAATACAACATCCCTATTCAGTTTGTGCATAATTTAAGGAACAGCTGAATGCTGTTTCCTTCCTTGGACACGAGTGGATGCAGCCATGTGTCTGAGCACTTTGCTGCACAAACACCTCAGGTCAAAACCACAGCATTTGGTATTTTGCAGGGAAGTCTCTGCCGAGTTCAGCAGGGGCAGCACTTACAGTCTGTCTCTGTACCACTGGCATCCTTCTGCTATTTTTTATGCCATCTCACTTCACTGTTTTCCTTACAACTGTTGCTTCATTTTGTGGTGTGAGTTTTGCTTGCAGTTCTATGATTTAAAGGAAATTAAAGTATATTTTCATATTAAAATATGGAAAGAAGTTACTCTGTGGTGAAACAACCCTCTGACATACTGAGGGGATGGTTGGCACTGTCAGATAGTCAGACACATCCATCTTCAGCATACAGATGTCCCCAAGGGATCCCTCTTAGCATCTTTCAGCAATCAGACAGATTACTGAAAGTCGGGTGTTTTTATCTCAGCTTCCAAGAATTTTCCACCAAGTGAGAATAAGCCTTTCTGACAGCTCTGACTCTGAGTGAAAGGCAGACAAAGTGACAGGTTTGGATGACTTGGAAATAAAACCAGAGAGAACACGTCTGCAACTTCATACATATTGAAGTAGGCTACCAAAAAAGTGACAGCAGAAGAAAATCATATATTATAGGAACCTACAAATCAGAAGAACCTGACTGACAGCAGAGCAACACCTAGAGAATAACAGACTAGAATTGCTGGTAGAAAATTTAAATGTATTTAAATTAATTCCCCCATTCCCAAGAAAGTGATTATGTTGACGCTAGAAGTACCTAAGATTTCCATCTCTTTTGAAACATCAAGCTGTCAATATTTTCATCTTTTTGCAAATAACCATTAAGGGGAATTAAAATACAACATTGCTCAAGGATTGCTGGTACATCATCCACACAGGAGAGAGATTAAAGCTGCTTTGACAGCTGCAGCCTCACCCAGCTGCAGGAGATAAATGGCCCACTCTGGAGCAGCACTCAAGGACAGGAGCTCAGAAGGCAAAGGGTACGGGCAGCTTTAACATGGTGTAAAGGCTCTTCAGAGCACACTCAGACAGCCAGAAGCACAGATTGTAGAGTGGTTAAAACAAGCAGGATTACTCAAGTCAGGGGAATTCAGGACATGCTCCTTCTCAGAGGCAAAGGGACCATCTACCTGCATCGTTGCTCTTCCTTAACAAAGCAGTCTTGCCCTGACCCATCCTTTCTCCTCACAGCACCTGCTTTCAGAACAGAGTACCCCAAAGACTCTGCCCTAGGGCTGGAAGGAAGATGGGGATTCGAAGGTGTTCAGCATCACCATGTCAGAAGGCACTGGACAGACAAAAGAGAGACAATATTTGACAACCACGTGAAAAATTACAAATGCCAGACACAATTCAGGCAGCACAGAGGAGAAGCTAAAACATGCTGAAATTGTGCCTACAGGGGCACACACAAGTTTTGCACGACTTTAGTATATGGCCAAAAATAAACGTTTCCAAGTGGTGAAGTGCTTCCTCTGTTCTGTTCATGAATTGTCATGTCCAACATGACCCAGGAGTTTCATTATTAGCTCTTTGCAATTCTGAAAATTCTCAGAAATTAATATTGAGGGCCAAGTCACTTTTCAGAAATTAATCTAGCCAAGAGAAGAATTATTTCTCCTGTATGAATATCCCTCTTTTGCTTTAAATTCAGTTTATTAGCCTTAATTGGGCTGATATAAAAATCAAATAAGTCAAATGGCTCAATTAAAAGTAGCCAGATTATCTTGGGTTTTTTTTCCTGTGCATATGTAGCCCACAAACAAAGAGAATAACACAATAATGGCCAAAGCATGAATTCATCAGGCTAAAGTAATCTTGAACTCAGTCACTGAGGATGCAGACCAACAGAAAGTTAAATTAGCTCCACTAGGAACAAGCTTCACATGTATCTTTTTTTTTCAGGATGCTTTTAAAAATCAATAGAGTTCTTGAAATACTTTATACACAATGAACGACTGGCTGCAAAGCAGCTAAATCAATTTAAGAGTGGAGGTTTGTCCTGCTCTGGGAGTAGCTAAATAGAAACACAAGCACCATTTGGTGGTACAAATAATTACATCCTCCCCAGCCCAACAGACGCCTCCCACCCAGGCTGTGGAATCCTGCTCTCCTCAGCATCCTTTTTTCAGCACACAGCTCTAAAATTTGGAGCATGTGGGAAAGTGCCCCCCACAAGTCAAGAGCAGAGTCCCTGCTGCTCTGGCAGGAGGCTGGTTTTGTAGTTTGCCCAGCATGGTTCAGCTTTCTACTCCATTTTTCCCTAAAGTCCAAGTGAGAGTCATCTTTGCATAGAATCACAGAATGGTTTGGGTTGAAGGGACCTTAAAGCTCATCCAGTTCCATCACCCTGCCGTGGGCAGGGACACCTTCCACTATCCCAGGTTGCTCAGAGCCCTGTCCAACCCAGCCTTGAACACCTCCTGGGATAAGATATCCACAGCTTCTCCAGGGCTCAGAGTAAAGAGTTTCNTGGGGTAAGATACCCACAGCTTCTCCGGGCAAACTGTGCCAGGGCTCAGAGTAAAGAGTTTCTAATATCCGATCTAAACTTGCTCTCTTACAGCTTAAAGCCATTTTCTGCTCACTTATATAAATACAGAGCAAAGGACAGTCTTTTGTTTCCCTGTTCATTAGGCAAACCATCTACCAACCCTGAAGGTTCCCTGTGGGCCACACACACCCTCATTACACCTGTAATTAAAATCTTTACTGCAGCACACGAGCAGTGCACACCCAGCCCGTGCACAGCTGAGCACAGACCCTGGGAGCAGCAGTGCCAATCCCATGCAGCATTCAGAAACAGAAAGCCACAATTTTGATTTCTTGCAAAAGAGCCCAGAGATAGCTCAGGAGGGACATGGTAGCTCTGGTAAATGTGCCTCAAAGGTGATTCCTGAATTTGCAGATCACTGACCGTGGCTTATTTCAAAGTAACAGTCAAAGAAGCAAGTGTGATGATAAGTCACTAAAGTGCCCTGTAGATGAAACCGACCGTTCTGCATCTGTTCTGCAGATGTTAAACCTCAGCCAGAACAGCTGAGGCTGCTGGACTGCTCTGCTCAGTCTCCTTCACCCAGTTTGGATCTTCAGATGCAAATAGATTCTCAGATGAGTAGCTGTGCTGTCAAGCAGACAAGAGGACTTGGCAAGTTATAAACTTGCTCTCTTGTCCTCCATCTGCAAATCATGAAGTGGCTGATGACTAGTTCAGAGATTTTGCAGCAGATGTGCAGAGTCTTTGCTAAATAGAATCAATTAAATGTTATGTTAAACGTTTTTCTCGTTTCTTTTTACCTGAGGAAATCATCTTGAAAATCCCCAATTCATCAGCAGGATCAGAGCGAGACACCACAAATTTCCATTGGAACTCTTGTCACCTGTGATGTGAGAATTCAGACACCAGAGTCTGTCCAGCAATTCCCATGTGCTACAATGGTGAGCTCTAAAATATGAGTGATGAAGGCTTGTTTCTGTAGTTTATACCACGGATACATGGCTTCATAGGACAACAAATGTAGCTGACTTACAGCACAGCAGATCATTCAACACATATGTGGCAAGAGAGATCCTTTGACACAGATTTGCACAGGGTGTTTGGTGCACTCTCATCTAAAGCTCTTTACAAAGCCACCATGAGACAATGGAGAAGCTTTTCCACATGAAGAAACTGCCATGGAAAGCTACAGAGCAGGAACTGGCAGTGCTCACAACCAAGAGAGGTCACCATCAGAATGTCACAGCACTGGGTCCTGCTAATTTCTGTGCTCATAAAAAGCTGAAAAGGAGGTGAACAGTGAAATGTAATGTTCATGTGCCATCATCCAGCAAAGTAAAGAAGAACATTGACTACAAAGAGCTGCAGGACCTCATTTCACTAAGCAACGGGGTGAGAGGTCCAGACTATGTATGATTAAATTGACCTACAAAATGATGCACTAGGAAAACATGACCCTAATTCTGCTTTCACAAGGAGGAGATGCTATTACCCACAAATGACAGATAGCTCTAAGGAGTGTTGGCTTGATACATAGCAGTTATTAAGAAAACGCAAATTCAATGCTGGGAATTATTAAAAAGAGAAAATAAAACATTTTTATGGCAGAACATCAAAGAGGTGAAGGATTGTGGGTGCAGTTTTTCATTTCATGACACATCTGTCAAGGGGAACATGAAACAGAAGTATGGAAGTATAATTTCATTTTACTCTGTGTCTCTCCCCTGCATATCTGTACTCTGTAACTACAGCATTATCTAAAGGAAAAGATTGGAGCCATAACTGGAAAGCACATTACCACTTGAATATGTATTCAGGAGTTGTAACTGAGGGAACAAATAGGATAATGAGATTATTTAGGAAACAAGCAGATAATCACCAGGTATGATGCACCTCTGTATATTAAGGAAAATGATTCTAGAGCTTTTTTCTGCTTCAGATTCATTCCAACAGACTAAAATATCCAAATTGCATGCCTTGAACAACTCAGGCAATCTAAGCAACTGGGAACAGCAAGTGCCTATTCAGTAAAGAATACAAAAATCATTAACAACCGAAGGGGCTTGTTTTCCTTCTGCTCTGATACAGGTAGGACCAGTTCCGTGTGCCAAATTCTGCTCAATGCGGCCATGGTTAGTAACAGAGACCCAGAACCAGAAAACTTGGAGTATATCCATTTAGCACTGCTAAATTTACCTGCTGGAGAAATCTTTCATTTCACATTGACCATAGAGGGAATTGGAGTCAGGCCCCTTAATGAACAGGTATTCCTAAGATTTCAAGCCTTGACATGTTTAAAACCTGAATCCCATGTCACTGCTCAGCCATTCCTGCCACGGGAAGCAGTAGGGTTGCTGTAGGACAGCAGTGTGGCCCTAACCCAGTGGGCCACCTCAGGAATTCAGCAGTGCCTTCAGACCTCCACCTGTCCTGTGCTTTGAACAGGTGCTCTTATTCTGGAAATGCATCTCATCCACAGGGCAGCATCTACTGACCATCCTAGGATATTTGTGAACTGTTCTCTGTACCAAATCATCCTGAGATATGGCAAATGGTGCAAATCGTGAGTAATAACAAATAAATCACCTGCTGCTCTCTAACAGGAACCAGTGATGATCCAGGGCATCATAGAAACTGCAACAGTTTTTCTTAAGGAATGATTAGTTGAAAAACAATACCAATGAGGCAATAAGTGCTATTACTAAATTCATTCTTTTGTCATCATTAGGGAAATCAACATTCCTGTTCTGTGCTAATTAGGTCAGCTAGCAGAAGCACAGAAAGAAGAACATTAACCAAGTGTATCTGGAGCATTCCAGAGACAGACAGAAGGGATTTCTGAGTACTCACTGCCTATGAAATTTTGGAATCCCCTTAAACCAGTCAGTCCAGTTAGATCACAATACATTGGTTTAATACTTTCACTCTGTCTAGCAAAGTACAAAGCACTTTATCAAGGAGTTCTCAACAGAGGCCAAGTCAACAAGCTTGTCTTGTTTGCCAATGCAGTAACACTGATCTTCTGCCCCTCCTGACAGAAGGGAAGACTTCCCCTCGCAGATGACTCCAGTCCCCACTCAAAGCCAGTCTATTTCAGTGCTGATAAAGATGAAATTTAGATTCTCCAACATTTTTCTGTTAACAGGCACTACAGGTATAAAAATATCTTGTTGGACCAGTATCACACCAATCTGTGCTAAAATAAGCACCATCCTCCTGGACAAAATAACTTCCTCTGACCTGCATTTACTAGAATGACACCTGCCAGAGTAAGTCCACTCCTGATTCATGCCTGCCACAATGAGCAATACCTGAAGTTTGTAAGTTTATCAAAAAGGTCATTGTTTATCCCAGATGAAATCCAGAATGGAAGCCTAGCAGTGCTATGGGTATAGTGCACTCACAGAAATTTTAGGCTTGATGTGATTGGCTGTCCTGCACAACATTGCTTGGAGACCAGCAGACAGAAGTCAGACACATGAGCAATAGCCCTTTTCCTTCGAGCAAAGATCCCTCCCTTCTACCAGCCAGAGAGAATTTCCCAAGAAAACTCCAGAAGAAAAAACCTGATTCTACCTGAAAATTCTCCTTTGTTGTACCTAGAAAACAAGACTGATTAGGACCAAGATCTCACTCTCTTTTTCACAAAAGTTGTAATATCTACAGACTGAGCTGATGATACAGCACTGCCATGTCCCACGTGCATGAGCCAAGCAAAAACACCTGCAGTGCAGGGCTGCAGCCTCCCCTGCTCTCACACCCCAAGGGATCCAAAGGAACCTCATATTACATTTATCTGCTACTGCAGACCCCCAGGGCAGAGAAAGGGGGATACACAAAACCTGCCCACCGTATTTTCCCTGCCCAGTGACAGCACTGGGAGCAGTTTGCAGCTCAGTGTGGCACCATGCAAATGTCTCCACAAATAGGCAGCAACCTTTAATGTGCATCTGAAGACTTCTAGTGGAGGTGCTCTAAGAGGAACGAAGGAACTCTTCTGGACAGCAAATAAAAAATACAAACCTACTGCATGCAAGCAACAAGCTTATGTACAGTATTCAGCTGTGATTTTAAGTTTAAAGGAGTTGCAAACACAAGACATCCCTCAAACGAGGAATTTTCCACGAGTGGCATCAGGACAGGGACTATGCCCCTGTCATCACAGTCCCAGCAGAGCAGAAAGGGAAGGATCCCAAGCCAAAAAGTGGTCATTCCTCCCTAGCACCACCTTTTGGTTGTGGTCAACTGGTCCTAAAGATCCACACTGTGAGCTGAACTAAGTGCCCTCTGGATACTTCATGCATGTCAAGGCACAACCAAAAAGATCTTTGTTGGGTTGATGACAGGAATCAAATTCAAGCGGCTGAGTTTTATTCTGTAGTTTTACAAAATAATCCTTTCATTAGGGTTGTCATAGTGTACATGCAAAACATGTTTCAGTCACTCAAAACACCTTTGAAGTTCTTGGGGCTGGGTTTGGGTTTTTTAACCTCTAGAAAGTAAGTAATCATGGGCAAAGGGGTGGAAATCAGAAGAGATGAACCTGGCTGATCTTATTTCTAGCAAACGACAGGAGTAATTTTTTTCAAACTTATTCAACTGCAAACATCTCCCCAACAACTGCAGGAAGGAGATCCAGCTGAAGATGAGTTGACTGCTTTTCTAGTGAGCCCCCTGCCCCATCATTTGTATCAAAGACCATCTTAACCATATATTGGCAATTTCAAACCATTACAGAAGTCAGCAGGATGAATTCAAATATTTCAGCTTCTCAAATCAAGAAATTAAATTAATCTAAAAATATTTTAATGTAGCAAGTTTGGCTATAGAACCAGTGCAACATAAAGAAGACACCCATTGTATAACCAACTTTACTGCTTTATCTTAACAGAGTAAGCTACAGATGCAACGATTCACCACGAGTTATTTGGTTAAATTAAATACTGCAGTTAGGGTCATGCTGTTGGTAGTTGTGGCTTTACAGTACCAATGCTCAAGTCGGCCAAGTTAGTTTTACTGTAAGTAAAATGCAAGTTTACAGAAAACCAAAATAATTCAGTATAGTATGCTGTATTCTGTTCCATGCTGTCACAATGATCTTGTCTTCAACAGATAAACAGTATTTCAGCATTATGTTGATAATGCCAAAACATACAGGAATTGTAACATCAAATTTACAACATAATACAGTGCTTAATAAACAGATTTCTCAGTTAAGGTGACCAGTGGAGAGAATGCTACAGGACTGAGAAGCATCCAAACATTCAGTGCATAGGAAATGGACCACACTGACAGGAATGCTTGACCTTTTGATGGAATTATTGTTCTACAAGTTTGTCCCAAAAACAACACAATGTAAAATGAATGTTAAACCCATCAAGCAAAAGCACTACATGTTATTAACCTGAACCAGTAAAACCATTTTAAGAACAGAGAAAAACTATGATCACTTGACAACGACAGAGCTTGGTTACTGTATTATGTGAACTAGGATGGTAATGAAGTTGTAAACAAACTTTAACCAAATTAGGTTAATGCATCTATTCTTACTTCAAGAATATTGCCATTTCAGCAGACAGTGATTTTTAAAGCTAAGGACACTGTAAGAGGTTTTATTTTTGTTTAAAGCCAAAACTTTAAAAACCTGGAGCTGGCAAACCACTTTTGTTCCCCATTAGCCTTCATTACCTTCTCCACCCCACACATACTTCAGCAACATTTTTAACCCCCCTGATTTTACCTAATTCTGATTCAAATTAAGTAGGTGATAGCAAAGTTGAAGACATCCACTATCACACCTGAAAATCCCTACTCAGAGCAGTTTGGTTTTCCACTATTAGGGATGAGATCAGACTACTGGCATTCTTCTACATAGATATAAGAACACTAAAACATTACTTTTTAAAATTACCTCGAAATTAAACAGGCTTTGCAAATATGCAAAGAAATATATACGTAGATCAGATTAGAATCTGTCAATCCCAGCAGTGTCATCCTCATTCCTCCTCCCCACTCTCAAAACTAACAGCATTGCCAAACTGGATGATGTGACACCAATGGAATTAAATTCACTTATATGAAGCCTGGACACAAAACAAAAAGAAACTGAAACTTTGTCCCTGCCGCACCTATTTTTTTCCCTGCATTTTGTAATGAACCCATATAAGCATAAAAGGAGTTGTGTTGGTATTTTGTTTTTTTAAAACAGGCATAAGAATTGTGCCAGACAAAACTGAACAAACTTTTATTTCACTTTAGAAAGATTTTATATTACCAACTTATTTCTCTTCATAACTAAAGGTGATAAAAAATAAATCCATAGTAAAGACAAAAACTCAAACCCTGTAATCAAGCTGTTTTTTCAAGTATGTTTATCCCCTCATGAAAGAGCTGCATTAGCCACACTACTGATTAAAACCCACATCACAATGATTAGGACATGGACCATAGGCCTGGATCTCCTGGAATTGTGTTCAGCTGCATCTCCAGCCACATTTACACCAGAATGGAAGCAAGAGGCCAATGGGTACACAATACACATGTTACACCATTCCTCAAATCCCTGATTCTGACTACATCCACTATCACACCCCCATCACATCCCCCAAACAGGAGGAAATGCCACAGGAGCCACAAAGTGACCTTGGACAGGTACCGTAGTTCACTGATCAACCCAGTGCAAACCTTGTGCTGATGGAGATGCACCTTGCAGACCTATCAGACTGGAGAATTTTACCCACAATGTTTCTACAAAGCACAGCATAAACCACATCTTAGTTTTACATTCAGTCTGGAATTCCTATCTCCATCTATTGCAATTATGGAATCATAGAATCTGAGTTGAGACCCGCAAGCACAATCGAGTCCAACTCAAAGCCAATGCAAAGTCAGTGAGGGGGGTTCTACAAGAGTTGGTCCCTGCATTAAACACTAATACACATGAGAAATAAAAGGGGACAAACTTCCAAGTCACTATTAGTGATGGTGACAGGTTCAACTTTTCTTCCTTCCTCCTTAAATTCGCTTCCCATTAATGCAAGAGAAAAGTCCCACTTTGCAGCATGTTTGTTCACATCAAGTTTTTCCTCAAGAACACATTTTGCAGTAACAAAATATGGTCTATAAAGTCGCAAAGTGCTCAAGCTGAAGGCACAGAGTACAAACACATAGGAAAACAGATTTCAAAATACCAAGTAACAAAAAAACAGAGATAAAAGAAAAATCTGGAATTTAAAATCCCTGACAGAAGATACATTTATATGATAACAAACAAGTTATAGTTTTTTATAAAAGGAGTCTATGCAGCAGTGGGGAAAGATGTTGACAATTTCTTTTAACCTTAGTAAAATAAGTGTTTGATCCGTACAACTGTGACTAATAGTCTTGTGCCAGCTATTGCTTACCTATATCAGTGATTAACATGTGCTAGCAGATGTCTTAATTTTTGAGACCAAGGATTGTGTGTCAGAGCCAAGAATGATAAGAGTAGTACATTATGACCTGACCACATATTTGAGATACTCTCGAGGAGAAAAGATTCATTAGAAGATCCGGAACCACATCCAAATAAGTCCACGGAAATAATTACCATATATGTATGTATTTAGGAAATGTAATGAATATGCAATAGAAATGTGATGAGTATGTATTATTTCAGGAACACAAGCTGGTCTGTTAGGTTGCTGGTATGCATGCTTTGTGGAGCAATCCCCATGCATCCAGCACTGTGAATAGTTATGTTGACTTCCTAATCTACCAAATTGGTTGGAGAGTTTATTTCCCATTTTTTGATGACAATGGGACCAACTCTTAAAAGGTGAAAATCTTTAAACTAACAAACACATACTGCAAAATAATGAAACTTTATTCTTATTATTTAAGTAGAAGCTCCAGAAAATAACTTGAAGTTTAAAAACTAATACACTGACGTGTTAACTAGTTTTAAGAATGTCTTTAATATTAAGAAAAGAGTGCAAAAAGGATTCTTCCGTTCTAATGCTTTTGGAAGCTGCTGATTTTGGCTGCCCATTTCCACTTTGAAAGGATTGTTTTTCAAGGTGCATTCCTCACAAAAGTCACAGAATATGAACGTGTCGATAGGCTAGACCAAGGAATCATGTCTTTCAAAGGTCACCCCAATTGTAGCAGCAACTGACATTTTATAAAGAAGAAAGTCCAAAACTCTTCTTTGAGGCATAGTTCGTGTCAGAGCTTGAGTATCAGCAGTTGCCAAAGGAGGCTCCAGATACCATCCGTGCTCCTCCAGTGTCTGTTCAGGCTAGGAAGAGAAGCTGATCCAGTATATTCACTATCTGTATCCCCTGGAGCTTGCACAAGCTGATGAGCCACCTGAAATAAGATAAAAAGTTCAAGAAATTCTCTCATACTAAACTTCCACAGTATGTCCCTTGCCCCCAAAACCACAGCATTGACTGCAGAACATCAGCTGTATAAACAGAAGCTGATATACCACATAATGCCCACACATTCATTTCAGGTTATAATAAAGAGTTGGTCATAAAACTGTCTGACATTTTATGGTAGGAAATAAAGGGAACGTGAGTAAACTCAGTGGAAAGAATGCCATAAAATGAAAGGAAGTTAACAACAATACCACAACAGATACTATTCCCCAATCCCCAAGGCTATTTAATGACTCAGGGCCTTGTGTTTCAATCTTAATCTAGACTATACGGGACTAGAGTCTTTCCAGGCCAAATGCTTGGTCAGCACAGAAGGTGAGTTGAGGATGGGATCTCTGACTGACTGCACCCAAATTAGGGCTGTCTGGAGTAGACCAACCAACTGAGAATGGAAACACCATTCCTCCCTGTCTCCTCTCCTACATGAGGGGAAAATGAAGGGAACAAGTGAAGGACGTCACAGTTAAACACACAGCAAGAGACTCCAGCTACAAAGAGAAGAGAAGAGAACTTCCATGCTGCCTGACTTGAACATTTGTAGCCAAATGCTGCCTTTAGTAACTCAATGCAGGTGGATCCCAGGTTGTATCAGACATAGCTCTGAGGATTTCAAGTCAAAAAGCACAACCCCTCCAAACTCTCCATTCTGTCAACAGACAGAAGCCCACACCACCAGTGGGTGATTTATACCAGAGGTGGACTGGCTCATAACATTGCCTGTTGTGTGTATCCTGACTAGTCAGAGAACTATGTTCTTTTTCCTCAGGACCTCACCTTCCACTTAAATCAAGTGGAAGTATCTTGGCCTTGGTATCCAGGACAGTGGCTCTGGGAGTCTAGCAGAGTTAGTCAGGCTCTAGATCCTAGAGCCTAGTTTGTGCTATTACATTACAGACACTATTACACTGCAGACAGGTTGTTACATGGAGAGGCAGCCACCCTGTCAGGGATGGCAGCCCACTGGAGGGCAGGATTGGATGGATACTTACTGTAAAGCTCTTCTCCAGGTCTCTTTCGTGACTGGTCACCTCTGGGAAAGAAGGGAAAGAAAGGTATTTTCATGATAACTTCAATTAACGTGTCCCTGCTCATTGCAGGGATGTNCAACCAAACTTTATAAAACCCTGTGGAAAACCTATGCACATATCAGTCTGAAAATCTAAGATGGTCCTGCAAAGCTCAACAACCAGTATCGAGGCAAGTCTGAACTGACAACACTCGCTCTTTAAGCAGAAGAATTTAGTACTTAATAGTATTGATAAGCTGACTTCTACAACTAGAAGACATGCAAAATTAATGCTGCTGAAGTCACCTCACTGTGCTGTGTTCCCCATGACTATTGTTGCAGGAAATGCAGCAGCAAAAAATCACCATTTTCTGGCACAATTAAAGGAGAACAGATGCCATTTCATACTAATCCAGAAAAGAACAGACTTGGCATGCTACTTGATAAAAAAGAACCTTTTTGTATATCTATTTATGTAGAAATATAACCTCACAACAATTCTGAAAAGTCATAAACAAACATAACTTCTAACAGAAGAAGCATATTACATCTTGAAATACCTTCCAAGGCAAAATGCATTTCAAATACCACTGAAGAAAGCCATGTAGCAAATAAAACTGAAGTACAGGTAATATCTTTTACCTGTGTCCCATTAATGATGAGACTTAATTCTAACACTTGATATAACCTCCATGTTTACCAGAACACACTGACTCACTGATAGTGCATCCATATAAAACAGACTGTGCAAAACACCTTCCTCAGAGACTAAATGTCATCCGTCAGCTATTCCTCTGCAAAGTTTTAGTCTGCAGTTTTATTTCATAAATTGAAAGCAAGCTACATAGAAACAGCAGTTACACAAAAGCATGAGCTGGGCCAATTTCCTGAACCTACAGGGCATACCAGAACTCCCCATGTCCAACACCCACGAGACCCCATACTGCAGAAAGCCAAAAGGAAGAGTTAGAATTTCACCTCTGCAAACAGTATGTGACAAAGAAACCTTTACTGAGCTCTTGCTTGGATGGCTATCCTATAAAACAGAAACTGTTTCCTACAGATTTGTATTAGTTCACAGTCAGAGAATTGCTTTTCTCCATAAAATAGGAGTTGCTAAAACATATTCTGAGGATGCTAAAGTCTGTAACAAGACAGCACCATGTAGGCATTTAGCCTGTGCAATGGCCACTGTCCCTTACTATAGCCTTACTACATATAGTCTTCTCCTCACAAAAGCAGGCAAAGAACTTCCCAGCCAAGCTAACAAACCTCTCATTTTCAGGTAACTAAAAAAACCCATTTTTGACAGCAATTGCTTTTGTGGATAGAGAATGTTACAACTTGAAACTTCATTTTTAATCCCCTAAGAAGTGTGAAACTGGTGAAATACACTTGTAAGCAGAACTATTATTAACCACCTACAGAACTCACAAGACTGAAACTTAGACAAAACTAAATTGTTCCTTTTTCTGTTTTGTTCTGTGCATTACATTATTTTGTCAGCATTATATGACTACTCAGTTTCAAAGTCTCAAACTTCTGTTTCTTGGACCAAATGCACTGTTTTTTTCAGCTCAAGCTCTTATGGTTTTATTTTTATGCATAATCTCTAAAAAAATTGTTTTCCTTAACAGAAAGCCTTACAAGGAGAGTCTACACCACACCATTTGCATTTGGGTCAGCAG
>WEIV01026854.1:56973-96824 GCA_013390005.1 Calyptomena viridis
CTGATGTGTCTTTGGACACTCTCAAGGACAGGCAACTGATCATGGGTAAATTCACCTTGATAATCAGATAATTTACTCCAGGAAACTCATTATAAAATGTACCTTTACACAAAATGTACCCAAGTCTTACTTCCAAAAAGCACAGTAGTATCATCATACAATCGNAAATTTTTTATTAACTCTTAAATTATTTCTTGAATATTTTTAGGTGTATCAATTTTTACCATTTCAGCATTGTCCAGTACAATCACTACTGAAGACTAATAACTATTACCTAGTAAATCCATTCTGAATAAGCTCTCTTTGAAGTTTCTGGTCTTGAGCAGCATATTCCTGAAGCTCAGNGAATTAATGCATTTCCCTCACTGACCTTACAAGGCTAGATAAATACTTTTTAGTGTTCATTATATAATTCTGATCTGTACTAGTTCAGCTTCAGGAGAGAAATGTGATTTAATATCACTACACTGAACATTGCCTTACAGGAGCAAGATATTTTAACCTAAAACTGCTTCAAGGCTGATTATAAAAATCACAAAAGAGACCAAGCAAAAGATGAAAACTGGCTGTAAAGCAACTCTGTAACAAGGTCTGAGAAAAATAAATAGCCCTCCAGTATTTCTACAGCTAGACTTTCCACAGGTTGTAGCAGTTATCTTAAATTTAATATTTGCTTAGAAAAAAGAGATGCTTTTAAATTTATTCACTAAGGTACAACACAATTCCCACACTACTGCCCAATTTGCAAACTGACTGAAGGAGCACTTGATCCCTTTGTCCAGACCACTGCTAGAGATTAAAAAGGACTGGCCCCAGTCCTAAAGAGTCTTTTCTGGCAATATTTGAAGTCTGCTTTTAAGTACTTTCAACTGGAAAAGAAAATAAGAGAAGGGAAAGCCCATGGCCACCAACCTCACCAGCATCACTTCTCCTTTCCCTCCCTGCACTTCTAAACAGACAGTTCCAGCACTGCTCTGATCCCCCAGCACCTTCCACTGGCCCCACTTTCTGCTTTACTCCCCCAATATTAAGTGTGGCCAATGAACAAACACACTGAGTTGCTTTCAAAAGACTGACATTTTTATATTTACATATACTCCTTTTCTTTCTTTGGTCCCAAACAGTTTATAAAAATAAAAACAGCATTGACTTAAAAGTGATGGCAGTATGTTAGTTTTGCTGTTGTAAATATTCTTGCTTACTGGAAGTGCTTTATCCATGGATTTTGCAAATGGAGGGCCCACCACAGTCCTGGCTTACACACATGCTAAATATTGCACCAAAGCTTTTTGTGAAGGATTCCCATGACCATTTCTATTTCCATAAATAGGGATTGCAAAGCAACAATACACTGAAGCTCAGTGTATTCTCTCAGTCACAACAAGGTAAGAAGAAACTATCAGTACTGGAAAAGGAAGGGAAGTGGCTACCATTTAGTTATGGATATTTTAAACACTTTCTCCTGTTAAAAACTTCTAACACAGAGTAAAAGCTCTGCTCAGTTTNACCCTTTTCTCAGTCACAACAAGGTAAGAAGAAACTATCAGTACTGGAAAAGGAAGGGAAGTGGCTACCATTTAGTTATGGATATTTTAAACACTTTCTCCTGTTAAAAACTTCTAACACAGAGTAAAAGCTCTGCTCAGTTTCTTCAAAACTTATAGAACCAAAGATTTTGGTAAAAAATTGATTTAAATCTGCAACACCATTTTCCTCTCAATATAATTGTTGTTGCATACGATGTCACCATGTGTTCACAAGTTAAATTAAGGTCTTCCATGAAATAACACCAACCAAACAACGGCTTCATAGAAGAAACTTGAAATGTAACTTTCACCATTTCAATACTTTTAAATTTCTGCCATGGTTGACTCATTAACAGCCTTCTTTCTTTATCGAGATCTTCCCTTTGTCTCCAGAGTAAGGGTTGGGGTTTTTTTTTAAATGTATTTGGTATTCACATGGTACCTTGTGCAGGTCAGACAGGCAACAAGAACCAGGGCAGAACTAAACATTACAATGGACAGAACAAATTTTTTTGTTAATTCTGCATTAGATAAAGAGTATACACACATAGGATAATATGTATTCAGGAAAAACACAAAATGAGATTAGTACAAACATTTTTCCTTTTTACCTGGTCGTAGTGTATACAGGCCTTTCACAATATTTGCCATGGTTGAAGGAGTTATTTGAAACGGTGTTGACTGAGCTTCCAGAAGTAAAGCTGAAACAAAATTAAAGGAATCAGAAATCAGAAATTTTTCTAATCAAGAAATAGAGTAGGTTGCTTTTTAATGGTATCTAACATCCTTAATTCTCAAAAACAAAACATCACCTTTAAATAGAAGTATCCTATTCAAATTATGTATGATAAAAATGTGGACTACGTAATTTTTCATTCACTGGAGGTATTTTTCATTCATTTTAGGCAACACCAAGCAGGCAATGGCTCTAAGTATTCAGATAAAGAATTGAAATAAACCATTTATTTTTAGATGTACTCTCATACTGAGTGTGTTAAATACACAAAGATCTACAAATCCTTGCTTTACAGCATTTGGCTTTTTGTACATAAAACTAAGGAAGGATTGAAAGTCTATCCACATGTAGTGTAAAAACTGTAAACATCCAAGAGAAGTTGTTCTTTTAAACACAAATAACATTTTAATCTCATTCTTGCTATCTTCTGTAGGAAACATTGCAATAGTTGCATCTTCCTCCTGTGGAAAAGCCTGGCAATAGCACATTTACACCTTGTACTATGATACAAGCTGGACTTTATCCTGATTCCTACTTGGATGTGCTTTGTACCTACATCTGAATTACAGACACTCACAAAAAAGAGAAAGAAATTAAGAAGATGTAAATCAACTGCTGCCTCTCAGTTTTCATCTGTCTACAAAGGAGGTGAGCAATATATACACACCTTTCTGTATCCACTACACAGAGGAGAAATGACTCTTACAATTCTACCTAAAGGGTACATCTCTTGGGCTTACATTGTAGATTCTACTTTTTAAGCTTCAAAGCATCTCCAGTTCCAACTTCAGCATCTGCCACTATGGTACCTATAAAAAGCTACATCTTCAGTAGCATTTTTTGTTTTCTGAAGCTGTGGCTCATGTCAAATGGAAACTAAATCAAAGTATTTTTTCTAACCTCCAAGTAATCAAAGTTGTTATATTTAACTGTTATAGATGAATTTATTTTACAAAGAACCACCTTAGAAGTACTTGCTCATTTCAGCTGAAGCCTTGAGGGTGTGAGAGCCTGTGATTTGTTTTGTAATGACATATTTACAGCCCCTTTCCTAAAGATTTTTTCAAACAGCCTCTTGGCAGCCAAGAAAGTTGCAAATCACAGAATTAACACAGGCATAATGCTCTATAATGTGACAGTAATGCACAATCCAAACAATGTGTGTGCATATAAAATTATGTATCTTTAATTGAACTGTGGCTACTTCAGCCTAAGTTTCATCAACAGATTTGCAAAGTAGCCAGAGAACTGTGAATTTGTTCTTTACATGCAGACATTGAATTATATTCCTAAAATATGTAAAGCAAGCTATTTAAAATCTTCATCATTTTTTTGCAGTTTCAGAAATTAACATTTCTTATCTTGGTTTCTGTAACTGCATCTACAGTGGAAATGTAAATCACTCACTCCTGATTTACAGTGAGTAAATACAATCATGATAGTATTATATTCAACAATAATATAGCAAAGTAATGGCATATATTTCCCATTTCCCAATAAAGCAAATTAAAGAATATACTGTTCAATAAGCCATACAGAATAACCAGCCTACACCTTTTCCAAAAACTAGACATCAATCCCTGATGAAAGAATAGCCCTGCTGTAGGATTTGTGTTCTCAGAACAACTTCCATAAGAACAAACAAGACTCCTCTCTTTAGATGGATCCAAATGATCTCAATGCCAGGCCTAGATTTAAATGGATAAAAGATGTAAAACTTCTTTGCAGACAAATTCATCTTCAGTTTTGCAATGAAGCCAACCTAAACATTCTATCCTGCATTACTTCTTGAGAGAGGGTCCCTTAGACTCAAGGAATACAAAGAGCTGTGCCAGACATGCTGAAGTTACCCCTGCTGCTATTTTTCAATCCTACAAAAGATTAAGAGTAATGAATACTAAGAATTTGACTCTTGCTTTATTAGAATAACTAATGAGACTACACAATACAGAAGTTGCAGACTCCTTCTACCTACATCCAAAAGCTCCACCTGCAGCATTTACAAAGACAGAGGAGGGTGAGGCAGAATAAACCTCAACCTCAACTGAAAGACAGAGGTAATGACACTGTGATACCATTTGAACACCTCCACAGTGTTTATGGACTAAAATCACATTCTACAGAGTAAGTAACTAATATGCAAAGAAGTCAATTAACCTTTAAACAGTTTTGAAAATAACTCATGGCAGAATCAAAGAAGAGAAGTGTGGATTCCCATGATGAAATGCTTTAATTGCAGAACGATAGAAGATGCTTTGAAATATTCTTGAACTATGGTAAGACACAATAGCCAAAATGGCCTCAAGGATTTTTGAGGAACAGTGGATGAACTGTATTGGAATAAGTGAGGTGTGAACCTGCAACACTTCAGGTACTCTGCAGTAATTGAGTGGCCCCGTTATCACACAGTAACACTGGAGAACCTCAGCCCTCCATGAACATTTAAGCTACTTCCCAATCTCAGGGGGGTACCCGGGGCAAGATGCAGTAATTCCAGCAGTAGCAGATGGGATCTTAATGAGTTCAAATTCACTTGTTCATAACTCAAGATTGACTTGCAAAAACTAAGGGTTAGCTGTTCTAAAAATCTTTCTCTATCCTTCAACATTCTGTTGAAAATAGATTTATTTTTGATTGGCAAAGATTTAATTTTTCTGGCAGAACAGTAGAACTTTTGCATGTTAATACAACACTTTTGCAGTAATCAAACAGAACTTCAAAGTAAGCTATTTTAACAAATCACACATAAATATGACTTAAGCAGATGTGCTCAAGGTTGTAATTATTCAACAATGCACTTTAAAACAATTAGAAGCCTTATTCCCATTAAAAGCAACTCCAACAGCTCCCACAATGAAGGCATTAGTCAGCTGTTGCTCTCCAATGTTCCAAAGAAGCAGAACCCATTGTTTAACGTAAAGAAATGGATACTGGAGATCTTTGTCCCACTGTAAAAGCTGTGCTCTTGGGACTTAATTCCAGAACAAATGCAATGTTTGTATTACTGTGCAGAGTAACAACTTTAATATTGCACAGAACTGAGCCCTTACACATGAGACAGGCAGGGATGAAGAGCAGCAGTGCTGGAGCTGTCACCAGCACACAGCCCACACCACCCTGGGCAGCTCCACTTTTTTTGGTGTGTTTCTTTGGGGTTTTTTACCTGACGCCTATTTTATTATTAAATTCACTGCTACAGCTTGATCATATATTATCTTTTCATTTTAACCTACATGCAATTCCTACGTCTTATTGATCCAAAAGCCTTTTGCATGAAAACTGAACTTCCCTTTATTTTTAACTCTCACATTTGCAGTTACATTCAGCTCCTTATGATCATGCATTTTTATTTTCCTTTAAACAGAACTAAAAATAAATTTTTACCAACTTAAATTCTTCGTAAGTTTGTAATGAATTAAAACGTAGATCACAAAAAGACACAAAAAGTTGTCTTCATTATAAGCATTTGCCACTAGGCATTTAGTAAAGCCACAGATTACATTTAAAATATTCATTACATAGACCAAAAAGCTTTATTAAGTTTCTAAAAAAAATGCTACAAAAACTGCAAGTCTTAATCACATGGAAAATATTCAGTGTTGTAAAAAGAATAAATATGAAAAACAAAGCTATAAATGTAGAAATATATGCTTTTGGACTTCTATAAATGGAAAATAAGATGGTATTTTCATGTTTATAATTTCATGAAGATTATTGAAATGGGAAGATTACTTCTACTTGTTTGCCAAGGAGACAGATTAACCACGATGGTCATTACTTGAGACTGTATGTTCCAAATTAATTTGAGGTGCTGCAACTTAACATGAGACAAGGAAAATAAGAAACACAGCTGCAACTTTTTAATATGACCTAGTTCGTTGATGAAAGGTTTATTTCAGAGACAAATTTTGTGTGATAATTGTTATTTAAAGAATTTGAGTGTATTCTACAATACTTGGTAACAACACAGACTGTTTCCAATATGGTCACAACATAATTACTCAGTCTTTAGCTGTCAAATTACAGCTGCTGCTTCAATACCAGTACTGGTGAGCATGTTATTCCTGATTATTCCATCAGATCTGCAGAGTACAGAGGGGTATAGGAATGATTAACAGCTGTCTTATTTAGCCCTTGAGAATGTAGGGGGTACCTGCTGAGGGCTAAGAACAGGCTACCATTAATGTGACAAGTGTTTTGAAGGAGGAATGATCGACTTTCCTGCAACAGCAGCATCCCAGCAACTCCCCACAGGCTGGAAAAGAAGTGGAACAATATTGCAGTTGATTTGCACTATCAGTTATCCATGTTTACCAATATTTGCAAAGAAATAAGGAAGGAGAGGAAGGAAAATGTTCTTTTTAAGGTTAGAACTAAAAATTTGAAGGGATGGTAAGATGATTAAACTGTTTGCCCATGCAAAATAAACAAATTAAACACTGAACAAATTCACGATTTATAGATGCAAAAACCTTTAAAAATTTCTTCTAATGAAGAAGCTGAGAATAAATGCACCCCTTCCCCACACCTGAAAAAAAGGATCCTCTATGCTACAGAACCCTCTTGCCCCCCATATCATTTACTGTCAGAAGCTGGTATTTCAACAGCTGCATAGCTGAGGAAAAGGGTACATTAGTTTTTCGTTTTAGAGGAATTCTAACAGAAAACACCCTGCTTTAGTCTGGCACAAACACACTGGAATAAATCAGTATTTTCTACTAGTGCTCTGCTACCTTGCTTCAGTTTTAAGGCCCTGAGGAAGGAATCTTCTCATTTCATTTTACCTATCCTGACACATAGGCCAATTCTAAAGCAAGAGAGCAAGTCACTCCACAGGCCATTTATTCTGCCTTTTTAAATTGTTAGTTTTTAAAGAAATCTACCATTTTTTCTGTATCATAAGCTTAAAAAGCAACAAACAGCTTATGAAGGTGGTGGAGTCAAATTGTCTAGATTTTCTTCTCATACAAATTTTGCATACATTTAGGAAAAAGCAAAGCAGTGTCTAGGGGCTGAGTAATAGCCAATATATTACAGAAGGGGCTCAGTAATCAAATAGGACATTTTTTAAACACATTGCTTCTGCCATCACAGTAGTCACTCTGTGTCTCAAAGAAAAAAAGAATAGTGATTTCAAATGCTTAAGGGCAGTTTCTATATCAAAGCTTTAGTTCAGATGAGAAATGTGATTTTGAAGCAAATTCACTGATCATCCCCACTTACTGCTCCTTGGTTGGTATGACAGATCTGCCTTGGAACATATTACTTTAATTCCTTTCAGGCAAGATTAAACCAGATGTGCTCGAACTGCTACTAACTGGCACTGGCCGAGTGTGACATAAAACTCTCCAAAAAGCATGTAAAGGACAATATCAGGTCCTCAACCCCAACAAGTAGGTGTTTGACCCTCTAGAGATCTGCTCCCCTTATCCCACACCACTCACTAATGCAGATGCAGCCCAAACCATACAATAAAACCCTCAGCTCTTCCCACAGGACCCACACCTTTCAGATACGACCCCACAGCCATCAAACTGCTGCTGCACCAAACCTGTGATGATGCTCTGCTTTTTGTCAAACCAACTCAGTCCAGACATTCAAGAAGAAGTTAATTCAAGAAACTAACTGCTATTTCCTTATGAAACATAGTCATTAGATCTGACAGGGAAATGAGAAGCACAAAGAACAATTCCCTGAATGTCAATTTGAAGGGCAGCAGCACCCAGGAAGGGTGGGGCAATGCTTTCTGCAAGAAGATGAAAAACAATGAGAGTGTTTTCTCCCCTTTTCAGGACGTTTTTCTCTGCAATTTGTGTGTCAAGGCAGTAACAGGTTGCTTCCCATATGCAGATTGTTTGAAACAGATGTCAAAATGGAGAGGGGAAAAAGAAATGGCACCTCAAGCATGGTAAATGTCAATCCAATCCATCTTTTTCTTGTCTCCCTCTGCCAAAGGCTGAGGGAGGGGGAGTGAATAAAAAAACTCAGCACATATAAATCCCGTGTTCTCTGTTTTAACTGTACAGTCAGGCCATGAACTTGACATCAATCACAGCCTTTCTCTCAGCCTTTTACACTGCTCGTCTCAAACAGAGAATTCTGTATACACAAACAAAAGCTGGATATAGAATTTATTAACAAAAGGCATCATGTCATAGCAGCCAAAGGGATGAGGGTCCCTTCCTTCACTGACATCAAACAGGCTTCTAGAGGTCAACACAGCAAAACACACCTGCTAAATACACAGGGCTGGGTGCCCACAGAGCAACACACTCCTGCTTACCCACTGCACAAACAACAGGAAAATCCCTGCACATTTGTCAACCTCCAACAGCTGTAACTAGATTCATTGTCCATAATTCTGCATTAAATTTCTACCTGTGGAACCAAAAAGGACAGTTGGACAACTTCATTGTTAGAGACCTGTTATCAACCTTCCCCAAGGTTCAGGTTAACTTTTCTGGTACTTTTCAGGAAGCACCAATGCAGTGGAAATATCCTTCCTGACGCCTTTATAAAGGAAAATCTTCTCCAACATAAACAGCCCTTCTAATGAACTGCAATACACCTCCAACAACAACAAATTAAGAAAACAGAGCACTAGGATCTCTTCCCTTTATCTGAATTCAAGTGACCTAACCAGGAAGAAACAAAGCTGTCATATGTAAGGATCTTCAGGGAAAAAACCTCTCTTTGTACCTAACTAGAAGCTGCCAACATAATGAGTGATCTCCCTCCTCCAGACTTTTTTCAAGACATTTTTTTCTTTGAAAACCATTAGAAAAACTTCAACTTTGGTGAACATATGTGCTATCTTTTTACACTGGATTTTAGCTCTGAACTCACACAAGCACGGACATGGAGAACTACATTCAACAATTGCCTCCAAGCCATTAGAATCTACACAGAGTAACCACTCTGTGTGCTCAGGCTTGAGTAGCTCATTCTATAATAACCCCAGGCAACAGGAACAAAATCACAAGTGCTGAAGAAAAGCAGTTTTCCCTTTGATAAAGTTCATCTGACTTCCTAATTGAATAACTACTGCACAGAAGAGCAGGCAGACGCTTCTTTAGGAAGAACCATCTTGTACTGAATGACATCTACCTGAACATTGCTCTTACAAGAGTAAAAGCCACTTCCTGAACCTAAAACGTTCACATGTAAGAGAAGAAACAGCTCCTACACACACAGATGAATAGCTGAAGTACCTAGAGATACACTAAGCCTTATGTGGAGTGCCATAACCAATCTGACACATCCTACTTCACCCACAAACACCATTTTAAGAAAAGAATTAGTAGAATACTCCTACTCAGATTTCCCTCTAAACCAGCTTTCAACTATAGAACCATTTTAAGTTAGTGTTGCTTTTTTCTCAATATGGAGATGCTGAGAACCTCAACCACCTGCCAGGGCAGGACTCCAGCCTAGAACTCAGGAAGAGAACAGGGTAATTGCAACTCTCTTAATTAGAAGCCAAGTGACCTAACCACCATGGAGACACAACAGTATGCTTAATAGCTGTTAATGCAGCTTTTCCTTTTTTTAGATTCAAAAGCAAGCTTGTTTTGGGCACCAAGCTGCCAATATTCAAAAAGAGAAGAGTAGCAGTTACTTGCAAGGACTCTCTGCCACTGAATTTTTACCCACTGCAAGTACTAGAAGTGGAGTTTTAGGAACTGATATTCACTTTAACGCAGTAATTGCTATTTTTCTAGACAAGAATAAACAAGCAGGAGATTAGAGTGCAGGACTACCAGAAGAGCCAGTGGCTGCATAAGGAGAAAATAAGGAGAAAACACACCTATTTCTGAATTTTTCTGCTTACAAGTCATCTAACGCAGTACTGTAAGAGGAACAAAGATAACATTCTCCACTACCCCTTCTCTAGTGACATGGGGATGTCATCTGTATCTTCCTTCCTTGTTATTATGCTCTTGTAAAAATGCTTGTAATAATTGCTTCTTATTATCAAAGTCCAGTACCAGATAAAGGAATAAAACTCGCAGCTTCTCAGTTTTTCTTGCTGTTTATTGAGCTTTATCACAACTTTAGCACGTCACCCTAACCTGGGTTTAACACACCAAAGTGTGTGCTGCCTTACAAGTGCTGGAATGCCTTNATTTCTGAAGCTTCTTGTAAATAAGATGCTGTATCTTTGCTTGTTCTGCATGCAGCAATTTCTCCCAAGCCATTGAATACAACAGTCTTAACTACAGGAGCCAACTTTGTAAGGAAGATAATCAGGTTATATTCACTTAGTTCAAATGTACCCACTTTAATTCAATTTAATTGACTTGATAAATATGTGTGAGTGTAGAAGTGTTTCACAAACACAACCATGTTCATGGATCTGTGTATGTTATAATTTTGTTATGTACTTACTTTATCTGATGAGATGTGCTCTAGATAGTAGAGAGATTTTTTTTAAAAAGAAATTTCCTCTAACAAAATCTAAGTGGAACCAAAGCAGCCTTTGTGCAGGAAAAAATCTGTCCAAGTAATGTTCACTTAGGCAGTATTTCTTCTGTAAATAGTGAGTTCACACCTTAATCACCCTGTTTTTTGCACATAAGTGCTCAGAGGAATGTTCTCACCAGACAGACCATTGTACCAGGCATTCATCTTGCACCTTCCTGCCTTCCACCACACAGCACAGGCACCAGGCCAGACTCAGCCCAGAGGAGTTTGAGCAAGATCAAACACTAAGGGGCAGATCTGTGCTGCACTGCTTTTCTGACTTCCCACTCCCCACTCCGTTTTTTTGAAGTGGAGCAGAACTTTTTCAAAACTCCAATGAACCTGAAATGTACTTGCAGCCCTTCCTGAACATGGCTTCTACCAGAAATGCCAGCTTCCAGGCTCTGAATGGCACAGTACTAGAAACAAAAGCCACTTTGCACATAAAAACATAGCAACAAACCTCAAGAGTCCCCTGGTATCCCCCAAGTCTAGATAACAAATGGATTAAACCAATTTTGGAATTTGTTTTTTCAAAATAAGGGAATGCATGATTCTCCTCTCACTGAAGTGGCAGTTGCAGCATCTCTTTAAAAAAGAGCCCCAGGATGCCATTTCTCTATATAAATCACAATTTCCCTGACTTTAATTTCTCAAGCACACCCATTCATAACTGTATTTTTCTCCCTCATAATACAGAAACTCTTTTTTGTAAACTAAATCTGCATCAAATATCAGGAAACAGCACCACACACTGACATTAGGAAGTAAAGTAAATCACAAACACTGAATTTTATCCTATTTTCATAGAGCCCTTACCCTTCCAAAAATGAAGGTAATATTCTGAGCTATTATGGTCTGAATTTCAGCAAGCTACAAAGAACACCTGAGAATGGCACTTCTACACTATTATATCATGTGCTATATGTCTTCAATTATTTCCCAAGAACCTTTTAGCAAGTTTAGAATTTTATTTAGGCATTTTCTAACTCAATTTAAATACCCTCTTATCCGAGATTTAACCAAGTCAGATCACAGTTAGGAGTTCATACCTGTCAATATTTACCATCTTACTTCAGAGTAAGATAAAGCCTAAATAACTTAGTTTTAATAAATTGAGTCAGACATAAATGAATCCAAGGAAGTTGTTCATTAAACAAGAGACTCCATATACAGCAACAGTGACAGCCTACAGTACAGCTTAGTTTTATTTTTCAGTGTTTTCATTTTATTTCTGCAATTAACAGAGCTGGAAAGAAGTATTTCCAATCTCACACACACACCCACCCCACAGGTCTTTTCCTTTCAACAGTTCATCTGCAATTTCTATTTGATTATGCTATTATCACCACAAAGTTAATTACATAGCAACACAGATTTGACATCACTTATGTCAGAGGTTTGACCAGCGTTACCTTTGCTTTGTCACTGGACAAAAGAAACTCTTTGTCTGAAAAATGCACACATGAAAATTATTTAAGGAAATATCATCTGAATTTTCCATGATCCTGCTGCAGCAGGTTTCATGGTACTGTGAATTCTCTCTGGCATAAAATAAAATGTGAGGCCCATGGCTGGGCATTCCTATAACTGCTGCTATTTTCCAAGGTTATCTGATCAGCTACATGGCTAAAAACTCTTCTTAGTGGCACTTTTTCAGATGGCAAGAATAAGATGGGATCAGAACTGATGATCTCACATCATTTTAGGGTATCAGGCTTCCTGACTTTGTAGCCACTTTGTTCACTCATTCCTCTCCCTGGATGTCAACTTTCAGTGACCCTAAAAAAAGCCTTTCACTGGAGAGAGAGCAGGGCATTACTACCCAAGTAAAGACAAAAGAAATATCCTGCACTTCAGACCCTCTGATGCTTTCCTACCTGCCCCTCTAGAGGAGCAAACCAGGCCAGTACCAAGGTCCTTGTGCTGACACAAACAGTGGCAGGTTGCAGGCAAACTCAGTGTTCCAACAGCACTCACACTTTCTGTTAAGTGCTCCTGTGGGTATCACTTGAAGAATATCAAATTTGCATTAAGCCATTAACTTAGAAAATGCTGTCAGCATTATGCAGTTCACTAACTAGCAGGGAGTACTTGAGTACATCATGGCAATAACCCCAGTGGTAGCACAATTCTCTGACCACACCAGATTCTAAATGATACCTGCAAGATTTTGATAACGAAATTAAAGAGTAAAAGCAAAAACAATAGAACAATAGACCATTCATTGTCATAATCACAAGTCATAAGGGAAAATAAATACACTCAAGAAGAGCATTACTTCATACAAAGTCATATTTTTGAAAACAGTTGAAATGTGCCACATTTCTTGATGCCTTAAAGAAATTTAAGCTCACTAATCATTTGTTGTTTTCTCCCTATTTGCTGTGAATTTCTGCAACATCTGAAGGCACTGTGGTTTTCCAGACTCCCCTTATAAAAAAAAATCAATATGTTTACTTACGCATTAGGTTGTAAATGTGCTTTTCTGCAACATGTTCCGTAAACAGCTTTATAAGGTCATCTTTTAAGTCTCTGTTAAGCTTGGTTTCTATGTAAAATTTATTCTGGAAAATAAAACATTCAAGTTTGTTTCTCACAATGGCAAGTTATTTTTCCCTTGAATAAAAACAGCTCCAAATTTTAAAGCTGTAGAATATTTCTCCTTTAAAATGCTTCCTTACTTCCTACTTACACAGGCATACATATTTATTTTGTTTTCTGTATCTACAGCTGTATCTCTATATCCACCCAGACTGGAGAGTTTGTAGACAAAACACTTCATTTTAGAACTTTTACAAGTTTTATGAATTCTCTTAACACCAAAATACAGCTGGACATCATGTTTGTACTGAAAGAAAACATTTTTTCCAATGTCTAAAGGTGATTAAGCCATTAAAATAGGTATATTACAATAATAAATCATCAATACAACTACTCAGTTCTGTGGTTCATTGACCATCTCAGAGGACAGCTACTTAAAATTAATTAGCTGTGGAAATAAGTGATATATACAAATCTATACAAAACTGAACCACATAAAAATTTTTAGGATTCCATTATCTTGACCAACTCAGCATTAATAATAAATTTACCCCTTTGAAGAAAAAAATCAAAGAAAATTTTATTCATGAACTCATGAATAGTTCCTTAAGAGTCCCTATACCTAATGTACTGTTTAGTATTATTGCTCAGTTCCCAGCCTGCAATTAACAGTAAGATTTCTTGCTGTATTTTATTGATAGGTGTGTTTTAAATGCTAAAAAAAAATAACTGCTTCAAGGCAAGTCTCCTATCATTAAAATGCTAATTTTGAAATAGAACAGCTGAATTCATCTGGACAACTTGAGTAAGAGTTAAACAGATCATCTAATAGAAAATAACACACATAATAGAAAAATAACATACAGGAACACTTATCTGATAGATTTACTAGAGGAAAGGGTATCTTAAGGGAGAAAGGTCTTTCCACATTTTCAATCAAGTTGTTTTCTTATTCACTAAAGCATTTAACAAAATTGAAACAAACTCTCAGAACACCATTAGAGCAATCTTTACATCTTTCTGTGAAACTCATTCTCTGGCCATTACCAAAACTATAAACACACTGTAAGAAACTGTCCATGGAGAAACCACTTCAATTTTCAAGGCAAGCATTCAGCAGCAGTTTTTTACCTTTAATGAAAACTGAACCTGTTAGGACAAAGGCAATCTGAGGGCTGAATCCTATTGCAGTTCAGGTTTGTTGCAGTGATGGACAACCACCTTAAAAATTTTTTTTAAATTTAGTAAACTTCCTGCTTTTGGTTCCCTCCCTGACACCATCCTCCCTGCAGAGGTTTTATCAAGGGCTATTCTATCACTCAGCTGCTTCCCCCTCACCTGGGCCTGTTCTTTGAACAGAGACTGAGGGAAAGGCCCTGCAGTGAGAATAACCCATCTCATAAGAAGCAGATTAACTTCATTTGTGAGGATTTTAGTCAATGGTGAATTGCCATTGCAACAGAAATCCACAACAATTAAAGATACACATCTCCTAGGAAGTGCTAAGCTATACACCATAATACAGTCTTTCACCAGACCATTTTCCTAAACCATTTTCACCTTGAGATTCCCAGTCTCACAACACCATGTACCCACTGGTGCAACACCCAGGAGTGTCACACACAGTATCCAACTACTAAACCTTAAGAGCTGACAGATGAGATGCACCCAGCTAAAGATATAACTTACTCTTCCTTTCCCAGTCTCAAGACAGCAAAAGCAGCTGGCAGCAATAACTGCAAACTATGATGCTTCCTTTTGCTGATGAGTTGGAAAGGATGTACTTTTAAATTTCACTACTAGAAAAGCAACACGAAAATAACTCCAGCACTTACAAGGCAGTACTTACTCACAGAATGTATGTAAAATACTCCTTACATTTGCTCACTTGGAAACACCTTTCCAAAAAGATGTCACACTCGTGTGAGTTTTAAATAGGCAATGAAAAAATCATCTACCATAAGTACTCCTTTCCAATCCACAGTGATGAAAGGGGATGGCAGAAGAGGTGTCACCTTCCCCATTCTTCCATTGTTGGTGGAAAAACAGGAAGATTTTCTGTGCAACATGTCACTACCTGGGCTGTACCAGTATTTCTTGAAAAATGTCTCTAGTCACCTAAAGGTCTAACTGCCAGAAAAAAGGGAAGCAGATTGCAGTAACTGAGAAAAATCAGGTATGATACAAACGCTCATTCTACAAAACACCATATTGCAAAGCAATCTGGAAAATCTTAAAAGATATAACTGAGTTAATGATATTAAGAGATCAAAAAATACTTGAAAGGAGAAAAAATAGTGTATAGGAGTGCTTATCATTTCATCTACATGTACATACTCACACATATTCGTGTATACAGACACAAAATGCCCTCTAGCTGATAAGCTACAAAGTGCAACACCACCCAGTAAGAATAATAAGTTTAGAGGGAATGAAAAAATTCTTTACTATTCTGAAACCAGTGTTCACAGAGGTTAGTCTCATATAATGCAACGAGATATCAGATTTTCCACAACATCTCTAATTAAAATGAACAATTGAGAATCTATGAGAAAAAAAATATAACCTCTAAATGCTGATTTTAATTTTTATTTTAGTGCAAATATGATTTTTATTCATTCCTGTGTGCAGCATACTGTGATATGTACAATCTCTATGCATCCAGAATAACCTCATTTAAATTTACAAAGCAAACAGTTACTCAGTAGGAATAAAGCACTGTGTACTAAGCTGACTTCCAGCTTAAGTTGCTTTATCTTCAGTTACATTCCAGAGCTTTTTAAGGAGCATAAGCCCACAGAATCTTAAGAGGGACAAAAGTACTTTGGGTCACCATGCTTTATGTGAAAAGTCAGCACAAGACTGAAAAAAATCCATCACCATGTGAAAAGAAAAAGTGCTTCAAGCAAAAGAAGGAATAAAACTCCCTCAGTTGTAAGGTCAGACCTCTCAGCCACCATTCAGGGTAAGCTTGGGAACACACCCTGGTCACCCACATATCCACAGGTTAGGAAGTCACCTTTCCTGTATTCCCACCATTCACACACAACAATATGGTTTGGAACATATCAGGAAAGGAAAGCACTGCTGCTATCAAAACACACAGGACTCAACCTAACAGAAAATGCTATGACATGTTCCAGTTCTACATAAAAGCTCTAGTTTTTCCTCAGCTTCATAGATTTTAAATTATTTAAATGCGTATTAAAAGCTTTCCTAAGCAGCAATATAATTATCCTTTCAGAACCAAGTTCTGAAGTGCAACTCAACAGCCTTGGAACTCCTGATTAAAGCAATCACAGAAAAGGAAAGCCCTGCCACCTCTGATATAAAGGCAGAGTTCAACAACTTAGTCCTCTCCACTTAAAAATGCCCTGAAAATATCTAAAGTAACTGCAAAGCTGGAATTTATACTGTACAGTAATTAAGGTTTCACCTCTTGTGGCTGTTTTATAATTGTATTTTCTTGTCCAAATAGAGGAAACTGCTGCTGCTGTACAAGAGGAAACTCGACCAGACACCACAATGTAAAATTGCAGGAGTATCTGTACATAAAAGTAGTTCCAAATGCATGCAGAAAAAGACTAAGAGAGACAAACATTTTTAATCCTGACTTCTCTAGAGATATTTTCCACATCATGCAAACACTGATTAGTAAGTTATATCAGTAGAAAAGTATGATATTTAATTTGACATTAGCCTTATAAACTAGCTACACAGATGAGCCAAATCAGCATTGTGTTTGGCAGTAAGAATAACTAGCAGGCAAGTCATAATCTAATTCAAGGGGGCTTATAAGAAAGATGGGCACAGGCTTTTTAGCAGGGCATGTAGCCATAGGACAAGGGTAATGGCTTTAAACAAAAAGAAGGTAAATGTAAACTAGATATAAGGAAGATTTTTTTTTCTTACAGTGAGGGTTAAACACTGGCACAGGTTGCCCAGAGAGGTGATGCTCCATTGCTGGAAACATTCAAGGTCATACATACACATAGACTAGTGGAGGATCTCTGCTCAGTGCAGGGAGATGGGACTATATGGCCTTTAAAAGGTCCCTCCCAACCCCAACTCTTCTATGATAACTCTCAAGTCTAATTTGAATTAAGTCATTTAAATAAGAAAGTGCTTGCAGAAACAGTTTTACAAATTACAAGTGGTGCTTCACAAAAGCTTTTCCTTTCAAAGGATGGAGCACTTTCACTCTTCTTTGATCTCAAGTTAAGAAGAAAATTACTGTCTAGCTACTCATTTTACAGGTCTGTTTATTACTCATTAATAATTTTTACTATGTTCAGGTATCAGTTAGACACAAACTCTAATATAAACAATGGGATACAGAGTCCTTTTCACCTGAAAATACAAACACCACAACTGTGTACAAAGACCTGGAAATCTATTTGACAATTATACCTTGTCTGGTCATATAGAAAAAGCTTTTAATGATAAAACCTGTCTAAGTCTACTGTGAACATTTTTTCAATATTAGTTACTGCAGTCTTAATTGTTAAGGACGGATTTTGACTTATGTGGTAGAAGAGCATCACAGAAATGAGCATTCAATATAGTACACACCTGAACAGCTTATTTCCTTCTGTAAATGGATATTAAATTAAGAGATCACTTAAAAAACCTGCCCGCAATAAACAAGTGAAGCTCATTATAGGTCAAAAAGTGAGTAGCACCTAAAAATATCTGCGTGCAATAGGGAAAAAAAATCTCTCCCTAGTTTTCCCCAGCATTTCATGACAGGAAGCAAGAGAAAAATTAAAATTCACCACAGGATCATATCCCTTAGCTTACAAGTGATGCTGTAGCAGCTGGATTTCATTCTGTATTTACCAGATAAAAGAGGGTATTAGAAGACACCCAGTCAAGAAAGACAAATTCCTCTTTTAATGCAACAAACCTGTTTGGCATCACTATGCTGAGAGACTGCAGCAATTTACCTAAATTCACTGGAACTTAGGAGATCCTTCTAAAAGACACTGCTTCCCAAACTCTAGGAAACTACCAATGAGAAAAATTTTGAAGAGTTTGAGTTTAAATAAACCACATCAGTTGAAATATTTTTTAACAAGTTTCTTTCCCAACAGTATTTTTTTTCCCAAGTGATGCCAAGGCAAGGGCATTTTCTGGGAGAAGCAGAAATTTCAAGCTTAAGTTACAATCACAAAAAAAAAAGCAATAAAAGTTTTGGCAGTTTGACAAAAAAAATGCAAATTAGAAACTTCCTCAGACGTACAGAAGAACTCCATAAAGTATAAAATCAACATAAACTCATAGTTGGTGGTTTCTGAACCTCTCCAAGTACACCTGACAGTGCTACGAATATGTTTTGTCTTCATCCATCCAACACTCTAAATTGCTTTATCAAATGACACAGACATTTCCAAGACATTTCTTTCTGTCTTGTCTGAATCTGTGCTATTTAAAAGCAAGAAACAATCATCTCTGTAATCTGCCCAAACTAAGAAGCCAAAATACAACAAGCCGATAAATTATCTCTGTTCAAAAAAATACAAATAATGAACTATTTGGGATGGCTTTTTGCCCAATCACAACAAAAACCATTCTTACCACTCCCAGGAAAGAAGTGTTAGGCCAGAAACCAACTGCAAAACCCTACATTTAAAAAGCACAGCTTCCCCTTTCTCTCCCCATAAAACTTTTTCAGTATTGTTAGGCAGGTAGCAAAACTAGGCATGAATCATAGGTTTACATGTTAAAAATCATTATAGCTGCATTTTATTCTTTTCACTTCTAGTCAACATCTTATGTATGGACATATTTACTTGAAAATAATTTTCTAAAACTTACCATATATATGAAAAGAGGCACAATGCTCTGCAATGCTCCCATATACTGTCCAAGAGCTATGTTAAATCTTTCAATATAGAGATCTGGAGGGCTGGCCTGCAAGAAACCGTAAAAGTCAGGTTGTAATTTGAACAAGAGAAAGATCTGGAACAGCATGGGCTATGCTTTCATAGCAAACTCAAACCACTACAACTGTTTGATACACCAGATCCACACAAAGCAAGCCACACATCATTCCAGAGTTTCTGCTGTAACTCCCTCCAGCAGAACCAATCTTCCCTCAGTAACTAGTTTTGGCCTAGGACTATATGTCAGTGCCCAGCACAAGGGCCATTCAAGAGGAACAAACTAGCATTTAGCAAATGCAAATAAAAACACTTATTAAAGACCAGACCTTTGTTTAGAAAGCACTACTTGTCATGCCTAGAATCCATAACCAAACTTGAACAAGTGCTACAGGAGTGTGTTCCAACCCCCTCTGAGTGATTACTCCATGACAGCAGGGTGGCACTAAGCTGTGCTTTGCAGCAGAGCTGGCACGTGGCACATCCTCCAGCTCCAGGGAGCACCGTCCTCCACGTTTTTAAATTTGTACATTTTTGCTAGGTCACCTAAGGCAAGGCAAGTATTCAGGCAAGTGTTGAGCTGGAGAGACTAGGAAGAAGCAACACCTTCAGACAGAGCTCTGCATCCAGGGTCCTGTATGTGCCAACTTTGTGACAGGCCTTGTAGAGCATTGCTACTTTCTGTGTGCAATACCCTGTTTCACAAAGCAGGAGATCAGGAAGGTAAAAAGATCTGTTTTGCAGCAAGCTAAATTAAATTGAGAAGGGAACCAGAAAAGTGAGAAGCACTAACCACTGTTTCTGTTCTAATAATTATTTGGAAGGATGCAAGGGAGCTGTGTTGGAGCATCAGACAAAAGCACTTAAGACACCCTGATGGACAGTTCTGATGGAAGTAGAGCTGGGGTAAATGTGTTCCTCCATTATCCAGTTCTCAATCCCCCCCCACGTACACTGCTCTGCCTCTCTCCAACTCCTGCTCTGGTCTTTCCAGAGGGGTTGGGTGGCTGCCTGAGTTCTACTGTTCACATACAACACATAAAACAGCAAAGTGCAGCTTGCTAACGAGAAGCAAAACTTCTCTTCCCTGGCACTGTTTTCCCCTCTGAAGCACCAAGCCAAAAGAGGAAGGAGAACACACCAGTAACTGGGACCTTGAAAGAAAGCCCAAAGATTTCCCCAAAGCCAAAGCATCTGTGGCAAGAGAATCACTCCAGGTTTAGCTGCACCTCAACCACTCTATCAGAACTTAAAGCTATCTTCACACAGCTGATTTTTCAGCCTTTGTATGGACATTCACCAGGGGCCCTGAGAGAACAGCTACAATTTACGTTGATATTTTGCTCTATTAAGTATTCTAAATTTATGAAAGGGGTTTTTTTCCTTTAAACCAGCTTCTTTTGCCTCCCTTCTTAATATGCTTAATGAATATGTGGGTAATTCTCACAGCCAACACCAATACAGAGCAGACAGTTCAGAAAGAAAAGCAAAACTGGCAAAGGAATAAAGAATGTTATTTCATATGCAGTTCCCAAAGGTTATATGGTTATTCCTCATTTTGATCATCAGGTTTTAATCTTATTGCAGATGCAGTTCTCAGGGGTGGCCAAACAAATTTTAGTTCAAAATGCCAACAATTTATAAAAGTGGCTATGAGCTCCAAGGACTCGTTTTCATATATAGTTACATATATAATTTGTTGCAAATAACATGCAATGAAATCTGCATTTCTAAGCAGTATGTACTCCTGCTTCACTCCTTTTCAACCTCAACTTTAAATATGGCTATACTCTCAGATTTGTAAAGACTTGGTATAATGCTCATATAAGATTAAAGAAAAAGGAAAATGCTACTTCAAAGAACATCAGACAAAAGGAGGCCAGAATGTGACACAGTACACCACTCTTCTTTCAATGATAGATTGTTCTTTCCATTAAAAAAAAAAAAAATAAGAGAGAGAAGCTGTCTGGACAGTGTGTGACTTAATCCCATGAACAGACTCTAGCCAATGTATCCAGTCAGCCTGCTACTCTTTTCACAGGGGCATTAAGGCAGAGAAAACTCTCCTAGCTCACTTCACACAGCCTATGTCACAGTAAGAGAGATGTTTTATGAGGGAACAACAGCTGCACTCCCAGCTCTCTGCTGGGAATGACCTCAAGAGTCCTCTAATGGAAGGACACCTGGTAGATGTTACCACCACCACAGCCTTGCAACCAAGTGGAAAACAACTGCTCTAGATAAAGACAAAAAACCTAAGAAAAGTGCTGACAGCTTCAGAGGAAGCACTCACTAGTGTCAGACAAATATCAGGCCTTGGTTTTAACCTCTGCAACACAGAAATAATGGTATTAAACTGCTTTACCAGCATGAAATGGCACCTTTCAGTTTTATTCTCCTGAGAGCGTTTCAAGTCAAACCTCAACATTCAAACCAGTAACAGGGAAGGAAAAAAAAAGCAGCTTGACAAACAAACTCTCCTCAACTATTGCTTGATTTGTAAACTACTAAAATACTCAAGCCAAAGACAAATCAATAGTAGTCTTCTCACAGCTCATCTATGAATTATCGTAATCTGTGTGAGGGAAACAGAACCATCTGCTTTCTGTTCATCACAGTGTTACCTGCCAGGCAGATCAATTACTTGTTGGAGCACAGGAAATTTCTCCACACCTCTACAGTAACATTTATAATACAGTAACTGGACTAGCTTTATATAAACTACTTGAATTTTATAAACCTAAAAGCAGTGCACAGTACCAAATTTATAAGTAAACTGAAGTTGTTGAGATTTTTTTATTAAATGGCCATCATTAGAGTACAATTTGCATTTAAAATCTACAGTTATTCAGCTATAGCTATTAAAAAAAAAGGAAACTGCTTAGGCTGACACTTTTCACTCCTGGTCCTGGTCCAGAAAAAGAGAACATGTACATTCAGCTGTTTTAAGTACAGGGGGAGGGGCAGCCATTTACTTCTTACAACTCCCCAGCAACTATTAAGTCTTTAAGTTCACTCCTATCTTACCCAAGGGATGTATTACAGAAGCTATTCAAAGAAAGAAAAAATACTCACTGCTAGCCTAAGGTTTTCCAGGAAGGAAAAGGATCACTCATTCTATCACTCCTCATCCTGGATACTATCAAACTGTCAGTTGAGGGGTTTTTGTTGTGTGGTTTGTTTGGGTTTTTTGAGGGGGGTGTATGTTTGTACTTTTTGGTGTGTTTTGTTTTTGTAGGGTTTTTTTAAGACCTTTTATACAGGCAGACAGCTAAAATCCTCTTATATTTGCTCTCATCTACCACTCACAGGGGTAGAAGAAGTTTTCCAGTAACAACTGTACAGTGTGTTTGCCCACAAGAGCACTGGATGTTGGGCTGGATTTCCCAAACTGTGGTACAGTTGCATTTGATTAAAATCTTCAGCTTGGTTTGTGAATTGACTCCTTCTTAGTATAAAACACTATGGCTGCTGTCTAAAAGCTGATGCTAAAGACATCATTTAACCTCCTTACACATGACAGTGGACATTTCAGCACCAAGATAAATGAGAAGGAACAAGAAAACACATTTGAGAAAGGATGACACGCAAGACAAACACAGTCAAACAAAACAAGCAATTGGAGATCCAGTATACTAAATTACCCTTCCCTTCCTTGTAATCTAATATCTAGACATTTCAATGAACTTGTGGGCCATAGACTGTATACATGAAAAAGATGCGTTTTTTTCAGTTTGAAAAACAGTTTGAATGTCATTCTCTAACTGAACATATGAGTGAAATCAGAAGACATGCTGCTGGCTCAACACAACTCAAAAATGGCTTACAAGAGAGAAACAGAGATGACAGTTCTGTGTTTGAGGAACACAAAGTTAATCTGTTTATCAATAGTTGTCTGGCACAATCAAGCAATATATTCAGTAAAGCTTACACTCCTATGGTGAATGGGCAGTTCCATTTTCCTGGGAACATGCTCACTGACAAACTGCCAGCACATACACTGCAGCACCTCTCCTAGGCCTGCCAAGTGAACAAGGAGAATGGCCATGACTACACAAATTAACCTGTTACTCACAAAAGTGGTTTGAATCTTCTAAACCCATCCTTGTTCTTTCTCAAGAAAATCTGTTTACCTTGCCCAGCAATGTATGTGATGCCCACATCTACCCCAGTAGACATGGGCATTATTAAAACTTTTTTACAAAAAACAGACATCACACTAAAGCACAATTCATTCACAAGCTGTGTTTTCCCAGCCAGGTCTGCACTCAAACTTGTTCAAAGCTGTACAGCTTCATGACATAACCCATGTAATTTTCTCAGGTTAGCTTGCTCATGGAGACATCATTTTTAATGGCAATTCTGGCAACATGGTGACCCCCAGATCTACTTCACACACAAAGCCTCTTCTTCATGTCCACACATGAAGATACATGTGTGTTTTTCAACACTTCTGGTTTCTGCCATCTCAGTTCAACTCGTCCGTTTGTTTGGATTCGGTTCACTGTGATTCACAGCAGTAAAGGCTTATTTCACATACACAACTAATCAATGTTCTCCCAGCAAAATTGATGGATAAATGCCTACAGCTCTAAGTGCTTGGGGGTTTTTCTCCTTTTTAAATATTTTGGACCAGATAAATGCCCAGTTTCAGTCTCCTCTTTGAGAAATGAACTGTTCATATTAACAAATGACCCAAATGGACTCTAAGAAACACCACTGATAAGAAAAGAGTTAGGAAATCCAAGTTCTCAATTTCCATTCCCCACCTCTATTTCTCACCTTTTCTAAAGGCAGAACATAGAGGAGGTAGATTTGTTTTCTACATAAGTCTTTGAGAGACTACTGCAACTATGAAAACTATTTCAACTAATTTCAAATTAGCAAGAGCTAATTTGAGAGCTAATTTTATGCTCCAACAGATGAGCACGACTTGTGAAATAGGCTCACAGTTTCTCAGTTAGCTACCAAGTCAGACTATGCCTATACAAACAGTGTAACCTAAGAATGGACTTCTTCATGTGGATGGAACAAATAACCTGGCCTCCCATAAGTAGAAGACTGAAGTCTAATCATACCTTCATTAGCAATCTGATTTCCTAGGTTTACACAAAAAGCTGTCACAGATGATGTTGTCAAAAGTTGTATTTTACAGACTAGCGTAACTGTTCAATTACAATACAGCACTACATAAAGGTAATTAAACCCTCAGTGTACCTCGCAAGGAAAGCAAAATACACCTATGATACAATTTGGAGTAAAATTACCCTTAAAGTGTAAATCAAGAACTGCTATGAGATGGTACCCAGCACATAACTCTGCTGAAGTCAGAAGTTCAGTTTTGCCAGTCCCTCAAAAGCACTACCTGGATGCATTTTTATACCACCCTGATCATACACAGAGCTCACAAGATAAATGTGACAAGCCACTTAAGCTTCACTACACAAGTGTTTGTAAGTGGCAAGTAAGAAAGTTCAGAACTTCATGTGAGGCTTGAAATAGGGCATTTTTATTAATCAAATTAGTGCTTCAGAAAGAATAGGGGCAGGAAATGACAGGCTCCTCACCACTGGATGAAAATTCTGTATAATCCTAGAGGCCAAGGGAAGGTAAATGTGAGACAGCAAGTAAGAAAGACAAGATAAGGAAGGAACAGATAGTCCACAACAGATATTGCTAACCTGTATTTGAAAACAGATGACAAGTGACAGTGACATGCTACAAGGAGTGAGTTCCCAGAGATCTGGCAGTCCTCAAAATGGCAGAGTGGCTTTCACAGTAACCTGATGTGGTGGCAGATACCCCTTTGAGCTCTCCAGGACCACCATGGGCTGCTACCAGCACCTCCCTGAGTGGGGCCTCTCAGAGCCAGCACACTCTCCAATTTGATTTTTCTCTCTGTGCTTTAACCATGTAGCAGTAGTAGAGAGAACCTTGCCCATGACATCTGTCATACTTTCACTTTAATATTAAACCTCCTTTTGCCAATACCTTCCTGGTGATTCTTTGAGCATCCTAAAAGACTCATCCACAATGCCTGACCCCAATGGATATTGGCCCAAGGAAACAACAGGTGAGAGGATATTTTCATACACTGCACCAACTGGTTTCAGAGCTGACAAGACAGGAGGCTGAGAAGCTGTAAGGATTAAGATCAGGAAGGAAAACTTTCTGGAATGACAAAACAAAGACTCTCCCTGGGGCCAAACAGCAGACATGCAAGTTATCTGCCAACACCAGTGACTCCTCAGTTAAGTCATGTTCAGCATAAAAAAATATAGTTCACAATAAATAAAAAAAAAATAATAGATCCCTTTTTCTGTTTTCTCTAAATAGAAAAGGTGCAACATGATAAATAACTGGTTCTCAGCCCTCAGAATACTGAAATTATTCTATCTAAAATGAGAATAATCTACTGCATTTGCATAAAAAATCTGCTTTTGTACTAGGCTGGCTCAAAACCACAGTGCATTCTCATTGTCAATGCTCTGAGTACTTTCCAGTGTCTTTTGAAGACATGCAACAGGTAGAGTATTTGATTTTAAATTACTTTATTAGAGTGCATAAGAATAAGTTAAGCCAGAAACACTAGTGCCTAATGCAAATACAGTTCTATTCATTTTAAAGAGAGATGTATTTAATTTGAAAGCATATGCTTGTGTATCCACCCTACCCCTCACACCTGAATGACTCAGCACTTACCCACAAAAACAGCTGACATTTTTTTGAACCACATCCATTATCAATGAAGTGTTTCCAAATAAAGCATCTTAGAAAAATCATCTGTATACTTACCATGTACTTCACAGACCCCAAGACAAGAGTAAATAAACTAATTAGTGTTTTCTGCAGCCACACTTTTTTTTTTTAAGCTAACAAAATCCAAAATTCCAATCAAGAATTAGGGAAATTTAATTCTCAATTACTGAAGGCTCCACATGGCAAAACTCAATCTTAAATAATGCAAAGAAGCTGGTCAGACATCAGCTGCAGCAAAGGAAGGCAATCCTTGCTTAGAGTCTCTCCATAAGTTGAAGAGAGGATTATTTACTTACAAACAGAGTAATGAGGGAGCTAAAAATGTCTTGGTACGGGGAGGTCCCATATCAAAGAGCTGGTGGCCTGATGACATGCAATTCATCTCATCTAAACATACTATTACTCAGCAAGCACAGAGCTTTTCACCCAATGTATAACATGCCAAGGATACATCAGCCCACCCAAATTTTCATACCACCTCTGCCAGCACTGAAGATCAACTTTTTTGAGGTGAAAATCTGCAAAGCAAACCTTCAGGAATGCACATGGCAAACACACACCAACACCACACAAGGTGTCTTGCAGACAGGATGACCACAGAGCGTGACCNGCAACATCACACAAGGTGTCTTGCAGACTGGAAATGCAGAAGTTACACAGGATGACCACAGAGCGTGACCATGGGGCCAAAGCCCTGGGACACCTGAGTGCCACCACTCTGCTGACTCCTGCTGGTCAGGCAAGCTGAGGGCTATACACACAGGGCAGGCTGGGGGTGGGAAATAAATACACAGATAGGGAGTTTCTGCAGTGAATGCCCTGCAGAAAGAAGCCAAACTCCAATAAGGCTGGATCCATGCAAGAGCAAGTCTGACCAGTCTCACTTTTACTGCGTGGTACCTGAGTTTTACTGCTCTGCTGTTGACGAGTGGTTCCTGTAGGAAACAGCTTGCTCTGGCATGTTGGTTACATGCAGATATTCTGCAACCCACTTGCCATTAAACTGTTACACTTCTACATAAAGAAGTTGCTTGGCTTGTGCAGAAAAAGATACTGCATTTGTCTGCCTGTTCAGTTTATAATTATGTTTTCTCACACAAATCAGCATTCCTGCTTATACTGGGCTACATTTGCATCTCTGCATGTAAAAAAAAGTATTTATCTTGCATCAAGACACACCTTGCCAATTAAACAGAACTCTGCAATTTGCTTAAATATTGTTCGCAGGTGCAATGAGTTTATGTCAGAGAAAGCAAAATACCACATGTAGTGCATTAAAAGGATTGGGATACGTACGGTTTTTTATTGTTTGCCTGCATGAACCAGAAACTTCCAAGCAATCAACATTTACAAAGTAATTTGTAGTTGTGCCTAGACTAAAGATCTAGAATTGCATTTTCAACATAAATCCCAAGGCACTGAATGTCACTGAAATGTATTAAGACCAAAGAAGTATCAGGATAATAAAATACATTGTAGTAATTTCTTAAGAGGATATTTCACAACCCATAGCTAAAACAGTTCTTTTACAGAATTTTCTGAGGCACCTGAGTTTTACCTCAATCACCTCAAAAAGATCCATCTACCCCTCAAAAGCTAAGTCATGTCATGTCAGACAAAAGTCAAGTAATACACTCAAAGATGGTATCATGTTACATTATAGGTGTGCCTAACCTACATAAAGGAAATTTTGCAAGACAAAGATTGCATTAAACAGTTGTCTCAATTATTCTTTCAACAAGCTGATGTTCAGAAGGGAACTTTGTTTTTAGGCAGAAGCATTTAATGCTCATATGTGCTAAAGCAAACTTTAAAATCAGCTGCCTCAGTTTTGGAACTTCAGAGGAAACAATCAAAGACTAACACAGAGTAAAGGATTTGGGGTATTCCAAATTTTAAAGCAAAGTAATGCAGTATACTACCATGGGATATATCAGAAGAACTGGCTAAACCCGTATAGCTGCAATGAATCATAGTTCTTACAAGCAGAAGAAAAATATACAGGCTGCACCAGCTCAGCTGAACCAAGGAAAGGCTTTCTTTTAAATGCTGCGTTCAGTGACTCTAACCAATTTTTACAGAACAGGGAGGCTGTCACTTCATGAGGAATAAAGAGAATGTAAAAGAGAAAAGGAGACAGAACATAGCTCAAGATACTTCATAGTCATACACCATGCCTATTAAATGCTGGGTGGTTACTTTTCTTTATAAGGAAAGCCACAAGTGGAAAAGAGTGAAACCAAAAGGACACTAGAGAGGTCCCAGTGCTATAAACTTTGATGGGAATGCACGTTCCATCAGAAGTATCTGATGCAGCTAAAAGCAGTAAGACTGCTTTTGACTGACAAATTAGTTACCAATGTTTTAGAACCACAGAAGGAGCTGCTGTAGTTTAGGGTTGCTTTATATTTGGGATCTCTTCTTTATGCACTGCAAGTCAGTAGAGAATTCAAACATCCTTTGTGGAAGTAATAAAAGTTGTAGGGAAAAATCAAACAGTGCTGCTGCTACAGCAATGACAATTTCAAGTACCTGTCTGGAGATCCCAGCCTAAAAGGAATGTTCAACAAGGAATGCACATGAAAACAATAATGGACACACAAATAAGATGCAGAGAAGGATAGGGATACACAAACTGTATCAGGACTGCTGTAAACCACTGACATCTAGAGATAGGCAAGAAAAATGCAGAATAAACTGTAACACAAAATTTCATACGTAATAATTATTAATTTATATTTCACAATCCATATTCAATTCATTTAAACCTTTTCCTTTATATTTTCCCTTTTGTGCTGCTTGTGGTGCACGAGAGCCATAAGCAGTTTCTACAGATTTACACAGTAATGGCAGGCATTCATCTCACGTGCTCAAATCGTGTTTGGCCGAAGTATTTACATCCCAGATTATCCTGTATTTCCCATTCCCAAGTCTTTGATTCTATATTACACACTCAAGTTTAGCCACTGTTCTCTATGTGGCTCAGGTCTCTAAGGCTTGGCAGTGCCATGCAGCTGGATCTAGTATTTGGTATCCTGACAGCCTGTTAGTGAATGAAGTGGTCCCCAATTTAGTAAGCCACTGTAAATCAGTCTTAATGGCAATTCCCTCCTATACCACTGCTCTGATATAATCACAGATCCCAGGAAAGACAGAATTAGATTGTGCAGCTTCTTACCTGCAGCTCCTTTGAGACTCTCTCTAAGTGGTTAGTTATCTTTTTTATTAGGTCACTATACATCTGTTCCGAATGCTGCTGGCATACACACTTATACACACAACTGCAGAAACAAATATAGGAACAAACAATGAACTTACAACAGTTTGCAATGAAGGGTAACAGATTTCAAAATATTTCGTTCAGGTTTCAATTTAGAGGATTATAATGTTAATTGAATGATTGCTGAACTTTTAAATACAGTCCTAAGCCTGGAATGAGCTCCAGCAGACTCTTACATGTCGCCTGGAGGCTCCAGGCTGTCCATCCCATTCCCCTTCCCCAACCTCATGTTAACTTACAATGAGTTCTCTTAACAGTGCACTTCAAAACAGCCAAGACAATTCTGTCAACAGCACACTCCTAATTCTGGTTTTTGTCTCTCCTATGTGAACGAAGTCTTCATTAAAATAATTTAATGAATGTATGAATATTCTAGACAAGCATCACAGAAGTTGCATCAAAACCCTGGTAACTTTCAAAAAGAAATGGCAAAAGTTCTAAAATTACAGACCCAAGCACATGACTCCTTTCTTTGTTGCTTAAATTCTAACAAAATCCTACACTTTCATAATAAAGGAAGATGCAGAAAAGGAGCAACAAAACTTTACTTCTAATTTCATGGCTTGGCTGTGTTAAGTCTCATCTTTAGTTTTACCTTTGTTTTCTAGAACATTTTATTGCTCTCATACCGCAATATAACATCTGCAAAGTAAAGCTATTTATTGAAAACATTATTTACAACAGTTATAAAACAAACACATGTATTACTTTCAACAAGAGGTTATTAAGGTCATCATCAGGACTAACACAAACATTAATCTGTACCAAGCAGCTTTTATTCTTCTTGAGTGCTTTCATTCTTTGAAGTCAGCATTTTGGAATCTAGTTGCCAAAAACCAAGAGGCACAGGAAACCTTCACCTGGTATCTCGGGCAAGTCACATCTCCTCTGTTCTGCTACATCCTGCATTCCCCTGCACCAAGTACTGGGACAGCAAACAATTTAGGCCAGACTGCTCCCTAGGACATGTGCAAACAGGCTATTTCCAGCGAGGGCCAGATCCCAGACTCGAATTCTGCAGGTTTCTAATGCCACCAAAAGCCTGAAGCTATGGGACAGCAGCACTGTGTCACCACAGGGGAACTATGACTTTCCAATTCTCTGCTGAGAAGGTGAGACAAAGGCAAACTACAGAGATGGCATTAAAACTACTGTACACTGTGGGCTATTGAAATTTTCCTAAGGCAAGTGAGAGGTTACACATCAACTTCAAGCCTTCCAAGGCCAAGACAGTTCTCTCATTCAACAACTGCAACTCTCACAGTCCACTGGAAGGTTTTGTAAGTGAATTAGCAGTAACTAAGAAGTTTGTATTCGTTCCCTTTGACAACTTCCAAAGACCCCAAAATACAGTGTTCATTTCTATGCAAAGTCTGCTCACTTGGTGGGTCATGCTATTTCTTAAAAACCAAAAGACATCCCACACTTCTATTATTATATTTTAAAAATAAACGAGTATCTGTAATTTGACATTGTTTAAATAATATCAGTCAAAGTTGTCCTTTTTCTTTCATATAAAGTCTACCAATAGCAGATCCTATTTCAGAACAAACAAGTGCAAAAGCCACTTTGGCATGACACTCTTTGTAAGCTAAAATACCAATTTAATTTGGATGAAAGAGAGAAACGCTGATAAAAAAAGTGAGACTGACTTTTGTGATCTCTTACAGATGAGTCAGCTGGGTAACCACAAAGGACACAAATTTGTCTGCTCCATAACTAAGCATATACAGCCACTTCCACTATTTCACTCCTTAATTTCCATGTAACTAAACAATTAAGTGAATTTTGAAGTACACTTCTGCTTAGTGTTACATACACCATTGCTGCCTTTACTTTTGCAACACATTCTGTAGTCAAACATCAGCCCTTGTATGCACATGCAGGGTGTTTACATGTTATTTGAACACTTCTATTTTGAGGCTCCTTCCCCATTTTAAGATCCTGTTTCCAGTTCCTGATTGTGGGCTGGTTTTGTGAATCATCCTCTCCCTGCTATTACCCAAAAGAAGCCATCAGCCTGTTAATTCTTCAGCATAAGCAAACACCTTAGGACACTGGAAGGCAAGCATCAGGCAAGACAGATGAATATCCAAGACCCCTAAATTGTCTTTAGGAACAGAAAACTAACTGCACTGCACCTGGCAGGCAGAGGAGGCTGCCACAAATACAACTGTCCACGTTTTCCTTGTGTCAAAGTTTCCTTCACATCTCCCTACCAATACATCCAACCCTTTTATTATAAAAGTGACTACACACAGGCAGGCCTTGGACTCAAATTTGAAAACAGTCATTAATGACACTTTGATACCTTACAGGTAAACAGATCCATAGTAAATATCTGCATACACACCTGGGAAGTTCTCTCCTACCTTTCACTGCTGGGGAGTAGACACCTACAGTTATCACTGACCATGTCAAATGTAGTAGTTTAGGTATTTAATAATGTATTTTGAGTCTGCATTATGGAAACCTTGATTCCTTTAGTCAGCACCAAAGATGACCAAAAAACCCACTGTATTTTCACCTCAGTTTCACTGTAAAAAAAAATGTAAAAGATATGTAGCTGTTTGAACCACTTCAAGAAACATCCCATTTTTTCAGACTGAAGAACTGGCCTCGTTCTTTAGTCTGTTCTCCTATTCTAGAAGTAGAGAGGATCTAAAGTCCAAGTCTGCTGCAAACTCTCAATAATATTCCAAGCAAGCATCCTTATTAAATTCAATTAAAAAAAATCAATTTTCCTTCTCTTTTCAACCTTGTCCAGATTGTCGGTCAAAGAAACAGTCTAAAAATATTAAAAAAAAAAAAAAAATTAGCCTTCTGATTAGGAAAGGCCATATCAGAATAATTACAACCATAGACATAATTTTTCAAACAAAACTGACACACAGCCTTTACCAGTAACACAACTACAAAGAATCTTTTGTTTTGGTAATGGTAAAACACATGCAACAGACATCTGTGCATCATTACAGTCCTGCATCAGGTGTCCCAGATGCATAGGGGTTATCTAAGAGAAACTCAAAACCCAGAATTCATTCAATAAACAAAACTTTTGCAGAATGAAAAGGTGACAAGGATGGACTCCAGTTATCTGCAAACCTTAACTAGGTATAGATCTACTCAAGACATTAAACCTTTAACTTTGCACATCTACACTTTATCAGAGATAACTTTCAAGAGATGTTGACTTAACTCTTACTGAAGACTGTTTGCACACAGGATTTCAAACTGGGAAAAGATTTTTATTCCTTGCACTAAAGGTGTCTCTCAATTCAAATTACCATCTCAATTATTTATACAGATGATAATATCTGCATCCTGCTAACAGCAGTTCCAAAAGTTTGGAAAGGAAAGAGGAAGTTTATTAGAGTTTTCAACTGGAATTAAGAGGGAAGACTGAACACTGTCTTCTACCTGGTTCCCTAATCCAAAGTTTCAAACTGCAGAGACATAGTGGCTAAGAGCAAGTGGGCATGAGACAAGAGAGCTGAAATTCTCCAAGAACAGCCATCAGGGACTGAGCTGGCAGCATTATTTCAGAGTGCAACACTGTGGTAGAGAAAACCAACACAGCAGTGCTACTAGTGTTGCTGCCAAGGGCCAGTGGTTTTAACAGCATCTTGGCCAGTAAATGCAGTAGCAGCCACCCAGTTTCTGTCCTATTTACCAACACCCTGAATACACCTTTCCATCCTATTTACCAATGCCCTGAATATTTACCAACACCTATAGAAAATATCTCCATTTTAGTTAATCTCTTAAGACACTGCCAGGTCTCTAAAGCATTCAGCCCTTTGGTTTAGAGGAGTACGATTTGGAAGCAAATCCCCTACCTCCTCCAGTACTGAGCACTAGCTTAGCCTGCAGGGTAGTTGTGGTGTGTGATCAAGTCCCCTTCCAAACAAACTGCAGCTCAAAGGCAGGTACAACTCAAAACTTCCCCAGACAAGAATGGACTGAACCTTCAAACAGCCTCTAACTGCACATGCAGCCAGATGGCTGGGAAAGAGGAAACCAGACCAAATCTACTTGATGCAAAACACACAAATGACAATTTACCTGGATGGAGTTGACACTTCTATTTAATTCTGCATGCCTGCTGCCCCAAAGTGGTTCCCATTAGATATGGTAAAGAAGCCTTTTGAAACATTTGAGTCAACTGCCTGCCAGTCTTTTCTTCCCTTTTGAGGAAAGGGTCTTTGATACATCTCTTACTACCTTACTAAACATCTCTTGTTTAGAATCTCTTACTATACATCTCTTAAAACCTTACTAAACAACTGTGGTGGAGCTTACTATAATGTCAGTGTTTTAAGCACTGACGCATTTTAATTCTCTAGCATTTATTCCTTTTAACATGGAATGTAGTTATGTATCTATTATTCACTCATTCCAACCATTTAAACAATACATATATATATAAATATATATATATATTTATTTACATACAATATAAACCCCACATAAACTTCCCACTTCCCTCCTCAAAGATATGAAATATGACATATTCAGAGGCTTCAAGATAAACCAAACATTTGACTTTAAAGAAGAAAAATCAGTAACACAGCACTTAAAATATTTCCTTACCTGTATATTTGTTCATAGGAAATAGGGATGTAGTCACCAGGACTCTGAGTTAAAAGCTGATCTATGGCACTATCCAACTTTGGCCAATATGTGCTCTTATAGTCTTCAATTGTTATAACATTCATTACTGCAAGAAAAAAGATAAAACTGCATTTAGTAACTTCACCTAAAAGATTTGAAGCAAGTAAATGCTCTGCCATTAAGCTGGGCAAAAAAACTGGGAACAGCTCACTTCCACCAAAATAACCTCATCTAAAACTGAAGCCCAGACTTGAATTTGTACCTTTTTACTTTCAGAAAATGAAGTAAAATCAGAAAACCTGCCAAATCAATACCTGGGTATTTCTCTGGGGCCAAGCAGCAAGAAAAAACTGGGGATTTCTAGCACTAAAAAATAACAATTTTTTTTAAAAAGAGTAGCTCAAGGCAATAAATCATGACATTTTGTGCAGTCTAGAATCAACAATTAGCACAGGGTCCTCACATGCAGAACAAGCTTTGGCCAAAATTGGCAGTTTTTTGAATACTCCTTCCCAGCAGATTTATTAATTTCACAAGTCTCAGGTGGGACAAGCAGATTGGTCTAAAGGCTGATGCAATTCCTTCTGCCTTCAATTGCAGTTAGGCTTCCAGGCAACTTTTTTGAATCCATATTACAGTTCCCCTCTAGCAGGCACAGTAATACTCCTTTTCCAGATAAGAATCAACACAGGGAAGAACAGGAGGTTGTTTAAATGAGTGTTCCACATCATTCCCTGACTTTCCTCCTGAGCTTCCCAACTGCACCTTCTTGCACAAGTGGGTCAGTGTGCCTTCCCAGACACGGGAGAGTTTCAATCTCTCTCTTTTCAGGGAGGATTTCTGAGCTCACCACACATGGCTCAGTTCCCAGAGGTTACCACCTTCCCTCCAGGGACACACTCGCAGGAACACCCTGCTTGTCACACCAGCAGTGTCACAGCACCCACCCAAAACAGAGCCCTCAGCAATTAACAGCCTTTACTTCATATCAAAACTATCCAGTCCAGGAAATCAAAAATCATTTCTTCATTTGAGCTCCACATGTGGGTCTGGCTAAACAGAACAGAGAATAAAGAACTTCTCAGCCCACACAAACCAGTTTAGACACCACACTGAAAAGAAATGTTTTGTTAGGGCTGCATTTTAAACATATGTAGATGTAAATTCACTGCTGGGCTTGAGGAGCAAGATTTCTGAATTTTATTTTCACAAGGAGTTGAAAGGAGCTGGGTTAGTCACTTTTGGCAGCATTATGAAGAACAAGTCTAAGGAAATACAGGCAAAACAGTAACAGTACCGTGAGAAGAAAAAAAAAAAAGAGTATAAAGAGACCATGGAATAGAGGTGTGGCAATGAAGTTTTTAAATGCTATCCGTAAAACCAAATATTACAGATTGCTGTTGTGTGTCTTCTTAGGGTATTTCAGCCAAAGACTTTGCTTAGAGAAGAATGTTGGTGCAGCACCCCCAGTCCTCTCTGCACTCAACCAGCCAGTGGTTCTCTCCTGCCTCACTCGTGTTACAGAACCAGATCTAGTTAACCCAGCAACTGTCTGAGCAGTGAACAGGTCACCTCTACCAAGTGCTGCAGGATGCTGCAATCTCAAAGTACATTTGCCAACAAGTTAACAAAGACTACAGGTCTGTGTACACAACTACCAGGATTTAAGTTAACAAGTCCACCAAGTCAGCTCCATGATGTAAAAGCCTTCAGGCAGTCAGGAACAGCACAGCACCTGCCTGGGAGTAAATTCACCCCTTATTCCTGTGTCTCACAATGACTTGCTTGAGTTCTCATCCCTTACAGAGCCCATATTCCAGGCAGATGTTCTCAGGAGCAGCTTCCACATAGTAGCTTTACTACTCATGCTTGCCCTCAGCAGCAAAATGTGAGTTTTTTTTCACTGTTACCCCAAAGAAAGATCAGCCTCCACAGAAGTCTCCTGTTCTGCAGAAAACATGAAACTGATTTCAGCATAAATATTAGACTCGATTTAAGATTTCAATGTATAATCAACCCATGTTAATCTGGTTTAACATATTAAATGAGCCCTATTAATTTGCAAGAAAGCAGTCAAGTAAGAATTGAGAACACTGAAAAATAACTTTTAAGGCTGTTGACATGTTGGGGTTTTTTTCATTTGATTTTTTTTTTACAGTAGGGAAAAGGAAAGAAGCAGCAGACAGGAAGACCTGCCCATTAGAAATCCTGCACAGGTAAAGGACAAAATGCTTTTATGAACAGCCCTGGCAGACTTGCTTAGAATATACTGATAAATTCACAGTAGCATTCTAGAAAAGCTTCACTCTCATTCAAACATCTCTTAGAAGTACTATGTAATTTGATTTCCACACTTCAATTCTGAAACTAAGCCAACCACAATATTTATATAGCTCAAAGTCCAAGACTACACACTGAACAATGACTATTTTTATTCTTCTAATCCAGAAAACGAATTATTTGACCATTTTACTGACTGCCACAATTAGTAAAGTCTCCTTTTCCTGGCAGTGCTTACACACACAAAAATAAGGGATGGCTTAAAATAGGACCCTCCAACTTCAAACTCTGCAAGAACAAGGTCAAGACCGAGGGGAAGGATCACACAGACCCTCAGCAAGGAAAGACACACTGCACATTTAGAAACGTCTTTTGATTTTTACTTTTCCATCTTTTTAAGATGTCATGCTTCAATGTGTATCCCTACATTAGGTATTCAAGATTTAAAAGTATTTGGCCAACAGCTTCCATTCCCAAATCGCAAGGAAAGGGTGATACGAGAACATTACTTTAATTTTGTTGAAATTTAGTTGGTTTCTGGGAAGTGATACTGATCTTTTGTAACAAAACATGCCAGAATGCACAATTTTATCCAACTACAGCAAGTCTGGGCTGGGGATGGAAGAGAAATCACACTGATAAAATGGAAAGGAAGTCAGTATTTTCCAGAGAATTACAAAAGACTTCACAAGTAAAGCTTCAGCAGCAACTGCTGCTTTTCCATATACAAAAAAAAGTTCAAAAGAAAAACTGCTTAAGTCAAATGCAGCAGTGAAACCATTTAAGTAAAAAAGAATATGCATGAGCTTCCTACCATAACCTAGATATATCAGTATCAGAGCCATAACTGAAACACAGCCTGCTCCAAGCAACCAAATTCTTTGATACCAACTTCAATTAAAAGAATGGCAAAACCCACTGTGATTAAAACAAAACCAACAACCCAGAGTAGGTTCATATCCCCCATGAAATTGATAATAACAATTTACACATAGCTCAAAAAAGATGGTGAAACAGTAATGGCAGAGGATGTGAAGAATAAAATACTAATTTTGAAACAAAAATCATTGACTTAGATGAGACAAGCTGAAAGTCTACTCAACACACTTACTACTATGGTCACATATAAAAACATCCTTCTTTCAAATCTATAGCTAAAAAGCACAGGACAGAGCAGGATGGCTAATCCAACCTACTGTCAAGTGTGCAGATACAAGTCAGGCAATTATCTGTCATTTATTCCGACAATAAAAATGAAATTAGCAGCTAATAATCTTTCAGAAGCTGTATTTCACACAGTGGCATACACAAAGCTTCTTTGCTCACTTAGCAGCGCACCCTAAAATCCTAAAATATTTTGTCAGAGTGTGCAAACTCTTCAGGCAGATGTCTAAGGCTAATCTACAGACTGTGGCTCAGTGCTTTCCTTTTTCTGAGCCCTCATGCACATGTTCACACACTAGATTTTCCTCTCCCCCCCTGCCTGACACATCCCAGCACACATTAGTTCAGGAGGCTTCCCTGAACTTCCCTTTCAATTCTATTCTATTTTTATAACGTGTTTCTCAGCCTGCAATAAGAGTGGTTAGAAAAAGTAACTTTCTCTTCATCAGCCTATTTGCCTCTGCAGGAATGCACACACACCACTGAACAACGTTATGCAACAGGGAAAACAACAGATTTCATGGATATGCCACTGCACACGGCCACATGTGCCTGTCCTCAACGGGACAGGCACTAAACTGGCATCAAAGACATTTATAACCATCCTTGCTTGAAAAGGATGAAAGAACCAAGAAGGAAACTCTTCACTTTTCCCCACAATTGAGTTATGCTGCAATTACTACCACTGAGGAGTTTTTCTTGCAGTATTAAAATTCTCACTCTTCTTTTCTCCCTCATGGCCTTTGAAAAATACTTTTCATAACATTACTGCTTTATAAATCCATAACTATGACTGAAGCTGACCAACTGTAAATTGTAAATATTTAAAGTTTACCACAACATTGAAGATATTCTTAAGTTGCTTTAACTAGAAGAAAAGCTATTAAATGAACTATGCATTATTCCATCTGATTTTAGCTCTCAGTCTTGCCAGACTAGAGGAAGGTGAACTGGATTTGGCTCCTTTGAAAGACAGGAAGGATAACCTGTCCAAGGCATCCAGTACATTCTGTCTCCCTTTTCATTGTACACTTGCATCCAAAGTGACTTTTCTCTTTTTTCCAATATGTGAAAAATTAAAAAGAGGATATTAAAGGATCCTCTGTCAGAGTCAGGATCAGAATAGGAAGGATCCCAACTCAGGTCCTGTACTTCCTCAGTCACTACTACTTTACTGGACTTGTTCAGTTCACTTACATGTACCATCACAACTATCCACAACACAAACATGTAGCAAAATTCTAGTGATCTTAACTTAAGACAATTTTTTATTGTGCACAATTTTCTTTATAATAATACTTAACAACAGTAAGATTGTGTTGGGATACCAATGTTGGAGAAGTGAAAAAAAGAACCCCAAACCCACACCCTCAGCAAAATCATGCTCCACAGCTTTTTCTCCTCCTCAGACACAGACTGTGGATTAGCTGGAAAGTCACCTTCTCATTTGGGTGGAGATCCAGCTCAAAAACTATTTTCATTCTGAACCAGAAGGGAAAAACTAAGATTCTAAATTTCTGGATTGGGAACTCAAGAGCCTCCTTCAGCAAGGCTGAATGAGATTTCATTTCAACTGTCTCAAGTGTTTAGAAGACACCCCCAAGTACCTGGAGCCCTGACAAGCAAGGCAGGCAGAGTGCCAGGGAGTTCATGGAGTCTGGGAGCCCCAACTTCAAAGCAGGCAGCCTTGGCCACGTGCCTGGAGCCATGAAACCCAGGCTACCAGAGAAGCAGGGATCCAGAAGCCTGAACTTTGAGCTTGTGATCAGCTCTGGAGCCAGACAGGTGAGTGAGCACTGGGGAAAGCAGGCCAGGCAGAGAAAAAAACAGTGTGCTTCCCATCAAAGTTTTACCATGGCAATTACAGTTAGGAATACTCTTCACTGCACAAATCCAAGTTTTCCAACAGTCCATTAGAAAAGAAAAGGCCTATTTTGCCCAGACGGGTGACTTCTGGAAACAAAAGCAGAACTGAAACGTAGAGAAAATAAAAATCTCCCTTTCCCTCAACTTTAGCTCAGCAAAACAATAGGAAAGTTTGTAATTTCTATTAAAAGCTACGTGCAAGAGATGTTTTGGAACCCCAGCCCAGGAGGTGTTCAAAGCCAGATTGGATGGAGCTCTCAGCAACCTGGTCTAATGGAATGTGTCCCTGCCCATGGCAGGGGGGTTAGAACGAGATGGTTCTCAAGGCCCCTTCCAACCCAAATCATTCTATGATTCTATGATTCTATGATTAATCCTCAGTCGCTCTGTTCAGGCCTTTGCAGACACATGTCCCTTCCAGGACAGAACAGCCCTTCCACGGGCTCTGCGCACAAACAGCCTTCCGATTCACCTCTGGGTTTTTCAGAACGAAAAAGCTTCAGGAAAAGCCACAGTGCCTCCACACAGCCCAAACCCTGCCCACGCTCCCCCCCCCAGCAATACAGCCAGATCCACCGCGACAGGACAGCAGAACTTGGGGTGCGTGCGAGAAGGGCGATTTTCCCCTCCCAAGGCGCCTTAACCCATTTGATCTCGCTACGAGAAGCCTCTCGGGGCGAGCCCCGGCCGGGGCAGGGCAGGCAGAGCGCGGCGCGGGGGCAGCGGGGGCAGCGGGG
>WEIV01026854.1:98955-236376 GCA_013390005.1 Calyptomena viridis
GGCACCGGGCGGCACCGCCGCGGGGCACGCTGGGGGATGTAGTCCGGCGGGACGGCGCGATGAGCCGGAGCGCGGAAGGAGGAGCGGCCCGCGCGGGGTCCGCCCAGCCCGGGGTTCGCGTTTCGCGATTCCTCGATCCCGCGGAGTTTTTCCCTTGGGTTTTTGTCCCGGGGGGTGTTTCCTGGAGCGGGGAGGCTCCGGCAGGGAGAGCTGGGCCCCGCGCCGACAGCGCCCCCTGGCGGGACAGCGCCGGGGAAGGACAACCCGCTGGAAAAGGGATCAAAGGTGGATCGGGATGTCACACCGCCCTCCCCGCTCCTCGGGAGCGACACCGGCCGGGGCAGCGTGTCCCTGCCCACGGCGGGAGGGTGGAACCAAGTGATTCCCAAGGACCTTTCCAACCCAACCCGTCCGTGCCCTGTGCCTGCACACGCTGCTCCCTTCCAGTGTTCCCGTTCTCCTGCCAACGGGGGGAAGAGCCTGAGCAAATAATGCCTTGCAACAAACAATAGAACAGTTCAAAAGTACTTTTTAATACACTCTTTGTCAGGAACTGTACTGATAGGACAAGGAGGAATGGGTACAAACTGAAACGGGGGAGATCGAGGTCAGATATTAGGAAGAAATTCCTTACTGTCAGGGTGGTGGGACACTGGAACAGGTTGCCCAGGGAGGCTGTGGATGCTCAAAGCCTGGGAATGCTCAGGGCCAGGTTGGATAAAGCCTTGAGAAACCTGGTCCAGTGCAAGGTGTCCCTGCCCATGGCAGGGGATTGGGACTGGATGGTCTCGGAATGATCTTCCAACCCCTCAACACTCTATGATAATGTCGTCTAGTCGCCTTTAAGCACACTTATTTTGGGAAATATTTTCATTTGCACCTGGCTGCTGAGATAGAAAAACGGAAACGAACAGTGGGTTTTTACTGAAAATAAATTTCCACTGTGTGGTGTTTTTGATCTTGCTTGGCAAACAAAAAAACCCATGAAAAACATAGATAAAGTCAGAGGTGCCTTGACTTCTTTCCAAAATGCCTCATAAAAAGTGAAAAGCATGTCATTTGTTTTCCAGGTTGAAAGACCAAATTCTATTTTAGCATGAAACAAAATTGTCCTGGTTTGTAAAAGCAGGAGATACCACTGATTTCCCAGCACTGTGAAACTATCTCGAGTTGCTTTGATAAAGACAAACAACGAAAACAATTCGTCCCTATTGCTTGGGGAGGAGGGTCATACATATTTGAACTAACAGTGGGGAGTTTTTTTATATAAGCATCATGCCATGTTTTTTATTTAAACATCAATGGTCTGTTCAAACTAATAGATAGTCCTCTCAATTTTCTGTCTTGGTAAACACCAGAGGGTCACAGTTTTGTCTCAGAGACCAAAAGCTGATTTGGCACATCACTCATGGATCTTAGATTACAGGTTCAGCATATCCACACACCTGCTTTGGCTGTTGATTTATTATTTTAATCTACACCTTAAATACAGCTGGAAAAAGGACAGGACATTTTTGTTCACTTCTGCTGCATCTGAGTGCAATATAATGCAAGTATCAGTAGAATCATCTATAGTGGGTATTAAACTTGGAAAGCTAAAGCAGCAAACCATTTTTAGCTTAGGTAAGTGTTGGGATTCTCTGACAATCACAAAGAAATGAAGTTTGTGTATCTCCACTGACAGACATGTTTGTGTTCTCAACCCTCAGAGCAACTCCACTGACCCTCCTACTCATCTCCTCCCACTCTGTTTGCCAGTATTTAAAAACACTGTGACCTGAAGAGGAATCAGAAACTTACCCTTATCAGTATAGCTTTATCTTTGTTTCACTAATTTCAAAAGTGCTTACATTAACATCTAAGAGCAATGGGAAACTAAGACGAAACCAGCATTTTTCGGTTCTAGAATTTCTAATTTCTTTTATTTCATACTCTCTTGTTGCACACATCTATTTTTGTGATCACCTCTGTAATTTATTGACCAGCTGAGATCTCTGGGTTGGGTCGGGTTGTTGGTGGGGTTTTTTTGCCATGATGTTTAAAGGTATGTTGCCTTTCTAATCCCTTTTCACAACGTTCCTTGCACTGTGACTGCACTCACTGCACTTCCCTGTGGCAGGAATCCAAAAAACCTTAGGAAATACTTCACTACGCATTTCTCCACAGTCTCCTCCGTTGCCTTGTGCAACAAGGCAGCTCATCTTACAAACCTAACAAGAAGCTCTTTCTTGCCTCCCATAAGGCAAATGACAAGCTGCAACAGTCATCTGTGGCTCATGCTATTTAAAATACGACTGCACTCTGATAAAGGCACTATCAAATGTTTCATCTTTGAGGCAGCCCTTGTTTTTTGCATGCACCACAGAGACTTCTCCACACTGTTTCCTTTCTTTCCTCGCCAGCATGTGAAAATTTGATCCAGGCTTTAAACACTGTCTTGGCAAAATTACGTTTTGCAACACCACAACTATAATTATGTTCAATATTAGCTGAGAATGCCACTTAAAAATGCAATTCTGATGAGACCTGAGGATCCTCATGGCTCCATAACATCCCTGGAGACTCGAGGCTTGTCTTTCTTGGAACTAGCTTGGCAGTAGACTGTAGCAATTTCACCGACAAAGTAACATGCAGATGTCACACTTTCATTTTCTGTGGATCTGCTTGTAATTACCCAGACAAGTATCAGAAGTGTTTGTTACATCTTTTTTTTTTTTTTTTTGGCTCAGCACTTTTGATAACCAGGTCACAGCCACAAGCTTTACTACAAATTAGAAGGGAAGATCAAGATTTCCTAATAGCACCCATCTATGGAAAGTGTGAGTCACTAAAGGAACATTTTCTACACAGAAATTCATAAAAATGAGACTACAAGGAAGCTTTTCCTTCTAGGTTCTCAGAAACAGGCTGTAACACTTGCTTCTGCTGGATGTTTCCCCTTGTGCAATTTCAGTTTTATATTTTATATAACATTTATATGAACATTTTGTTTTTCTGATACATTTGTGTTTATAAAACAGAATTATTAGGCACCTCAGAACAGCTGTTTCTGCACTCTGTGTCCCAGCTGGGTGTATGCAGGTAGCAGATAAATGATATATGAGGCATGTTAGGAAAAGACATTCATAATATGTTTTGGTTAATTTCCTGCTATTGGTAATAAACATTATGGCATGGACACAATTCTTTTTTAAAAACAGACCGTTTTTCCTTATTTCCCAAGCACCCAGTCCATTGAAGTCAGTAGGAAAGCTTTCATTGATTTCAATGGGATTTCAATCAAATCCTAACACAGCATGTAAAATGCTTTTCAAATTTATAGCTCTGGTTCTAAAAACCAAGTGAAACAAACAAACAAAAAAATCTGACAAGAAAGAAATAAGAATACTAAGCAGAGTCTTAAACAGCAGTCTGTCAGGAGGAGCATGAAACACAGCTCTTCCAATGGCAAATAAGACAGCCCCTTGCAGAGTGCTGGAGGAGAGCAGATAAACCAAAAAGGAGGGTTAGCTGCTTGTTATTTTTGGGATGTATTTTGACAATCAATGACTTGCTCAAGCGCAGAGAACCAATAGTCCCTCTGCAGTCTGTCAGTTTGTGACATACCCCTTCCAACAGCAACTACCACTTAGGGCAAGCTGATTAATGTCAAGTTTCCTTGAAAATGTGCCAGCATTATGGAGAGACCACCTTTAGTGTTTCTTGACTATATACACTCTGCAAACACTGACTATATACAGTGTCTCTCATTATATTACGATGTCTCAGTTGGTCTCCCCCTAAGGGGAAAAAAACCCAACCAAACTAACAAACACCAAAAACAAACCCCACAGCTTATGTGATAAGTTCTTGCAAAAAAATGCTGTTAACGAGTTTTACCAGCTGTATTGATTTTTGAGAGTCCAGGAGATGATGTCGCAGCACAGGCAGAAATCAGCTGCCTGAAGAGGAACAATCCCTGCCACCTTCACAGGCAGAACCTCTATTCTGAACAAAGGAAATCCCAACTACCCAAGAATACACCCCAAGACAGCAGGAGTGTGCTTGTGCCAGGTACCAGCACTGTCACTTTGGTGCAGAAGAGAAGCACTCGGTTGCCACACAGCCAGGGAACACCAGGGTAATTCACTTCTATGAATTTCTATGAATTTCTGTGTAGAAAATGTTCCTTTAGTGACTCACACTTTCCATAGATGGGTGCTATTAGGAAATCTTGATCTTCCCTTCTAATGACTTCACAGCTGCTGATCAAAGCACAGGCACTCCAGGGATGTCTGTCCTTTCCCTGTACCACATTGGACATACAGCTGCTTTGCAGGGCACAACAAAAATACACAGTCAAATCAGATCATATTCTCCTGAAATGAACAAGAGAATCACACCACAGTCTGCTCCCTGGTGCACATGTAGTTTGACAATTTGCATTTAGGGTGAATGGGAAAGTTTTACATAAGGTTCAAGTGCATCCCTGCTTCTGTCCTTCAGCAAGGCTGTGTTCTTCCTCCCCAGCCTTACAAAGAGAACAGGACCCAGAACTATGTGAATCTCTTAAAAATGAAGATGTTTTTTCAAACCAGCTCCCCTTTCTGTGCCTGAATGCCATCACCAGTAAGATATTAAGAGGACAATGACTACAGTAGTGTATCTGTTGAAATTTTTCCAGCTTCTCCACTAGTGGTCACATTCCCACCATTGCCTGTGCCTGGTGTTAGGTCCCTGAGTGCACTAATTTGCTGTAATTAATGTGACCAGCCTCACCAAGGCTCCCCTCCCATAAAACTTGTGCCCTTCGTCCACAAGCTCTATTTAAGATCGGAGCTTAAGGTTTGCTCTTTACCTGTCCTATGTTGTTGTATGTCCTGTCACCTTTCTCTGCCAAGTCCTGGCATGTGCCTCTCTCATAAATTATTAAACAGGATTATCTCAAGTTCTGTGTCACTCAGTTTCTGCATATGAGAATAACTCAATATTTGGCCCATGGGAACAACAGATGAGACAGCCCTGCACAACCACGTTGTCTGGGCCAAATACTCTGGATGCTCTGTCTCATCAAGCACATAAAGCAATGCCCTAACCCAAGCCCTGAGGGCAGCAGGATGGGTGGCATGTATATCCTGTAACACAGGACATATGTTTTGCTCCTATGGGTTTGGGTTTGGTTTTACAGCACAAACACAAAGCACAATTCTTTTATCATAATCGTGCTACAAGCATTTTTGGTGGCATGTGATATGGGTTAATCCTTCTAATTATGGGCATGACCAGACTATCCTGCCCTATAAACCAATATCCAAAGGAGCTCATATTAAGTCATATAATATATTGCCTCATATTAATTAGTAATCTCATTTTGGTTGGTTTTGGGCATTTGGTCAGGCAGTCTCATGTATCTGGACAACACTGGGACAGTGTGAGCAATAGACAGGAGCCCAGCACCACATCATCCTCACAGAGGATGTGATGCCACTTCCATGCAGCTTCCTTCAGACACGTGGCTGTCACACCCTGTGCTGGGTGTTGCTCATGCAGGTTCCCCATCAAGGTTCCCCACCAACACTGGCTCCAGCCCCACACCATCCACTCTCAGCTGCTCAGCCAGCACTGCTGTGGTCTCACTAGGGGCCAAAGTGGAGACATCATTCTGGCTTTCCACAGATTTAGTTTCTTTGGGAAGGGCCTGATGCGTTTAATGCAGTCAAGAGCTGCAGAGTTTGTTTGACCAATGCTGTTTTTCCAGCCCATCATTAGCTGTGAGCCCATTCCCCTGGGCTGGGCAGGTCATCTGGCACATGGGCACATCCACTGACACGTGCTCATAGAGCACCATTTGGAAATAAGCACAGAAGCCCCAGGTTTATTAATACAACAGGAACAAGCAAAACACCATGTAAATTTTCTGCTGTTTCATCATTTTTCTCATTTGACTTGCTCCATTATCTCCTGGGAATCTTCTGCCAAGCCTCCACCTCTGCTCGGGTGTGCAGTCTCTTGAAAGCTCTCTAAAAGCACCCCATTTATCAAACAACTGCTTCTTGACTGAAAGGAAAAAGGAAACTCTAGACTTCTCAGAGCAGATTTGGTTTCTTTTATCATTAAGTATTTAATTTATTTCTCAGAATGCATTCAGAGATTATATGAGAGTCCGTCAAAACTCTGGTTCCAGAGAAATAAAAGTACACGCATTAAGTAACATTTTCAGAGAATCTGCCAAAGCTTTTGTGCTTTAATCTTAAATCCAGGTTTCTCTTTCCAGTTCTTTAGCTGAGAATACAAATATAAAAATATGTTGGGTATAAAAGAACAAGGACTTCGGTCATTTAAAAAAAAGTGAAAAGTATTTTGATATTAACTGATGCCAATAGGATTCTCTCAGTAGGGAGGAACATTATTAAAGGGACATTACCAATATATTTAGGTATAAAATTTAGGAAATATTTGGGAGTTGTTCATAATTGAGTGAATAGAGTTAAAACTTCCATTCTTCCTAGACTTTCCGTAAGGAATTGTAACAGCAGCATTGTGCCTGTAACTGAGAGCCATCCTTGTAACAAAACATTCTGGTTTGATTTTTCCAAAATGAAAAGAAAAACCTCAGCATAAACAGCAATGGGCAGATAATCCTGTAGAGCCAACTATAATTGACCTAGAGGTGGAGCCAGTCATCTGCAGGGCTGAACACAGAGGAATTATATTTTCTGAGCAATAATGAAGGAAAACTGAAAAATAGGAATAGTGTAAGTCATGTATTTGCTTTAAAAATGCCCGTGTGTGTCTGACACATCCTCACCAGCAGTGAGCAGCAGGTTACTGGAAGGTTTAGAATGTATTTATGATAGCCATAAGAGAATTTTTCAGGAGATCTGGGAAGGGAGCCTGGGGCAGGGAGGAAGAATCATTGCACAAACAAAAATCATATATAAAGAGGAATAGAGCAAGTAACACCTTTCTTACAGAGTAATGCTTTGCTGCCCTGCCATATAGATTCCTACTCCTGATTGCTGTCTTGCACAATGTTTTTAGGCCTCAAGCAGCAGATCTCTTGCTGCTTCAAAAACAGGCCTTTTTAGGACAGTTTAATCAGATAGTAGGAAACTTTTCTCCATCACATCTTTCATTGGTTTTCATATCTAAGACTTTCTGGACAATAATTTGCACAGCACTTGTCTGGGCTGGCATGAGCTACCAGCATTAGCAACAGAAGACCAGGGGCCCAGACTTTGTTTTGTATTAGATACTGGATATTGACTTCATCATTCTTTGTATTTTCTCAGAAAATAGAAAAATAGCATCCACAGTTTCTCCTGCTGGAAGATAAAGCATGAATTCGTCATGTTTTGAGTTTTAAAGTGAATGATTATGTTTCCAAGGCTATGAGAGGGGCAACACTGGTCCATTAAAACTTTTTTCCCCCATAAACTGTCAGAGTGGGGAAGGCCTTAATGAGAATCTTTCACATGGTTTCTTCATCTTTCAATTTAATACTCAAAGGAAGGTCCACCCACATATTCTTTGGCACTTGGTGCCACTTCCCACTTTCTGTTCTGCATTGTCTAGGTGTCCAGAAGTTGACACCTGCTTTGGTTCCCTCCAAAATCTCAGCTGGCCAAATTATGTCCCCTCTGTAAAATAGTTTAAAGTGAAAGGAATTACACAAATGCAAGAGGTTCTGTAGACAAGGTTAAACACAGAAATAACAAATGCAAGAGATTTTTAAGTGGTGTTATTCAAGGACCGAAGGCACACAAATACCAGCCTCTAGCCCTCATGATTACTGCTCTCATAAGGCACAGCAAGTGGCCTTATCTTAATCAAACTTCACAATCAGCACTCCAGCCTCATCCTCTTCAGTCTGCTCAGAACTTTGGCATCATTCACCACCCACAATCTTGTCTTGCTTGTCTTCTTTGCTTAGTACTCTCATTTTCTTCCTGCTTCTTCAGCCTCTCTTCCCCTATCCAGGCTTGCTTTGTGTCCCTGGCTTAACTTTCTCTCCTCCCTTCCTTTCTGGAAGTAATACAACCTCAATATATCAAAAAACTATAAGCTCAACTTCAAAGACAGCTTTTATTCTCCATGCAGACTAACTAACTTATCTCCTTTCCTTATCTCTTCTCTTGGGCACAGTCCCATCATCCCACTTGGGTGCTGCTGTGACTTGGGCCTTTGTCTCCCACATCCTGCCATTCTTATAAACTGGTTCAGGTAACATTTTGGGACACACCCTTTCTTACCCACCCAAAGGTGCAAGTCTCATGAGCAGATTCTTTCCTCTGTTACCGTGATCTTTTCTTTCTCTTCCTCTTTACAGACATGGTTATGTCCCCCCATTATCTATCAAATCAACCATGTTGCTAAACCATCTCAGACTCCTATTGAGTTTCTGGACCCCTTTCTCCATTGCATCAAACAGAAGCTTTGCTTTCTTAGGTTCTTTATGATCCAGTTCTTGTCTTTCATTAAGTGTCAGGAAACCAACTCTGTCCTCTAATCCATGCAGGATAAAAGCCCTTATCTCCCACTTGTTAAAACACTCACTTAGGCACCTTTGTGCTTTTTCCCAGGCAGATATAAGTATCTGTGAAACTATCCTTATTATCCTTATAATTCTCCTGTGACATTACGTCAATAAAATCCTTAAGTGTTAGGCTGTGGCTTTGCTGAAACCCTCTGACTAAGAGTGGCTCATATGTCCTTCTGCCTCCCTCCCTGTCTGTATCCATTCATTAGTTCTGTCTGACAGTCAGTGAGATCTCAGGTTTTGAAGGACAGACACTGCTTTTCTCTTTCACAGTCCCCACCACGGTGGGGTCCTGATCCATGACCAGCTGCTGTATTACAACAGTAGGAGAGTAAATCAATCCATAGCCTTTTCTCATCAAAATTATGCTTCAAACGTTTTTTCTATTAGCATACTTGTTCCAGGCTCACCACAGACTGCAGGAATTTAGATGCAAATGACACATATAACATTGCATAATGAAAGGAAGCAATGAACTAACAAGAACAATGATGAGCATTATTGAAGACTAAATCCGACTTCATACCAGAATGAAATTAAAAATAAATATGGAAGTTCCTGGCAGCATATCAGCAGAAAAAGTGATAAGAACAGGTAAAAACACTCCCGGAAGGTTTTATATACACAATATTTTAAATTCACACATTTGCTTCCATCAGGTATTTGTGTAACACTGGCATTACTTATCAGGAAATGAGAATAGAAGGAGGATTTTAAAGGATTCTAGAACTGAAGCACCTTTAAAATGTCATCTTATGACATTACAAAAACTATGAAATCCCATCCCATTTTGTGGTTGTTCCGTAGTAATAAGTAACATTAGCATATTATTCTGCAGGTCAATTAGTTTCACTGCTCTTGCCTCTCCATCTTGCAAGCTACTCCTTCCCTTCTTCAAGACTGATTCACCAAGATAGATTTTATTCCTAAATCAGAGGCCTAACTACTTGGCTTCATAGATGTTTCTCCTGAAGTGAAAGCAGAATTCAAAGAAAACACTCTTTTATATTCATATGGTCAAAACCATTCTGTTTTCCTGTTGGACAACAATTTCTAAACCATAAATCTTTACTAGGATAAATTTTGCTGGCAGAATTATAGTGGCAGCAGAGCTAGCATAGCATTTCTGATTCCAAACACTACCAGTCTGACATATGCCTAAGTCTAGAACAGAGGGACTAAGCTTTTAAATAGCTTAATTCATTGCTGCAATTTCTTTGATATATATCAGCTGAAAATGTCACCCAGCATCAAAATCATGCAGAACACAGTGAATGGAAAACAGCGATAGAGGAAATATAAACAAAATAAGCTTTATTTCCTTTAAATAAAAGGACATAGGGAAAATAACAAATCACTTCTCTTTGTATTCATTAATGTGGCTTAAGACATGTGGAAATTTTACTACAAAACTCACTGCTGCAATGCATAATTAAAGAAAAGCACAAGAACTACTTACTGTTACAGCAAAAATCCTCAGCTGAACCCAACCACCTATCATATGGTTTTCTTGAAACTGTCTTAGTTGAGATGCAATGAGAATTACCACATTTTAAGTGAGTTTTATGTGCTGCTTTATAAAAGAATTTTAACTCTATGTGAAATAAAATTGAATAAATCACTATAGAAGAACTAGTTGAACTAGACAAAACAAATTACATACTTAGTAATCTTAAGTAACCAAGTTATTTAAATAAAAAAGTAGCAAGTATCCTGCCATATGTGTTACTTTCAGAGGCAGGAATTACTAGAAGTTTTCTTTGGATGTTTCTTCTGCAAGCAAAATAGATATGACAATAATAAGGGGAATTAGGTCAGCTTCTGAACTCATCCATCAGTGTAAATGCAGCACATCTCCAGCTCATACAATTCCAAAATCATTTAAAGTGATTGTTTTCAAGTCAATCTTCCATCACCCATCTTTCTTTTTGCCAGAGGCCAGAAATAGCACCTCATAATTTATCTTCTGTGTCAAGCTTTGCAACAGCTGCCCCCTTCTGAGTCACTGAACTCAGTTTGCTGCATCTGCTTTCAATATACACTCTGCAACCACATTTTCTCTATTGCATTCACCTGTCAAATATAGTTTAAGAAAACACCCTTCAGATAATGCTAAGAAATGCTACATCCACAAGACTCTTCCTGTGCTTAGAATTCAGTGTGTATGTGAACAGTCTTGAAAAGCTTACAGAACTTCAACTCATTGTAATAAATTAATGCTGCTAATTTATGGGGTGGATGCCAGAGACAAGTTGGCTGATAATTTTGAAATGTATAAAGTTAGAAGTTGCCTTGGACACAAACATTCAAAATTTCCACCTAAATAAATGCTGCAAGTTTCTGTGTTCTTTTCCCAAATGCCCTGCATTGCAGTCTGGGACATTTACATCAAATAAGTAAGGATTTCCCAGATCTTTTCTTAGTTCCTAGGTCAGGATGTGAATCCCCTACACATGCTGCCTCTGTGAAGGTGAGTCTCAGGCACAACAAGCCCCTGTCCCTCTCCATCTTGCCCTTGATGCTCTGCTTTAACCAGAAGTAAAACTTGGGTACATGAGCCAAAAATGAAGGCACTTTGGGCAGGTGCCTGTTCTGGGCAGTCAGAAGGATATATCACAGCTTGTGTTTGCCATTCAGCAGGGATGTACCATTGCTGCCTTTAGAAAAGCTGATTATAAGACCCCACCATACCCAGGTTGCTGTGTACAAGCTCTTCCTTCTCTAGAACTTGCCAGAGAATCTCTTTGGCTTTTCATATTGCCCTAAAGAAATTTAGCCTGATACAGTTGGGACAACACTGGTAGAAGGGACCACAGCACTTGTGCTCTTTATTATCTGGTATAGGAGTCTACCTGGAAACACATGCCTGGTCCCAGGGCCCTGTTATACTGAGCACAAGAGAAGGGAGTAGTCAACAACAAATCTCTGCTCTGCACAATTTACTGAGCAGATGTTGGACAGGATAAAAGGAACAATCCAGACGGTGGGAGAAGTCTCCTGAAGTTGAACCTCACCATACCATTTTATTTATCTGTTTCCCCACCCTCAGTGCTGTGAAGCCACAGATTCACAATTCCTGTATGAATGTGCACAGTAAGATTCAAGTAAATGGCAAATAGCACGTGGCAGTTGAATCCCTTTATGTTGGTATCTGCTTCTTCATCTTTCAAAAAGTAGAAGCAGCAGCCAGTCTGAACTGGAATGCAGCCAGCTTTGTGTTGAAAAGGGAAAAATTCCCTTTAAGGGGTCAGTATCCAACCTCAGCTTTGTTCAGCACCACCTCCTGAATAGCAAGAATTATGTTTGAAAGGTATGTTCCTTTGAGAAGCTCCTGAATAGAAAAATACTATAGGAGACTGCACATTTTTACAAAGGGAGGATATGCTCTTCTCCATTTACTGATCCAGTGCTCAAAGAGCTCTGAAATCACCTCCTGCAGGTGCCAGGTTTTGAGAACAATACAAAAAAAAAAAAAAAAGAAAAAAAAAAAAAAAAAGGAAAAGAAAAATGGATATTCCGGTAACTATGGAGAGGCTAAAAAAATGTTTTTCTAGGTCACTGAAAGCTGGCAAAACACAGAAAATGTTTTCTATTGCCACTCCAGACTCCCCTGTGCTCCTCACAAACATAAATAGTTCTGTGATTCATTGCAAAGCTGCTCCTTCCTTGTTGAATCTTGAAAGAGAACATAATTGCTTTTTCCATACACCAGTAATGATGAGAGAAACCAAGATGCATTTTTGACATCAAATGGTATGTCATTCATTACGATTACTACTGTCTGAGTGGGAAGTTTCCAACAGAAGTGTCATCTTCTCAGAACATGCATTGAAAGGAAGTCAGATAAACAGAAGTTTTCTCCTCTTACTTTTAAACAACACATCAAACTCTAGATTGCAGCTTTACAAAACCTGTTTGCATGTTCTTGTAGGAGTTGTGGGTTTGTTAAAATACTAGCCCAAAAATGGTATGTACATATATCAATGTGCATATAATGTTAAAAAATTGATTCTCCATCATTTGAAGTGTGACCAAATCAGTTACTAGTGAAATAGTTAATCTTTTATATTTCTTTGCATTCTAAGTGTATAGATTCAAATAATAATGGAATAAATATATACCATTTGTTACCTCACTGCAACCAACAAATGGAGAGCTGTATTAAGCTTAAGGGATATGTTTTCAATAGTGAAGGTAAGTAATCAAGAGATGTGGCCAGCGAAGAAAGCATCACCACCCAGTAAATTGGTGATGCACTCTGGCTTATAGTGTAGTGGTCCTTTCTAGCTTTAAAAACTTGTAGAAATTCTCTCTAGTAATCGTGTCATCTCCCCACCACTATCTGGTATAAAGTACCAGAAACAGACTTGCCAGACCTCAATGGCATTCATTCCAAGAGACCTTGTATCACGTGGAATCCCAGAGCTTTCATGCAAGAAGAATAATGGCATGCCCTTGGTCAACAGCAATTTGTTCACTGTCTGTCAGTTCATCCCCTGTGAGGGCAGCAGAACCCAGTGCCCATCACACAGGGGTGCAGAGCTGGGAGATAAAAGTGAAACATGCCCTTTATTTCAAAAGCAGAGTTACAGTCAGAGTGACACCCCTTTGCCTACAATGCACCTCGCTGTACAGCAGACGCAACACATCAATTGCTGATGCTATCAAAGGAAATAGCATTTCCAGCCACATGGGAAATATGTCAGCAAAACAAATGGATTCAAATAAACAGCAGCAGAAGGCGCATAGAAATATTGATTCATGGCTTTTTATCCTCTGTCCTTTTAGAAATGATCCCTTTCCAGCACTCAAGCTGCTGTGATAAATACCTCCTCCCCCTCCTGTGTGCTTGACTACTGAGAATACACTTTGTGTGATTTTCTGAGCAGGGAGGACAAAAAAAAATCAAACAATAAAAGACACTTACACTTTGTAGTGTTTCTGGTTTTAAGCCATTAGCTTGGCCTGCGGTATCAAGCACTGCTTTGAACATCTCCCTGTTACAACAATGGCTGATTTGTATCAAGATGCTTCTCATAAAGGCAAGGCATTTGAGAAAAACACTGAATTAAATGTCATTAACAAAAGGTCAGCAGTAGAAATATATCAAAGGAAGCAAGATCAAAATTACTATAAATTGAGTAACTGAAGCAACTGAAGCAACTGGAAAAGTCCTTCCCATTCAGACAGGTCACCTATTCAAGTCCAACCTGAATCAAAAGTGAAAATGAGTCTTCTGCAGCTTTGGAGAAATGAGACGAGGGGTCTCTACTGGGTTTACATTTGATAGACAGCACCATCACAAAAACACCTGCTGTCAATTTTAGCAAAGGACAGTCCAAGGTTGTAGGTTTGGCCAATGCAAATCACTATTATGCTTTTTTTTTTTAGTAAACACCACTACCAAAAGAACACTTCTGCCACCTAATCATAAAAGCACAGAAAAAAAAATGTGGAAATTGTGTTTGTTAACTGCTGTTTTGTGATTGGATAAGAGTGAGGTACAAAGCCCAGTAGTGTCTGAGGGCTGTGAGCTTTCACAACCCCATGGTGAGGGTCTTAACTGTACAGGATTATCAGTTACCAGCAGAAGTGCCATCTCCTGCTTTCCTATACCAGCAACCTCCAGGCAAGCACAACTTTCTTCAGGGCTTGCAGACAAATAGGTTTGTATGAGAGGCATCAATATCACCTGTTCTCAATCTATCTAATGCCAAAATTAACATAAACATTTGAGGAATACCAAGAAAACTTTAACTCCTGCCCTTCAGCAAATCTAATATCCTGACATCTCGAAACAGAGGAGTGATGTCCACTCAAATCTTGCCAGTCCTCCAGACAAGACAATTCATGTTCAAAGTGGAGGCAGCAAAGAGAAAGTGCTGACCTGATCCCTGTGCTATGAGTGCACTGCTGAGTGACTTCATAGGTACAGGAAGAGGAAAAATAACTTGTAAACCTAAGGAACTGTTTGTGCTGCTCTCAGTCATCTGGACTGGTTATTCTGGCCGGCACCAATCTTGTGACAGGCCAATCCTTCCTGTTCCAGCTAAAGGCACAAGCCTAAACCCATGTTTGAACTCCAGGGTTCATGGCCCATAGCACAGTTCTCTGGCAGGAGGATGGGTTTTTCAGTGAGTTGGTGCTGTTCTGCTAAATGGTTTGCAAGTGCTTATTTCCCTCCACCAACCCTAGCTGTTCTTTTATACTGCTGTAAAAATGTTAGCATGACTGCTCCAAATGAATTTCAGGAGTTTCAACACATAATTTAAAAGCAGAAGTCATTAGCAAGTATCTATTTGATCACTGACAGCTGAAACAGTGAGAAGAGCAATAATTTAATAACAGTTAAGGTTAAATACATTCCTGTAGTTTATCATCACTCACTTTCCCTAAATGCATGACTTAAGGTAGTAAATGCTGAGGAGAAGGACAGTGTGAATTACTCTGTGTGGCAGATAGAAGTGTCAGCAGCAGGCTTTAACATCAAACCAATTCAGAACAAGAGTCTGACAAACAATTCCAGGGGATCATCAAATGACATTAAAGTCCTCATAATATCATCCTTTCATACATGTGATATATTGGAGGCAGAACTCGGGTAGTCCTTAATGGCCCACCTGCCACCACAGTGATATATGAACTGTATATTAAGGAAATGAAACAGGAATTATGCACGATACATCATTTCTCTTGCTAGTGTCATTGGGCAGGGCAGACTGCAGCACCCTGTTGCTTCAAGATAAAACAGGATTCTTAGGGCTTTATTAATATAAAACAGAACAGAATATTTCAGGTGGAAGGGACCTACAATGGTCATCTAGTCCAAATTTGAGCAGGCGCAATGGTCCCAGTAAATGAGGACACACACCAGGAAAGACAAGATCTGTTTAGAAAACCACACTTCATGTCATGCCTGTTCTTTTCCCAGTTGTACTCCCTGAAGACTAACTTTATCAAGGTTACTCACCAAAACAAGCACCTTTCTTCACTGCTCCAAGCTGTACTCCATTCCCTGTTCCAAGGATGAAGCTGGAAGAGTAAAGAAGTGGCCACTACTCCCTGATTCAGAACCTTCCACATCCTGAGCTGTTGGAGCAGCTTGTGGATGCTCCAGCTCCCTTGCAGTAAGAAAACTGAAGTAGCTCATACCCCTAGAGAATGGGGATTATTAAATACTAATCTGTACCTCAACATAGCTCTTGCAGTAGAATGCCAGTACACAATAACAAAGCAAAAATAACAGCTACGTCTGTCGCCTCTGCAGCTGCAGCAGCTGTTCAGTCCAAGTTTGCCGGGTAGTCATTTACAGCAGCAAAGAGCAGGTGGAAGTCATTGCTGTTCTGATCTAGTGGCATTTTACACCCACTCCAGATCAGAGAAAATCACTATAAAGGGTTACAGAGAGGCAAATAAATAGCACAGTCCCCTTAAGAAAAACATTTGGCAGCATCTAGTTTCCATCCTCACCATCGCATACCTGCAAATAAAATTAGTCTGCCTGTGCAGATGTAATTGTGAGATGCCCTGGCAAGCTGACAGAAGAAAGGAATTGGTTTAGATACTAACAAGCACCCATCTGCAGCACAGAACAGGTGATAATCCCAGCTCCAGCCTGCACATCCCTTCCCAGGTCAGCTCACCTTTTGCAGGTTTTCTCCCTCCCTGGGGAGCAGGGAAGGCAAACTCGCTCTTCCCAACAAATTTGCATCTGTCATTCAGAATCTATGTTTTCTTATTACAGAGCTGACAAAGTGACAGCAATAATTAATCTTACTGTGCACAGAGCTGATTGATATCAAGCAGAATTAAACTATTGTAATCAAGTTAGTTTGTTGCAGATGTGTGAAGTGCTACAGTTTATCAAATTCTGCAGGCACACAATTTGATTCTGAATAACGAGAGAGGACGACACTGACAAGATAGCAGAGAGCCAGTAATATGATGCAGGATTTCATGAATGCCTTTTTTTAGCTCTTAAAAAGTGCCACACTTGTCAGCTGTACAAAAGATGCCGTGACATGTTAACCCATGTCATATCAAAATTGTCAAAGGATGCTGCACATTGGCTCCATGGGAATGTGCTCTGTGTCCAAATCAACTTGTACCTGCACAGATTTCTTGTGAGATACCAGAACTTCAGTAGCTGAAGGCTCCTGAAATCAAGTAATGGGAGTAAATGTACAAATCCATGAAGGTGTGAGAAGGTGCTGCTAAGGGGGATGTTGAAATAGAAGCAAAAGTCAACAAGGACAATTATCTCTGTCCAAGCCTTTTGGTGATCAATGTCAGCTACCATCACAGTAGGAGTTGGGGAAACCACAACATGAATATTTTAATAAATTAGGCCAACCTGAAGTCTCTGCCAGAGCATGTGATGCCACAGATTTTCTAAGAGATGGCAGGGTTTATCTTTCACGAAGGATTACACCTTTGTCTTGCTTCACCAGTTTCTTTTCTTCTTCAGCTGAAATGCTTTTAGCACTCATAACAAAAGGTATGGCTGGCCAGTGCCAGGGACATCTGGCACCCTGTGCCAGCTCAGCTCCCTCCCCATCATGCTCTCCATGAACCTGAGGTGCAACTACTGCGGATGGGCTGAGGGCACAGTCAGCACAACCAGACAGGCTGAGCTGATCCAGAAATCGGCTGCCTGCAAAACCAGGCAGCCCTGCTTGGCATCCCAGTCCAGGTCTGTAAATTCCTGATCCCTTTCTTGGTGCTGGCCCTTGTGTTGACACCCAACCTCCTTCGAGCTGATTCCATGCACTAAGCAGGCAGATATCAAATCTCGGGGACAAAACTAAGTGAAGCTTCCTATGCCACAGCCAGTAGGAGGCCAAGGAACATGAGTGAGGATGCCAAAAAAGGAGAAAGAGGCACAACTCCCATGGCAACGCTAAGGAATTGGCCCAGAGGAGCTGTTGCATTCAAAAGGTTCAAGTACTATCAGGCCTTTATTTGATGCAGCTGAAACAGCCTGGAGATTGTCTACACAGAATTTACTAACCCCTCAGCATTTATTCCCTTTTCACTCATGATGCTGTATATCTAACCTGGATGATAAATATCTTGCACTCAATCCTGCTCTTCATTCCCTTTAGAGAACTAAACTGCTCTGCACTTCTGTAGGCACCATGTGCTGTTAACATATCAGGCTGGATGTTTGCTTGCAAAGACTAACCTGCAGGGAATGGCTTATTTGCATGAGCAGCCTGGTCTGTCATTCAACAGAAATCCTAAACCTGAAAGATGTAACTCAACCTGCCCACTCAGACTCCTATTTCAAAGAATTTTTTTTTTCTGGGCTGTCCAGTCTTTTTTTGCAGATGCCACCAGAATAGGAACCCCTTGGTGCCTCAAACAACTCCACAGACCATCCCACCAAGCAGTCACCTCCCCCTGCCCCAAACGTTCCTCCACAAAGAGGGACATGTCCACCCATCCTGCTGAGCCCCTTCTCCCTCAGTGTGGAAATAGATGTTTCTAATCAACTGAGGCAACAAAAGTAGGCAGGAGTGGGTCAGACACTGGATGTTTCCTCCCTAAGGAAAAGCTGTCTCTGTTAGGGCTGGAAGAGGCCTTCTAGGTCGCTAAGACTCACTCCTGCTAACCCAAATAGCTCTTCCACGTAAAATTTCACATAAATTGATCAAACCCTCTCCTTAAAATAATTAAGTTGGTTGAAACTTTTTGCAAGACCATACTCCCCTAATGCCTAAAAGCTCTCCGCCAATTCCCAGCCTCTGTCTGGTTCTTTTGCAGCTGATTTATACTAATTTTTTCTGTTTACCCCCTATCGATTCCACTGACTGACTCCTTGACCTCATATTATTTAGTGTTTCATTGTGTTGCTTCATGCTCCAACACTAACAAAAGGAAGTGCAAACACAAGAGAACACATTCAAGAGCAGTAGGAAGGACCATACAGCTTTAAACAATTATGAAGGGATGGGGTAAAAGGTAGTGAGTAGCCCACAGCTGAACATTTCAGCATTTTACATAATAAATAAACAAAGAGGGACTAGAAAATTGGACCTATGAGTTCAAAATGTTAAAAGATTCTCCAGGAAAATTGAATAGCGTTAATAATCTCATACAATGGCCACTCCTGTGTCAGAGCTTTATTAATGAGGCTAAACAAACACAGCTGGGGAACCAGCTTTGGGGAAGAAGGAAGACTTGGGAAAAAGAAACTCAGTTGTTGGAGAGAGCCAAGTAGGCAAATTTACTGTTATTGGAATAACACAGTAGAATTCACCAGGTAGTCCTTGTAAATGAGATGTGGGAGGTGTTTTCTCTGCACTGCAGAGGGAAAATGAACACAAAGAGCTGGAGTCTTACCTCTAAGCAAGCAAGGACTGCTTTTAGAGTCATCTGATTCTGTGGGAGAAGGAGCAACATTTGGGAGCTGGGTGGGGCCCAGGCTGGAGCAAGCCAGGGACATGGTGGACTATGTAAGAAAGCATCTCCCTGCAGCAAACAGGGCTTCCCCTTTTCACTGATTTGCTCTTGCAAAGAAGACCATTCTCTGTTCATACATCTCCAATTAACAGCGCCCCCTCCTCAAAATTACCAGAATGGACAGTACACAAAACCAGTTAAAAGAACAAGAGAGATCTTAAAATAGAGCAGCTTCATTCCTGTGGTGCTCTCAAGGTCGTATTTCTTGGCTTGCAAGACACTTGTTTGCAATACCTCCTCTTTCAATAACCAAGATCCAAAGTTTCTGAAGTCTTTTATGAAAAATCTCCTAAAATGTGTCACATAATTGTGTCACGTAATGGCCTTTCAGAGAACATCTTGAACTCAGGCAATGGAAAACATCTTCACAGGCAACGAACAAAGGGGAGCCTTAATAAAGAATGATTATAGGAATGGTTAGGCTTTCAGCTGGTAACATCAAAGAGTTTATTTACTTTTTACAGGACTGGAAAATAGACCAGAAAGTGTTATAAAACGCTCCAGCTCATCTAAGAGCAAGCACAAAAGTTTCATGTACAGCAGTATCACCCTTTCTTAGCTGAAAGAGATTCAAGGCCTTGTGATGAGTTCTGTGAGTACAAACCCACAACAAGCTGGGTCTCCGACCACAGGGCATTTAAGAATTTACAGAGAGATGACTTGTTGTAGAGAAGTTCTTGGGAAAAAATCAAGTTTTGTTTTGTTTGAAGATATTGCACTAACACAAGAGGTTCAGGAGTGAAATGAGCAGGGGATCAGGCCTTCCTTACTCATTTCAAGAAGTAGGAGATTACTATTTTTTTTTCTGGTAAAAGCATGGGAGGCCAGTCATTTTCCTCTTTTCAAAACAACATATTATGTTCTATGTCAAAGAAATGTTTGGGCCAACGCAATCCTTTTTAGCTTTTTTGTTTTACACTTCTGTGGGAAGATGAAAAAAATTGAGAGGATCAACCCACAAACATTTTCCTCACACATTCCTAGTTCAGTCAGCAAACCAAAAAATCAATTCTTCACCCGTTTCTAATGCTCAGGGTCACTAAATGTGAAACACATTCTTTTTCAGTAAGTCATTCTTAATAAAGGGCACAAAACTCACTGTGCAAATGGCTTTTAGGTAGATCTGGAGACATACAAATTGAAATTAAACTAGTGTCCAGCATTTCTTTCTCTCTATAAAAGACAGATATTGGAGGGGAATTGTTTTCTAAAAGCTAGTGAATATGTGGGTTAAATTGTTGAAGAGGTTTTATGATGATTTTGCTCTCTGTTCCATGTAGGTATCATTTTACTATAGCAATTTCTTTACAGAGAAAGGTATTGGACAAATTTCAATTAAACATTTTGTTAATCTTCACTATTACGAGGTTAGTTTAAGAAACAGATAATAGCAGATGAATGGTTTTGCTCTCAATGCCCAATTTGCTATAAATCCTTTTTTCACAGAAGGGGCACTCACATTCACATAGAGAGAGAGGAAGGCAGCAAAGTGAGCAGGTTCCCTGATGATCTAACATTTCCTCCTGTGTAGTTACCCCTAATCCCCAGTGTGTCTCTGCAATAGAAAACTCTAAATCTTCACACAGCACCAATCAGCACGGTGGGGAGGGGGCAGTTTGGTTTTCACCACAGGGACCCTCTTGCATTCATCACAATTTAATAGGGATACTAAAAACTAATCAGAGGTTTTCACCACTTAGGAAAAGAGAGAAGTCACTCCTCTCCTGCTTCAGCCCACATCCTTTGTTCAACCAAACAAGATGAGAGAGTTCCTCTCACCTCTCCAAAACCCAGGGCTTGCTTCATTTCCAAGGCTTTGGAAACTATTTCCACCATTTTCTCACAGTTAATCACTGTGTAAGATCTCCTCCAGCTACATCAGCAGTCCCAAGGAACTCCTGCCTCCCATCACATCATCTCCCTCTTGGCTGCAGCATAAGCAAGAGAAACACAGTTTGGTAAATTTTCTACTCACACAAACCATGAGACACAATTTCAGGAGATAAAGCACCTGCACAACAATGGGTTTTTGCAGAGCTGCAGTGGTCCCACGTCCTTTGCCAATGTCCTGGAGGCAGCATGTGCCACTGTGGCAAGTGAGGGAATGCTCAGGGGATGGAGATATAGCACCAACAGGCACAGCTACTACACCTCTCACTGCCAGCTCTCAAACCCAGCTCTGCCTCCTTTGCCTGTCTAGCTCTGTGCCCTGGGAGAAGCTCCTTGTCTGGGTGCAACCCAGCTCTTATTTTTGAGTTTGGCATGTTTAATATTGCCACACTCCTAGGGAGCTGCTGGCCAGGTACACACAGATAGAGAGCTGCAGAACCTGAGACTGCCACACAGATTTTCCAAAGCCAGTCTAGACCTCTGCTTCCACAAAGGCTCAGAGACAGCATCCAAACACATTCCCTCCATTTGAGGATTACATATATACTTCCAGGCACAATTTTCTTGTGCCTCCTGATACCAGGAGGTACAGAGCCAACATAGGAAAATTAATCCTTAAAGTCTGAGCAGAGATGGTGGGAGGAGACCTGGTCAAATCTGTTGCTTTAGTGCAGTCCACAGTGTGTTCACCCTGTAGCTTGCTCACTCTAGGACACCACTGTAGCTGTAAAGAGATGACTTTTCCTTACCCACAGGCACACACACATACACACACTTAGGATAAAGCTGGAGTTGGAACTCCATTGTATAGCTTTGTCACAGCTGTCACCAGATCAGGAAAAAGAGTCGTGAAACTCCCCTTCCATTCTGAGGTAACCACTGAGCAGTGTGTTAATTTTCTGGGTCAGCATCCCAGGATTGTCCTTTCCCTAGCACGCTGTTCAATAGTCTCCACTCTTTGACATCCTGTACAACTTCTATAGCAAGAAAGTGCTTAATCCTCTCTGAAGTTATCTCTTTCTTCCTTTATGACTGGAGCCCTGGACACCCTGTTATGCTTTAACCCCAGTGCTATATTTAACTCAGCCATCTTCAATTCATTCTTCCTCTCATCTACAGCTTGGCCAAAAGGAAGAAATTGCAGCCATGAACAAAATACCAGAAGGAAAGTCAAATTGTACAAGACACTTTCAGGCAAATTGTAGCATTTGGAAAAGGGCTGGATTTCTACAACATTCTTCATTTTGTTTAGGGAGGATTTGCATACAGCTAGCTCAGATGTGAAATGTGAAAGTTAAAAAGATGTGACCTTAGAAACACAAAAAATAGGATGGAATTTGATACGGTGGTGAGACAGCAACGATTCCTTTGGCCATAGGGAGTGGCCTTGGACTCTTGCCCTGAGCTGAGGGCTTATTTCTGCAAACCAGGTGACACCAGGTGCAACGGGCACGTGTAGCTCCCAGGGTAAAAGATTTCACAGAATATGTGTCAGCAAACTTTGCCCTCCCTGTACAGTCCTGCTCAAGACAAACTAGTTCAACATAGCATTTGGCATCACTTCCAAAATAAGAAAACTCCATTTGTCTACTTTTGTACATGCACTGTACATAACTCATCATTTTCCATGTTAGTTCTTTTGTTACACAGGATGCAGCCACAACACAACGAAGAGAAAGAACAGGAATTAGGGTTGCCTGGCTCTGACATTGATCATTTGGTTGTCCTGCCTCAGTTATATGATAGGGATACATCCTTCACCATCTCATCCACACAACAAGTAGCAACCACAATTCACAGAAACCACAATCCTGAAATGTCTTATGCACAAGAATTAGATATCTTTGGGTTTTGTCTCAGTACCAACCTTCAACATCTCTATCTAATATTGTTTTGTTCATGTTCAGCAGAGGCATTTGTTTCCTGAAGCATATAGAGAGTGCATTGGGGCAAAAGAGGACAGCATTTCCAGATATCTGTGCCTAAAAGGAATCATCTTCCTACATGCAAATAGACATGGATACAAATAATCTGATCTTCAGAAGTATGGTAGATTCAAATAATTTTTAATGACCTGGGGACGAAAGGTGCCAATTCTGTTTCTATTCAGTCAGTTCTATATATATGATATTTTTATTTTCTGTTTCACTGGAGTGCAGACAACTGAGAAGCTCCAGGTTTAGCCTTTGAAATGTTAGTACAGCTGTGGGGGTGGCAGCTCACAAAGCAGACACCAGCACACACACAAACATACAACACAAATGTTCAGATAAGTCTAAATTCAGAGGAGTGTAATGTGCTGAAGAAGTTCATCAACAGTCACATTTTTAAGCTATTTCAATCTGCTCTATTTCATATGTTTCTACTGATGACAGCAAACCCACATGCAAATCTGCTGCATGTTCCCAGCAATAGAAGAGGCTCACATACACGCTGGCAGCAAATAATGAATTTCACATTTGTCTTTGAGACTTAAAACCAACTGAACTTAAAGCCCACCTACAAAAGCATGGCCCACACACACCGACAAAGTCTCCATTCCCAATTTTCCAAGCAAGAACTGCCTCTACCCTGACTCTAGATCCCTTTTGATTGTTCCCCAAATCTGGAACCAGTGCCAAAAGCACAGATAGGGCAAAAGCACCAATATTTGTTTAGCAGCCAGATAAAGGAAGAGCAAACTACTCTTAAACTTCAGATTGGTCTCACAAATGTGCTCGGAGAAAGATGAGACGGGAGAAACTGAAGCCCTTAGCCTGTGACATCCTGCTCTCAGCAGGGGTTTCTGTCATAGACAGATGCTCCATATTCCCAAGTCCTCTTAATGACCCTACTTCCAATTGCAGCAGAAATGGTGTTCTCTGCACCCTTGGCAGAAAAAACTGGTGGGGAGACAATGCCTCCAGTCACCACCCAGTAGCCAGGGAACTCTTCCCTATTCCCATTGCCCCTGTGATAAATAAGGGAGATGTGGAAAGGGCATTTGCCTTGCACCAGGCTTCGCACCAGCCAGGAGGGAGGTTGGAGGAAGGCCAAGCTCCTCGTTGTTCTATGAGGCTGCTCACAAAGACTTTTTTTTTTATTATTGTTTTCTGTCCTTTTTGTTCCACCAGACCTGCTCTAAATAGGCATTTTGTTTGCTATTAATGAAATCTGCTTCAATTTCAAAAGTTCTGTTTGCAGGCTGTAATCTCAGTCCCAGCTCAATTTAAATCTCTGTTGTTTTGGTGGTGGACTTCTGGACTATATCCCTCTAGCTTGGCTGTTATGCCAAAAACATAACGCAGAAAATTTCACCCACCGTTAGGAGCCATCTGGTTATGCTGCTCTGAAAAGTGAGACAGATAAGGAGCTGTATGATACCCGTGTAAGGCAATTTGCTGGCCTGTTTATCATACCTGACTCTGGGGTGCACAGCTTTATTTTGATTTGATAAAAAGCAAAGGAGTACAGCTGCAGCACACTGCTGCTTCACTAAGTCGACAGATGGGCATCACTGTAAGGAAGCCACATGGCATTTTTTTGTTAAACTCAGCTCATTAGGTTTTATCTGCAATATGTTGCTGTATTGGCAGAAAACCTTTTACCCAGGCAGAAACATTAGCCAAAGTTTGTCAACAGATATAGGGAAGATCCTTTTGTGGAAGGATATGTGCTGGGGCAGGGTGGGTTGTGATTGCTTCTCAATGCTTACAAGTCAAACTTTTTTTCAACTCTCTCTATAATTTGTACCATAATGGCAGTCCTGACTTGCATATTAATAGAGCTGCTATTCACAGCTTGCAATTGTTGGGGCTTTTCAAGACAGTTCACAAATCACTTTATCTGAATAGGTGCAGAAAGTTTGTCAGCAAAACCTGGGAAGTGGGAAGTTTTCCTTGCCTCTGACACATAGCAAAAATCTAGATGCCCACATTTCTGTAACAGTGGAAAGTGCATTTCTAAGTTGAGAACCATGTCTTTTATAGGCTGTATTACTTTGAGAAGGTTTGGGTTGTAAGCAGTCCTTTCTTATCTTGAGTCACTGAGTTTAATTCCAACGGTCCAACTTTGAGAGAAAAATTAAGATAATGGGCAAATTTGGAAAGCAAACCGATGTATTTTCAATTGACAGAAGAAATATCAGAAACTTTGAAAAGTTTCTTGTCAAGGAAAGAAATTGAATGGGCTGCTCTGGGAGCTCCCAGGTATTTCAACACCAGCTCGTGTGGGAGTCCCAGTACCAGCCATTCCACAGGCTGGGGTCCCAGTGAGATGTTGGGAGCTCTCACAGACCCTTCTGACACACAAACATGCACCAACTCATCCAAGGCCATTTAGTTAGCCAGGAGGCAACAGCATCCACATCTTAGTCCAGGTCAGATGTATGCTTTCAAACCAAATTTCCCATTTTGCTTTAGGTGATGCCACAGAGCGTTCTGGGACCACATGCTCTGGATTCTTCCTGGATGAAACTAAACCACCACATGAGCTGCAATAGTGTCTCGGTCCTTAACAGGCACTCAGTCATCAGAACTGAATTAATCTGAAACATCCCCCCAGAAACACACACAGTATGGATATCAGGGCCTCAGCACTATTTCACCCTCCACATCCCCAGAACCAGATAATTTGCTAAAGCAAATATGTCAAAAAATCTCTCTTGTTTTAATTTATAGGTGGTAAATTTAATTTTACATTTACTTTAAATTCAAACTAAATCAAATCAAAGTCAACCCAAATTTAATAACTCCAGCTTAAACCAAAGTGGGAATATACACTCAGTTTTCTGGGCATTCTAAATTTACCAGCCTAATATGATATTTTGAATTAAACTGCACCAACTCAGAATCTAAATGTAACCTTAGTATCTGTAAAAGAAAACATTTTTCAGTGATACAGCGGGTTGAGCTATGTTTTCCATTAGTGGAAAATGTGATCCCATTCTGAGATACTTTGTATTTTTATACTGTCTTTTATTTTTAGCTGTTTCTGTGTTAGAGCAGTGCCTATTATCTCACTGTAATTAAAGGTCACTGCTCATGTTACTATCTATAGCTATAAAACTTCATGGTAGGCTGTCACATCTGGACCCAAAATTAATAGATGTATCTGAGATCATACATTTCCCCTTTCTCCAGTTGCCTGGCCCATGTGCTTATCACACTCTCCAGCTCTCTGCCATTTTAGGAGTGTATCTGAAAGATCCTGTGGAAGGGTGTGATCAGTGTCTGTGGACACACAGCTGGAACCATCACTGGTATCAATCACTTGTACCTGGGTTCACCAGCAGGGACCACACAAGCTCTCACAGCAGGGAACGTGCCAGCCCTGCAGGTTTGCTGGATGGTCACCAGGGAAGCCTTGAGCCCTTGGTTTCTTCCAAGGGGACCAGCTGCAGCCCTGGAGATGTCAGGGAGAGCTGCTGCCTTTGGTAATCAGGGTCCTCCTCCAGCAGTGGGACCTGAGCAAACGACTGTGGGAACCACTGGCTTAAAACAAAATCCCTTTTGGGTGTATTTGCTTTTTTGTTCGATTTCTGCAGGGCAGCCAACAAAGTGGAATGTTAACCCGTAAGTAAAGTTCACTGGCATTTTTGTAATTCAAACAAAGAATACCTTGGACTTACTGCCAGCTCTCTGGCCTTACTTTACTGCCATGCAGCCAGGGCTTACTGCACCACGAGTAAAATGGACTCTATGAAAGCAAAAGATGGTTCCATGTGTAGAAAAGAATAGCTGTAATGTTTGCTTTATGCTTTTGACCTTTTTGTTGCCATGATGATTTGAATCAGCTAACCAACAGTGCAACAGAGACTGCAAAGCAAGACACACATTTATTCCTTCAGAAATAGTCCTGTTTCCCAGTAGTCCCTAAACTACATTCATTTCAACACCGGATATTTTCCTCCATCTTAAGCACTAGAAATTTTTCTGTCCTTTTAAATTTCAGTCTTGCTGGAGAAAAAAAAATACAATATCTAGTCACACATGAAAGAGATAAGCTCCATGGTAATTGAACAGCAGAGATTCTGCACTCCAAATTCTGCCTGAGAGCCTGTGTGGATATTGCCTTTCAAGGGCAGAAAGGGGAATGGCTGTTTCTGATAACCATTGTATATATAGATACTACAAGAAAAAAGCAAAGGGCTATCAGCATGGTGGGAGGGAGTGGGAAGAAGAGATGGCAGGCTTGATTTTGGAAAAACATCTCCAGGTTTTACTTGAAAGGTCTATATAAAGAATTGGGTCTCGACTCTGCTGAAAATAAGAAAAATCTTCTGGCGTCCAAGTTGTAATAGATATTCATGAAAATGTATGAAACTAATGTAATCACTTGGCACTGCCCTTCAACCTTATAATGAAAGCAGTCAGGTCTGAGAGGAGGTGTCAGAGAATAAAGAGGAACAGGGAAAGTAGAAATGAAACAGGGAAGAGGAATAAGCAAACAGAGCTGATTGATTGAAATATTTCCTTACTATAACCATGCTGTCCAAATGCTGGTCTCTTTTACACTACATAACACTGGGGTTATGCAAGATTTACCCTGGCGACGCCAGCAACCAACATACCCCAGACCTGTCTTCTATCAGTGCCTGTAGCCAGCTCCTACACAGGAAGCTTTTCTGATCCTAGAAGAGCAGCACTGATCTTTCTTTGGTTTTAGGGACAGAACAACAGGGGAAAAGGACTTAGTATGCTGTCAGGTTTCCAACAGGTCTTGTGTACTGGTACTGTCTTTGCTGTAGAAAGCAGGATCAAGAACAAGCATCCTTCAAGCAACTCTCCTTTTGAACTACAGGAGATTCCCTTGTCTCTCCTTATTCACCTCAGGAAGGCAGACCTTCATGCACCAGTCAAATTCTCCTTGCACACTCTTCAACGCAATCATTGTCATAGAACTATAGAACGGTTTGGGTTGGAAGGAANCAAGCCTTAAAGTTCATCTATCTTACCCTCACAGTAAAGAATTTCCTCCTAATACCTACCCTCCTTCAGCTTAAAGCCAGTCCCCTTTGTCCTATCACTTCATGCCTCTGTGAAAAGTTCCTCTCCATCTGGTAATCCCTTTACTGGAATTACTGGAAGAGGCTCTAAGGTCTCCCCAGAGTCTTCTCCAGACTGAACAGCCCCAGCTCTCTCACCCTGTCTTCACAGCAGAGGTGCTCCAGCCCTCTGAATATCTTCACAGCCTCCTCTGGACTCTTCCAGCAGGTCCACATCTTTCTTGTGGTGGGTGCCCCAGAGCTGGATGCAGTGCTCCAGGTGGGATCTGCCTGTCTGCTGTGATGGAATGTCTCAGAAGATGTGCTGTTCAATACCTTGACATGCTGCTACTTACTTTTTGTTTGTGCTATTCCCTCTGTCCTGCAAAGGGTCATCAGTGTTACCTTGTCCTTCAGGTTGCAGAAAACAGAGATTCATGTCCTACAATCATTCAGCCACTCTTTGGAGGACCTTGCCCTGTCCTTGAACACTGTTACTCTCCAGCAGAACATTGTCCACTCCTTACATTGTGCTGATTATCTTGACAAGACTTCTGATTTCATGTGCTTTCTAGGTAGAGCACAAGGAGGGTATTGAGAGATAGCAGGTCATTCTGTCCTCTGCCAATCATCATTTTAAGGGACATTTATTCCAGTGTTGGCCATGGCTTAGTCTGGCCTTTTCATTAACAGTTTTATGGAAGGACTAGACCATCGTACAGTACTAAGTAAAATGTAACTGTGGAGCCAAAGAAAGCCTTCCTGATGACCTATATGGTTAGTTTGCAGTACAAGCCACATAACCTTGCAGAATAATTGTTGTTTCTCTGGTGTACAAAAAAAAAAAAAAAACAGAACCAAAAATAAAGCCAAAAGAACTGTAGGAAGAACCTTGTTCAAAGGCAGAGAGCTCTATGAAACCATCCTAAGGAACAAAATGGGGTGATGCACACCTCTCTCATATATAACCCCTGTCTGGCTTCACCCACACTGTAGAGTCTCTTCTCCCAAAACTGTGTTGCTGCTCCATGTTTGTACAGTAGATAACCACCTTCTCTGTTCAGCTTTGCTGGCACACCATAGCAAATGTGTGTACAGCACATTTGACATCAGACGAGGCTGCTTTACAGTGAAAAAAGCCTTAAAGCTTCTTTTAGAATAGAAAAAAGTGAGAAGTTAAATATTGCTACTGAGTACCATGGAACCTCCTTGGAGTAAAGTTCCTATACTGCAAGTTTCTCCAGAAGTCACATACCCTGTCATCTTATATCCCCATCACACACTACAAAATATTCTCCAGGGTGAGGAGACAGCTGTTGGTGGTACGTGAGGGAACAGACAGTCCATCTGGGAAATAAAATTCCCTTGACATCCTTTCAATACTTCTAAATAAAGTGTTATTTCCAGTTATCTGACTTCAAGGGAGGTGAGTAAAGGACAAAGTAGGAACTTTTCTCAAAAAGTTTAACTTCACTGAAAGTCCAGTTTGTTGTTAAAAGTGGTGTCAGAGGACATTTTCAGTCAAATCTAACAGGTTTCTTAAGGCTCATAGCAGAATGTGCTGGAGGGCACTCTGGGGGAGTGCAGCAGGGACAGGGTTTGGGGGGAGCTGTTGCCAAGAAAGTGAAGCAGCTCTGCAAACTGTGGTGTCTACTGGAATAACCTCAACGGGAATTTTTCTCTTTTGCTAAGGAAGTCTCACTTTAAAAATCAAACCTCACTTCCTCTTAAGAATTAAAAAAAATCTATCAGAACAAAACCTGCCTGTACTTGGGTATGGTGCGCATTTGATTAAAATGAAAGAGAATATTGCTTTAGGCACCCCTTACATTTACTCATCACTGCACATGGGTGTTGCTGCAGGAATTGCATCTCTGCACTTGCACACTGCTGTCCTTTGCCCTCCTGTGCAAGGAACACACAGGTGGGTTGAACACACTGCCATCCTGAACACTGCAGTGACAGCTGGCAAGATGCTGAAGACTTTCAGTTCCTGTTGACCCTGGTGGGAAGGGAGGGGATTCAGAATCTCCTTTGAGGCCCTGCCTTGCCATTTGTGTCTTGTTTAAAAGGGTTATTTGTACCATTATGAAGTAAGTAGGTCACAGATAACCCTTACCAGTGTTCCAGTCTACTCACTTTGATACTGATGTGGATTAGCACTAAAAAAGTAACATTATTCTTTTCCCACATATGGATGCAAATTACCTTCTAGTGTTTGATTCCATCATGTGAAAAAGGGACAGCTCTGCTCTCCACATCTCCATTTGATTTTCTTCCGTCCATTCTTTGCTTGGTTACTAGGACTTTCCTTCCTCCCTTTTGTATCAGCACAGAGACAAGACCTTGTTAAGTTGCCTCTTTGTATTTAAGAAATCAAATCTGCCCCCCCTGCTGGCATTGAGAAAAAACAGGGAAAAAAAAAAAAACAAAACACTTTGTGATCTCCAAAGTATTTTCTGAATTAAGTAGATCCTTTCTTTTTCACCAGAAAGCACAAACAAAGCTGGTAGCGATCGGTCTGTATGAAGTCAACAGATATCGGGAACCAGTGCAATTCAGCATTCAATGGGCAATTACCAGAGACAAATTCCCTTCTTTTCACCTTCCTGGTTTTGTTTCTCTCTTCTGTGGCCACATTGTCCTTCTCTACACTTATCCCAGTACTGACCACTGAAAGTGTCGAGGTCCAAGCCAGTAAACAGCAAATGAATTCCAGCAGCTCTTTCTGTACTTTAGTTGACTTATTAGGTCAATGAGGACTTCACAGGCCAGTTTTTCCTTATCTTGAGAGTAACAGTGCGTACGGAATAGAGACATTTGTATCTAGCTCCAGGAATGGCATGATAACTATATTTATCTTTCCAGGTGATTGTGCCAGACTCATCACCATGGTACCTGAAGTGCACAGACTTCCAGCCACAACCTTTTGCTGCAGAAGCCATTTGGTAGCTCCCACCCCACTTCTGGAAGTCAGGAAAAGCAAGGAAACATTGATGCTGCTCTTATTTGGGAAGGAGGGTAAATGTTAGTCTTGTTAATCATTTCTTACTGTTTGCATCGCAGTTCACTCTGGTATGCTAAGTGCCCAGGCTCTCCTTGCAGGCTGAGGGTTTGTGGATTATTAATCACCCCTACTTTCAAATATATAAATCATGATAGCTGTAAAGGCAAAGGAGGAGAAGCAGCAACCTTCTGTTAACCCTTCCAGTTCAGAGGATGCTGTGTGCCCTGAACCTGATCTCACCAGAAGTCCTGGCTTGTCCCTGTGCCAGTCACCTCTCCAAGAGAGAGTCCCTTATATTTTTAAAGTTGCACTCAAACCTACTCGTGCAGTATTCTCACATCCACCAAATTTGGGTTGTAGGCCAGGCCCAGGAGATGACTGTGAGGTCCCAGGTGCCAGGCTCTTATAATGAGGGAAAGAAGCTGGCTAGACATCAGATCCCACTTCATGCCTTGTATGAGAGCCTGGAACAAAAGGACACAGAACTGCTGCAGACAAAAATAATGTTGGGTAGAGAGAGAAGACACATCAGGCATTGAAAAAACACAGGGAAAATAAGTTTGCTGAGATTCTCAGATCCATAGAAACCAGACTAGTTTAGTAAAAATTCACAGATAATTTGATATTAACACAATTCTCAGATTGAAAAAAAAAATAAGGAAAGAAAATTACCTCGTTCACTTCTCCTGAATTATTCTATCTTTTGCCTAGACTAAAATAGTATTTCTGAACTGGAGCAGACCTTCCTCAGCTGTTATAAATATTAGATCCAATAAATACTTATTGGGGTAAAGCTGCATCCAAGCCAAGCCCACAGGCGAGACAGTCTTCTAGTTTACAGGAAATCTTTCAAACTGTACAGACCTTCATCAGTGCCAGAAATCTAGATTGACTCCAGCCCCAGATAATGAAGTTCTCAAAAGCCAGAGGAAACCACTGCTCAGGATGGACTCTCTTTCAAAGCTGCAACCAGATCTGTGACCCAGGAATCACATCTTCGATCAAGCTCCAGACAGTGCATAACCACACCATGTAATGTATCACTACAGTCCTCCAGCTCACCATAGCTAGGAAACAAATGAATTTAATTCTAAGTAAACTTGCATTAAACGAATAGGCTCAATAAAGGGTTATTTTAAAAATGTTCATGTTTAAAAGTAACACTTTAAAAGCCACTGATACTTCGGGTTAGGAAAGAAAAGGGAATGGTTGCGGAAAGTTTTTGGAATGAAAAAAGTCTTATTAAGATTTAGTATCCCCCCCCAAAAAAAGATATTTTATGACTAGAAAGAGAAAATTGCAAACCAATGTCACTTAAAGTGATTTATCTCAAGGCAGCATCATGGTCTGATGACAGCAAGATTCATCTCAAGTAATGAATCTCAAGACAACAACACCAGCCCTGATTTCTCTCTACCTCAGTTCTACAGAATCCCTGCCAGCCAAGAAAGAGGACAATGCTCACCTCAATTCTAGGACCAGCTTCTGCAAGCAAGAGAGATGCTGCTGTGGTCTTCAGAAGGCCTTCCCTGGGTGGGGTAGGGAGCTTAGATCTACAGCAAAAGTTTTCTACCAACACAAGATTTTATTTCAGGTAGACTTCTCCTTTCCCAAATTCATGTATAGACGTGAGGTCTGTTCATGCCAAGCATCCTAGGCTGCTCTGAGGAGAGGATGAGGTGCTGCTGCTTAGAGCAGAAGACAGCTATTGCAGTAAAAAATCCACAGTACATGTGCTGGTAGTATTTTGTCCAATAGTTTGGCCACTTTAAAATTAAATGTAGCACAGAATGACAAATTATTCCTAATTGTCATGACTTGTGTGCATGTTTTATGCTATGGCACAGATTAATAGTTTGGGGTTTTTTCTGTTGGGCTACAACGTTTATAGCTAATAACAGTAAATCTGCTTTTCATGTCACTAGTCAGACATAATGCTCCAAAGGCCTTGCAGCAAAGCAAAGCAGCTGAAATCCTAATTACAGTGATGACGAGTGAGAGAGCTGTAGCCTCAGTATTTCTAGACATTGGTTTGATTTCAGGTTGAGCTGTACCCTAACTAGGCATGTTTATGTGAGATCACAGAAGGCTGGTTTGTAAGTTTATACAGCCAGATTCTCATGTAAATCAGCACAGTCCTGTTCCAACCCCCTGGGCTCGAGCCCCAGGGAAAGGGTTGATGTCAGTGGAGCTACATCATCTTTCAGCAGCAGAGCCCATTACATTTAAGAGTTTGCAGCACCACGGTGGGTCTTAAATATTGAAAGTTTTATCCTGCAGTGGGCTAAAAGGATTCACATATCCTCGGAGCAGTAGGCATTTAGAACATCTCTGGAGAAACCCAGTCCTCTGCATAGTCATTTTCTGTTATCATCTGAGCAGGGCTGTGTACACACTGTCACAGTGGGTAAAACTCACCCCTGTGAGCACACTCTGCACGGAGCACACCTTGGTTTGAAGCTCCTTTCAGCCTTTGAAGTGAATACGATTGAATTTATACAAGGGAAAAACTCCATCCTCTCTAAATTACCCTTTGTACGGCCCTGGAGCTAAAACCCTCTATGCACAGAATTGTATCATGAACATGCATCCAAAATCTCTGCAGATGTGATCAGGTCAGTGCAATAACGCTGCTCAAATTTAGATTGACAGCTACAGAGAGCAGCTGGAGCATTTCTAAAAGGAAAACTACATCTGATTCCCCTCTCTGCTTAGAAAGAAAAGCGTCTAGAATACAAAGCATCTAGAATGCCAGCAGTGGCTCAAGAATCAAAATAATCAACCACATCTGCATAACTCAATCAGGTATTTATGAATAACTAGTAAAATTGAAAAACTTGTGTGTGAAGCAGAAACAAAAAGATGTGAAGATGGTGAAGTAAATGTAAGCTGTCAAAAGGGGTTTTTGCTCAGCTATGGTTAAGCCACAGCCCAGTTCAGTCCTTTGTGTTCTGATACAAGGGTGAGGATAAGCAGAGCACTGGGATCCCACCTAGGGCAGCCTGGGAAGACAGAAAGCCAGTGCATGTTCTTAGGAAAAGGTATGTGTGTTAATTACTCTGTTGGTATGGGAATCATGGAGCTACACAGGGATTGTTGGCTTGTGCAGATGTAGCTGGTAGCAATTTTTCACATGGACAAGCTCTCAGCTCTCCAAGCAGAGGAAAGGGGCTGCTATCCCAAGAGCTGCCTCAGGGAACCTGCTTTAAAATATAAACACAGCCATTCTGTAAGTAATGATGCCAGCAATAAGTTTGCTTTATCTCCGAAGAAGCTGGGTTTGTTTGAACACAAGTACTCCAGAATTCCTGTAGAGCAGGAGCTGTCCCAGAATAGCTCAGGCAGTCTGTGTACATAAACAAGGCATCAATGATTCTTCTTGAAGAATCACAGAATTGTTTAGGTTGAAAAAGACCTTCAAGACTGTCAAGTCCAACCATTAACCCAGCACTGCCAAGGCCACCACCAAACCATGATCCCAAGTGCCCCATCTACAAGTCTTTTAAATCACTCCTGAGATGCTGACTCCACCACTTCCCTGATGACTCCACCTGTTACAGCACTTGACAACAAGCTTTTGAGTTGAGAATGATGTTTTCTGGAGGGAAAAAATGAATAGGAAAGGTTTATTAAGATTTAGTAGGCCTGGATGGTGGCCTCGATGAAGCTCAGGTTGTATCTCCTGTACTTGCTTCCTATAATGAACTTTTTCAAGGCTCATCTGAAATGCTCCCCCAGGCAGAGGGGGCAAATGTAGCTTTCTGCTGCATTGCTGCCAGTGGCTTTGCCCTCATGTAATGAGCAGATATTAGACCTTTTTTTTTTTCATCTTTTTCTCAGATGCCAGGTCTTGTTTTTTGTGATCTACCTAGGAGTAAATATTGCCAGGAGCAAGACTCTTATTAGAAGAGCTCCTGGATAATCACTCCTGTTTTCTAAGACATTTGAATTAGACCAAGAAAGCCACCCTGTAGTCATAAAAACTGTATATTGAGCACACTCATTTGATTACAATTACTGTAGTTTCCTGGATTAACATTTAAACAGGAAAAAGCATTCAAAGTGAACCAATATAAGATATAGGCCTTGCAGGCAAAACAATTACTGTGCTGAAAACTTGGAATAATGCAACATGAGACAGGGGAAAAAAAAAACCTGTCTAAGTGTTTTATGCAAATTGTAAGAAAGAAGAAAGCAATACTAGAAACACTACTAAATCCACCAATTGGATGTTGCTTTATGGGCAAGTTCTTAGGCAGAAAGCAGTAGTAACTTATATTTTCCACAATGAAATTGAAAATGCACATATAGTATAGAGGATTATGACTTTGTGAAATATTAAAGTTTTCTTTATTTGCTTTTGCAGATAGTTAAATTTTAGCACTACTTACGTTCCCCCTCTTCCCCAAATTTAAAAGGCAATAAATTGCTTTAGTGTTTTCAATTTCTTTTCCTTCAAGAGATGTAAATTCATTGCCTGAATCCCTCTACAAACTTTATTTTTGTGAATAGGGGAGAATAATTTACAAGACCATTGGCCCCATCCAATCCTCTTTTATCTCCAGGTCTTCTTTCTCAAAGGTCACCAGCACTACAAAAGAGAGCAGAAGCCCCCATAGCTCCACATCAGTGCTGCCCCACAGCCTGGGTTAAAGAGATGGGCAGGGATGGGCAGGGTCTGTTGTACCTTTCAGCTCAGTGGTGTGAAAAATAAAGCTGGGCCCAGAGAAGGAAAGACACAAGGATCCTTCTCAGGGACACTCGTGGGATGTGCCTGAAAAGCAGTTCTTCTTGGGCAGGTTAATCATTTTTGTGTAAACCAAACAGATTGGTTTTCAAGTTTCTTGGCTTGATATTTGTTGGTTGAGGGGTGAATCAGCTACCAAACTGGCACAAAGTAACCTGATCCATTCAAAACCCAGATGCTACAAACTGCCACAGTTCAGCACAGTGAAAGTTTGGGCTCAGGACAAAATCATGGCCACTTCCAGGGCCAGTCTCAGGAGCAGCAGTTTCTTGTAAAACTTTGTGCAGTATTTTGAGGTGCTGTCACGGGACATCTGCAATGCTCTTCTACAAGAAGTGACCACAGATCTGTTCTGTGCCTCAGTTTCCCCTTGAGCTCAGGTCAACCCGTAGTCGAAACTGCCACAGGATCAATAGGATCATTAAGGTTGGAAAAGACCTCCAGGACATCAAGTCCAACCTTTGACTTGAAGTCATGCACAGTCAGAAAGTTGCCTCCACAGCTAAGACTACTGAGAGCAGAAATTTGCTTCAAGGAGTTTTGAGAGTTCTTGTTGGTTTGGTTTTGGGGGCGTTTTTGCGTGGGAGGGAATAAGGCTTTCTTCTGCCCCCAGCACAGTGGAGCTCCAAGGCATGACTGCAGCCTTACCAAAAGTACCTATTCCTGTAAAGATCAGAGCAAACATGAAGCTTCTTTCAACACAGTTTGAAAACGATTACAAAAAAGTATTTAGGAGGCCAAGAATATGATTTTTTTAAAAAAAAAGCTTTTTTAAAACTATCAATACCTTTTGATTTTGCCATTCATAAAATAAAAATATAGCAGCATGGGGAGTAATGAGCAGGACAAATCATACTCTGCCCTACCTGGTTGGATTTTTCCAGGAATAACAATCATTCCCTAAGCAAAGCCTTACTGCCATTCCTTACACACGTGCCATTCAGCCTCATCAACCATCCCACGCACAGTGCAAACGTGTTTACTGTCAAGTGACTGGAAGAAAAATGCCATCCCCAGGCCACTGCCTGCTGCAGCAGCTTTGCAAAATGAAAACCTGCAAAGCCTTAAAGGGTGAGGGGCTGGCATCGTGGCTAATGCCGTAAATGACTTGCAAGCCTCCGGAGGAGGGATGCTGAGATAAGACAGACGACCCGAGGGCTGGGGCTGACACGCAGCAGCAGCAGGGGTGCAGAGCTGAGCAGCGTTGCCCAGACAAAAGCACGTCCTCCCCGAGCCCTCACCACACGATTTCTCCACCACTCACAGAAAACAGCAGCTCTTCTGCCTTGCTCACTTAAAAAGTTCTCTAAAAGGTAAAGGAAGCTGCAAGAGAAGGAAGCATTTCACAAAATACAGCTGCTTGGAGATGTTACTCACAGAGTGTCTGTAATCCCATCCCCACCCTCATCTAATGTCTAGTGACAGCCCATCAAATGTTTCCCCCCCTTTATTAAATTCAAGTGTGAATAAAATTAGCAAGAAATATAGGGTTTAATTAATGTTTGCCTTCACTATAAATGAAAGGCAACTTTAATTTTTTTTTTCTGTATTTTACTAATCAGAGTCATTCAATATCTTGGATGCTAGTAAATTAATTCTGAACTAATGAAGTTAAAGGAGGTCATTTGTTAGAGAAAACTGATTACATACCAAGATCTCCTGGGGACCTAAATGAGAAAATCACTATAATGAAAAAATATTTTAAATGATGCAGGTCAACCAAGTACATCATTAAGGATGCAGGGGGGATGGAAATATTAATGACACTATGACAGGGAAATGCCAAAAGGGAAGCGGGCTGACATAGGTAAAAAGAAATGCATTTACAGTGCTAGCTTGGTTCTTTTTCCCCTTTCAATAATTGAAACACATGCATTTCATTGCCTGTGTCCAGATATTTCAATGATAGTCTAACAGCAATACACTAACATGCATTATGCACACAAGTTTATTTTTGTGGTGTATAAACCTTTTTAGTAATATAAATCACAATGGCACTTAAGGACTCAAGCCAAAATATGGGCTGCATTGTACAAGACATGGGAAAAAGTATGCAAGGGGAAAGGAGGGGTCCCTGCTTCTCAGAGGTTTAATTTCAACAAGCAAGCAGCAGCCAAGGGATGGAAGTTTACACAGCACAGCAAGTCAGGTTAGTGCTTGAACACAGCTGGAACAGTGGGAGCAGTGCAGCCTGGATGAACAAGAAATACTCCCACAGGATGGAGCAGAGGTCTGTCTAGTCCAGAAATCCCACTGCCTTGTACCAGAAGTGGCCTGGCCACTTCTGCAGCCTGTTGCCCTCTGCTCCCCCAGCACCTGTAATGACTGCAATAGGGAGACAGAAAGCACTGCTCTACCTGCACTCTTTATATCCACTTCAGACCTGCTGGCTGAAAATCAACGTTTAGTTCCATTTTGAACTTGGAATTATGGCACCATGAGACTCCACAACTGCCTGGCACAGAAAAGTTCCCAGAAGTTCTGTGACTGCTGTGAGTGTCTGACACTCATCTCCTACCAGTTTCAGAGTTCCTCCGCCCAGAAGTAGTGCAGAATTTGGTGAGAAACAATTCTGAGTTCACCTAATTCATGATTTTATTAGCTCTGATCATATCTTTCTCAGCAGTAAAACAATTCCCAATGCTTCTCAGTATCCTTCCTGAGACACCCAGCACTGTGTCAGATTCTGTGGCTGCCACTGCACCTGGATCTTACGACCTCAAAGAGCCACCAGCAATGGCTCTTCCCTAACCCCTAAGTGCCAACTCTGAGTCTGGCATAGTGTGGGCAGGATTTAAACTATTCTTTGTCCTTGTGCAACAAGTACTCTCCTGAGAATCCCTGAAACATCCCTTTTGCCACATTCACACCAACGCTGTGGATGTGACTGAGCCTAATCCTGCAAAGCAAAGCACGTAGCACTGGACACAGTGGGAGACTCTACACAGCATCCATACTCAGGTTTGCTGAGTTTTCCTGAGCCAGTTCACAGGGCTTCAGGATTATCTCAGGGGAAAAAAAAAAATAAAATAAAAGTGATGATTGAAGGTAGGAACAAAACGAGGCAGAAGGTGCAAGCAACATCAATCCATGGGGAGTGGCAGATGTAACCAGGTAAGGAAAATTGCAATGTAAGTCAAAGATGCATGGTATGGCTAAAAGAAAAAGGGGGGGAAGACACAAAGGAAAAAAAAAAGAGAGATCTCTGCTCAATAATACAATTACGGGAGGTCCTCTCATGAATTGAGGAAAGCAGAGAGAGTCTAGGGAATATTAGAGGAGAAATTAGTGTACTGCTGAAGGAGAAACAAAGCAGCACCAAGAAAATTAGTTGTAACAATCCTTTATGAAAATTAGTTGAAACAATGCTTTATAAAAAGGAAGTACTGACACACAGTTTACAAAGATTATCAGGAAGTGGTTTATTCAAAGGAAAGAAAAACAAAAAAATTATCCTAGATCCATGAAATCCACTTTTCAGGATTTCTTCACCAAATTAGGCATAGACAAATATGCTAGTCCTACAGAGCAGATGCAAACTATTTAAATTAGTACATCAGGCAGTTCTATCACAAAGAGATGTAATTAGATTTGAGGAGCCAATACCTCAAGCAGAGCCTGAAAGAGTGATCAACAGTTTACAGCTTGGAAAACTCCCAGAGCTGGAAGCCAAATTCTCCAGGGCATTTAAACAGAAACTCATCCCCTCATTAAATGCAGAATTTGCTGAAATTCCAGGAAAGGCTAGGATGTAGCTACCACACTAATCCCACACAGAAAAAAGGCAAAGCCATTAATTATTGAGGGTTCTTATGATTTATTTCTATTTTAAGTATAGGTATTAAAATCAGTGCTAAAAGGCAGATGACAAGATGGAGATTGCTTTTTTCGATAGTAAGCATTTCTGACCTTTTAGTTAGCAGTTGTCTAATTGCAACCTCCAGATGAGCAGTAGAAGAAATTGATTTGTGTTCGTTAAAACTCTATTGTAGAACCACAAACTAATGCTGATGTTTTACAATGCAAGGATAGCATTAGGCTGAGTTAAGTTACTACATCAGTTAATATTATGATGATGATTTGGCTGCAAAGTAAGTATGCATCGTATTGAACCGACAACTAGAATTCCTGTAAGAGCTTCATTAAATAAATATTCCTCAAGGATGGAATTAGCCATGTCTTATTTGTCTCTTTTTAACTGGTCTTTCAATCCAAGTTTTCAGCCAACTTCACAAGGGAAACCCCAACACTAACAAAGCAAATACTGTAAGACTCAACTCCTATTTAATTATTTCTGTATATCTCCATTTATATCCATTGTATTGGAATGTTATGAAAGCAGGTATTGATTAAAAAAAAATCTGGAGTTGTTAACTATCTGAGACAAAACTCCAAAATCTCCAATCTTTACATGTGTGTGTAATACCCAGTAGAAAGGGTTGGCACAGTCAGCTGAAGATGTGTAGTCTGGTACAAACAAATAACAGGAAAAGGCCAGCTCTACCCAGCTGAAAAGGAACAGGTTATTGACACAGCATAGGGGGTGGGGAGGAAGGTTCATTGCTGCTGGAAAGCTGGTTTAAGTTAATAATATGTTCAGAAATGTAACTGTCACCTCACTGGTACCTGATAATTAACTTCCGCCGTATCCTGCTGGTGTTGCTGTGTTAGTGCTGCCCGTGAAATTACTGTCCCACAAGCAGTGTGAAGAAAAAAAACTTGAAAAGCTTGAAAGAAATCTGCAATATATTTGCTCTCACCCCAACAGAATTAGTAGGGCCAGAAGTATCAGAGTGGTGTATTTCTCACTCCACCACCCTTATGTGGAGGACGACATTTATAAAACAGCTAATTACAGTTTGAAGCTTAAGTAAGCTCTGAAGCTGAGTTTCATTTTGCTCAGATGCATAAATTTTCATCACCTATAAAACTCAGAGCAGATGTACAGTGGCTGTACATGGCTGATGTTACCATTCAGTGTGGTTGGTCCAGAGAGAAAATGGTTTGCCACAATTCATGTGCACATTTTGAAGGCACTATATTCTCCATGCAACGTTGAGCAATAATTTCTCCATCCCTAACCATGAAAGAACCGTATATTTTATATATATGTATATATATATATATAGTTTAATGCACAGAGAGACCTAATTTCCAATGGTGAAAAATAAAGCGTTTGTGCTCCTGTGAGAGAAGTTCTTCATAGTTTTGTACCACCTCCCAAATTTCTTAAGACATCTTCACCTTTTAGTACAGCAGTCCTTGGAATGTGCAAATTCCAGCATTTTGGCATGCCCCAGGTTGTGCCTGCAGAAATGAGTTCTGGTTGCTGATGGAAATTCAGGCTATACTACTCAAAATGCACACATGCTCAAACTGCAAGAGGTAATCTGTGAAACCTGCTCTGATGACAACTTGAAAAAAGGTTGAAATTTATCATCAGTGAAGCACAGGCCTGAAAGAAATTATTTTTTACTCATCACTGGCCAAAAACCTCAGTGGATCCATTACTAATATTTAGGAAAATTATGTGCTCAATAACAAAAGGAAATTATGAATAGCAAGGCTGTTTCTGAAGCCAACTGACACTTGCTATTGAGGAATTCCTCATTATCATCTAATACAATTAAATGATAAACTTCTTGCAAAGTTTATTTCTCAAGAACATAGAAAAAGAATGAAGTTGAAGATTTATTATCAAGACATGGCCAATAAATTCCTTCATTTATTTTCCATTCAAGCATGCTTGCAGGGTTTCAGTTGGCAGTAGAACTTTGTTCAGTAGAATTCAATTGAATTGGAGCACTGTTTCAAAGTAAACATTTCTGCCTCATGTCCAAACAACACATGATGTCGTACCATGAGAGGCTGAAGTGAGTCTGGTAGAAAAACCAATCTTAACCACTATTTCCTAACCCCTTTAATTGTAGCACGAAAATGAAAGCTTGGGGTTTTGCACTACCCAAAAATATTGCAATCTCTTGGCTGTGAGAGAAGTGTGGCTCAAGCTGAAGCAATCGGCTTCACACCACTCTAATCTTGGTGTAATCAGAGGATTGCTGCCAAGTAGGAAGCATATGCTTTGTCCAAAATCTCCATGCAAATCTCTGTGTTTGCCTATGTGTGTTGAATTATTAAATTCAGAAACCCATAGCAACATCTATGATAATATATATTACTGTTATTATTATACACAAGAAGCTCTAAAGTCACTTTTAATCAAAAGAGATCCTTTTAAATCTATACCTGGTTTTAGTGACATTCCTGTTAATGCAGCTGATGAAATATTAAGCATGCAATTACTGTACATGCTCTATAAATGGCTTTCCTGACATTCAGACTATAGAAGGCTGTGTCAAAACGAGAAGGAAGATGTTTTTCTCCTGAGTATCTTTTTCCCAGAGAGATATTCAAGATCAGGTTGAAAGCATTTCACTCAGAAGAGACAAGAGCCCCAACCAAATGCCACATTGGTTATAAAGAAATCATACAAACAGAAAAAAAACAGACTGGAGGGGAGAAACCAGCAGAACCCCTGACTGCAGTCCTGCAAATGGGTGGGGCAGCTGTGCTCAGGGTCCGCACCCGGGACTCCCATCTGGTACATGTTGAGTCACCCACAAAAGAAAGGGAGAGAGGCAATCATCTTAAGAAAGCTTGTTACAGCCTTGTAAGCACAAAGCACATACGAAAACCATGGGATAAAGGTCACCTCATGCTCATTTTTCTAGGGAAAGAGCACTCAGAAATGAGAGGTGGCCACAGCCTAATCTCCAGCACAGTTCATGCTCTGTACAGAGTAAAAAGAGAGGTTCATTTCCTATTGCCATCCCACTTTTGGAACTGCAGCCATAACCAGTATTGATTGATAGTGTCTAACAGTCTGATGTGGATGTGCAAATGTATCCACACAGACAGGTGTCAAAAGTGCACTGACTTGAACATTTGGAGAGTTCTAGCATCTGTCTGTCAAGTACACAAGGCTCCCAGTAAAACACAATATAATCAAAATATAACTCCTCACTGCAAGCAGCAGTCTCTCCACCATGTGCATCAATACAACTGACCATTATTGGCACAAATCCGTAGAAGCCCTAAAAAAAACAACAAAAAAAACCCCTTTAGTGATTAGCCCATTAGAAACCCTTGTTGATTGCTGTGGTTATGGGCAATATGGTCATTATTGAAACAACATGCACAAGAACAAAAAAAATAAAGTGTGCTTTTACTGTCATAGGGACCTGCTTCTTTACATACAGACACTGTCAAAGCTGCTGCAAACTGGGGTAGGAGTCTCCTATTCTAGGGCACTCCCCATTCTTCTTCCCCTATGAAATGAAAGGAACTGGCTGCCAGATTGGGCAATGCTTTCCTTTCAACACTCAGTATTCTCAGAGTTGTGCCAGAAATCCTCATTCTCCCTGGACCTGAAGATCCTTCTTACATTCCTGGCTCCTATAGCACAATTTTCTTTCAAAAGAGCATCATATCAGTCCCCTTTTATTATACAAAAGCCTTTTCAGGAAAAGGCATAGCTGGAAGGATCTCAACAGCTGGTATTTATCCAGGAGACTGATAATTGTATGCAACATGGGTCTCAAAAATTATTAGTGCAGTAGAGATATCTCCTGCTTTATAAAGATGTGATATAGAGGAGGTCAGGTTAAATGCAACAATCCCTTCTGGGCTTAAAAACTGTGAAAATATGAAAAGATCGTTTGTTTTACTCAGTGTCTCATAACTAAATGATTATGTCTACCCTTCCTCCTAGCCCGTCACAACTGGTGACAGATGCACAAAATAATACTGCTCCAGACAGAACGAGATGGTATGCTCTAAAGAGTAAAAAAAAACCTAATCTGCAGTATTTTGATATTACTACCAGGAGGCACTAAGATATTACTCATTTTGGTCTTGTATTGGACAGCAACATCTGCATCAAAACAGATGAGTTTTCAAAATAGCAATAAAAAATTACCCAGCTGATACAGTATCTGATAAATCTCTGGAATATTGCATTATTTCCATGCAGCTGGAGTTCTACATTCAATATCTTAGTCCTCTGGATCTGGAAAGGGATTCTTTGTTCCCTTATGAACTTTTTAAACTAGTTGTTAATCTATTCTGCTAAACAGTCTTTCTGGACATATTCAAAAATGAAATAAAATGCTTTGTGCTGTAATGGAAGAATTACTGCTGTTGAAGGATTTAATCCTGAATACACCACAGCGCATTTCTTTATACATCAAGCAGAGTCTGAAGAGCTGCTATTTTTGTCAGGGTTGTATTTTGCAGATAAGCATTAAGTGCAGATTACAGGATTGGTTCACACCAGGTTCCCTCACGGTACAAAGGTAGAGCTTTGCAGAACCAGCATAGGGAGACAGTTCTTAGCTGAAAGTACTGCAGGTTTATGTCTCATTAACATGTTTTCATCCTTGTCTCTTTGATTAGCCTTTTCATGGTAGTAACTTTCCCCGTTGCTAGGACAGATTCATCAGCAACCAGGGAAAGTCTGTAAAAGCCATCACAGAGGATGGGCATGGACATGCTGGGCTTGGTGACACAGAACTTGCTGCCCCACAGGACACAGTGTAGCCCTGGGAAGGGAGAGCACGAGGGGTCCAGCTGGTGGGATGCTGCTGGAGACATGTCCAAGTGTGGGCAGGCACAGGGAAAAAACACACCCATCAGAACAGCTGCCGTAAAATAGAGTTGGAACTTTTTTTGGCAGCATCCTGGAGGGAAGTACAGCAGCAAATGAACCATGTGAAAATCAAAACTGAGTGGAGAGGGAGGATTTTACTTCACAGAGGTGTCCGGGGCAGAAAGCAGGATTATTCACAGCCTGTATTCATCTTGCTGGCTGCCCATGATAATCAGAGAAGGGAGGGAATATGGGATGCTAGGAACGATAAATGTAGTGGTTTGAAAATAGTTGCAAACATCTACTTCAGTCTCACTAGAAAATAATTGTTGTGGCAGTTCAGAGCTATTTGGGAACAATATGCATTGAAATGAAAGTGAAAAGGAGGAAAAATGATATTCACAAAGCTAAGGATTCAGGTGAGAGCTGTTGGCCTATGAAGAGAACCAGAAAGCAGTAAAGAAATTGTGGGAAAAGAAAGTAATGGATGGGTGGCAGGAAATAATCAAAAAGCATTTGGAGACAGTAGTATGGTTTTAAGAAGGAAGCACTAAGAAATACAAGAACAAGCCCAGAGAAAGCCACTGTCAAACATTTAAGAGCAAAGAATGATAGACTGAAGACGAATCCAGATGGATGCAAAAGGAAAAATACCTCAGATGTCACTTCAGAAAGCAGATAAACATCTGAAAGCAGGTGAACATGCACTACAGAGGAGAAGATGGGATTAGTTCTGATTCCTTCTGCTTTTTTGAGGTAGCAGTGAAATCCTTGACTGCAAACAACATGGCTCACGAGCAAGACACACACAGGCTTGTGCTTACAGTGACATTTTTCAGGACATCTCCCTTTGATTCAGGCTTGTTACCTCCTCTTCTAAGCAGCAGGAATGATGCTTATGGAGACAGCTAAAGAAATTTTTATTGCTCTTTCTCCCTGGTCTGTTCCTCATAAGGTACAGCAGGAGCAATGGCAGTGCTCCCCCAGAAGCATGACTTACACTGAGGACACTGAAGCAACATTTTCTGAATTGGCCTCTGAAGACTTTTTAGGGACCTGTAGAATGTACTGGTAACAAATGAAAAGGGAATTTCTCTAAACTGCTTCTTCAAAGAGAAATGACAAAATCAAGCACCAACTGAAACTAAAAAGCAGATAAGTCATAGCAGGAGATGAGTGTTTGATTTAATTCACCATCTTTCATACTGCAGAGGTTATAGAGGTTATTTCTCTTCAGGTGAGAGGAACAGGCTTGTGCTGAAGCACCATCTCATAACTCTGAAATAGTGGTTTGAAACCCTGGCTTTGCTGCATGGTGTTCCCAGAGCAGTGAACATAATTCAGCTCACCCTGTGCTTCATTTTCCACATGCAAAAGTAAAACACTGGTACATCTACATTTACATTTCAGGGCTCTGGGAGGAGACTGGACACCACAGAAGGGCTGAGCTCCCAAATCTGATGTCCAGATTGACAGAAAGCCAAGTGAAGTTCGGATGTAAAAAGCAGTAGCCCTGTTTGGATGGGGCAGAGTCAGTGCTAATAATTTTCATCTCAATATCAATGCCATAAAAACCTTTCTGACCAAGCCAATGCTTTTGATTTCAGAGTACCTGACATATTTGGAAGAGCAGTTCCAACAGAGCAGTTAGAAAATAAATTCCACAACTGAAACATTTTCATCCCTCTGCATCCATCCCTTCCCAAACTGGTTTTGCAGAGAAACTCTTANCAAACCCTGGCTTTGCTGCGTGGTGTTCTCAGAGCAGTGAACATACTGGTTTTGCAGAGAAACTCTTATTTCCACAATATGGAAAGCTTGTTTCTCCTGCTAATAAATTCAGATCCCGTATTACAAAGTTCATAAGTAATGGTCTGACATCAACATGATGAAATTCAGCAAAGACACAAACAGAAATCAAACACAAAAACATGAGTCAGGGATCACTGGTTCAGCAGAATCACTGCAGAAATGGAGGTTATTACAGACCAGCTGAATCTGAATCACCACCATCACACTGTACACACCAAGTTGATCCTGTTCTGGGATGCACTGGAAGATGTGTTACATGCAAGACATGGGAGAAGAACAATGGTGACCACACACAGTTGATAAATCTCAGCTGGAATATTGCAACCAGATTTATGCATCAGACTAAGGAAAATGCAGAGAATTTAGAGATAGTTCAGAGAAGATCAACAAGAACCATAAGAAGCATAGACAAACACAATTTACAGGGAAAGTGAAATAACTGGACTACTTATCACTACAGAAGCAGAGTCAGACATTGCCTGACTATAAGGCAAAGTAGTATCAATCTGAATAAGTAAAAGCAGAATATAATTGATATAATTGATATAAAACCAAATAAACATCGTCCTAGGCTAGAAAGACCATGCCACGGAGCAGGGGAGGGACTAGTTCTTGACATCTGAAGTGCACTCCAAGCTTCAATATACCAACATATATCATTGGATGTACTAATGAAGTAAAGTGTCTTATTTGCTAAATAGTGTGAAACATCATAAAGTAAATCTCAAAACTATTAATAGACTGAAAAAAACTGCCAAGGCAATGTCTGCATACACGTTGGGCATAGGTATTATGACATACAGGTACATGGCTTGACAAAACATCAAATCAATTGCACTCAAAAATACTGTTGGTCTCAGCAATTGAATTTCTTGTAAACACATTTAATGACTGATTCAATAATCAATCTTGGATTCATCCAATGAAACTGTAGCCAGTTGTAGCATGTTGATCATAAGGAAAGTTACTAAACCCCATTCAGCTAATAATGCTTTCTAGCTTGAAGCTTGATACCTTTATGAAATTTTAGCTAGCATGGCAGCAGATGATATTTCTACTCTCCATGCAAAGGCATAATCCTTTTCTGAAGGCTATTAAGCTCTTTGCCACCAAAATCAGTGGAACTCCGGCTGTTTACATCGGATCTGTGAAAGGCTTTGAAGATGAAAAGAACTGTGCAAGTGCTAAGTGTAGCTATTTTGGCAGGGAATCTAGACCAGAAACACAGGCTGTTACACACAGGTCCTATTGTTTCCTGTCATCTTGAAAGTCATCTTTATCATCATAAAGGCAGAAGCCAGCAAAACCCAGGCAGTCTGATAAAAAAAGAGGGTGGGGAAAAAAATCATTTTCTTCAATACTTTCAGAGGCACTTTTAGCAGAGGGATACAGTAAAATTTATTTTGTGTCCATTACTAATCCCTTCTTATATCAACTCTAACTTTTTAAAAATAGTTATTTTTATTTGTTCTGACACAGTTTTTGATCAACCACTAGGTCAGGATTTGGGGAACTCCCCAACAACATCAGTCTCTGCAGGTGAACAGGAGAGAGGGTTGTGGTGGTTGAGGTGAAGAGGTGAGCAAAAAAAGATGGGATAGAAACAGTATTCTGAGGAACCCAGTGAACAATAGATGAAAAAGCCCTAGTAAAGCTTCCTGGCACAAACAGAAGTGAGCAGGTGCAAAGCTTTTTCTGTTAGTGTTGAGCTTTTTTGTGGGTTTTTGGTTTTGTTTAGGTTTTTTTTAGACAAAGAGGGCATAGTCTCAAAGTCTTGGAAAAAAGTTCAGAAGAGGAAAAGGTAAAAAAATGTTATTGGAAACATATGCTACAAACAGGTATCTACAGCTAAAGTACTATACAAACCAATTCCTCAAGAATGTAAAGAAAAACAGACTAAACAATGAAAGAAAGAAAGGCATCAAGGGGAAGGTGAAAAAAATATCTGCAGATAAACAGATTGGGTTTAGGGCAGAACTCAGGAAAATCATATTAACACACTGTTTTAAAACAGATCTTGGAAGAGTCTACTCCAAGATCTCACTTGAAGCTGCTATAATAATTTCATAAAATCTGAGCAGGCTCTGACAGCACTACACAAAAAAAATGGTGAATTCTGTAAAGTTGTGACATCCCAAGAGATTGATCAAGCTGACAGAAAATATTTACAGCAAGTCATCACATGTGGCAACAGTGGACAAAATGATGATGGAATGGCTAAGGATGACTACAGAAGTCAGACAAGGATGCATGCTGTGTCCAAATTTATTTGTGCTGGTGGCTGAAGCTGCAACAGCTTTAGCCTAACAACAGAGTTAGTTTGGAAAGAAGAAACAGGAAACACTGAGCTGTATGAAAAGGCTCTTGGTCCATAAGTAAAACTGACCTTATGCCACAGATCACAGGACCTTGCAGAGAATAACTGAAAAGTGAATCAAAGACCATAAAAGTCAACCTAGAATTTATTAGAGGACAGCAAAAAAATATGGCTGTAGGTGTAGATATCCCACAACCCTTCAGGGGTGGAGAATGAGAAATGGGAATCACAAAGATACTGGAAAGAGAAGGATCAGGCTGCTACTGATTGCAAATGAATCAAGACATATCTTGCAAATATTACAAGATCCCTGAGATTAAAGCTGGTTTTTTACAGAATTTATGACTGGAGTGAATCAGCAGCTTGCAATATGAAGGAGGCAAGTGAAAAAAAAGTCATTGGCAGCAGAAATTGCTTCAGGTAAATGGTAATGAAATACATGGAATTAGAAGGTCTAATGACACCAAGTGGTAGGATGCCTTATTTAATTTCCATTGTTGCATTGGGTTAACAGACATGCTTCACATCCAGGTTGGAGGAGCACAGAGGTAACTAATCAGCCAAGCAACATCTAACTTAAGCTTCCCAGTGTATAAAATAAAATGTAGTGTTATAAAATGCACTTGAGCCAAAGCCTCCCAGGGGCCAGAAGTGCTCAGAACACTCCTGGAGGTCTCTGCAAACCCCAGACCCAGTGGGAGCACAGAGAATCTGCTGTTCCAAGAGAACTGACCACATTAGTCATTCATGGATTCAGAGCATTGCCCAGAAAAGCAGCCACTGTGCCTTTACACAGTGTTTCATCATTTCCCACCTTATATTTGATCACCTCACATAGTGAGCCAGGAGAATTTCAGTGAATTCCTCCAACAGCAGAAGACCAAGGTGTTCAGTGTAGACCTCCTGCGACCGCTGGAAATACGTATCTAGTTTTTCTAAGATGAACTTCCTCTTCTCCATGTGTCATTGCAGTCCTCACAGAGTATTCAAAAGGTTCAGGAGGTCTGCTTCCTAGGGCTGTGTGGTTTCCTCATCCTCGTCACCCCATCCCATACTTTCAGGCTGCACAGTGTGGTGGGGTACAAGGCACCCAATGTCACCCTGCTTTGACCCTCATCTCAAAAAGGTGCAAAGGGCTGCCCTGGACCCACACGTCCTAACAGCTCTTGCTAAAACCAAATAAAACAGAGGGAAGAGTAAACTTCAACGCAAAGGCTTGCTGCTATGGTGAATTTTCAAACACTGTGTGAGTCACTTAGAGGAAGTTTCTACATGCTTATGTCTTCCAGCTCAAATACTGTAATTAAATTATCTTAAGTACTGACTGGAAAAAGCTTGTTATTGCAATAGCTAGGTCTGCAGATGAATCATGTTGCCATTATACTGCACAGGTGGTTTATCACGGAAGTCACCCAATTGCCTTTTAGGACAGGTGACATTTTCTAAGAATAAAAAACCACACATTTAAATGTGTGTCTAAGCAGAAGATGCAACCCAAATGTCCATTCCCACAAAAATACACTGAAAAGGCAACTTTTAAAATGAGACACAGACTGCAAAGTTGTTCTGACACTAGTGATTAAATCCTAAGAATTTAATCTGTATTGCTTTACAGAAAGAGATGAAAAACCCAGCAGCCCATTACCAATACCTTTGGCAGACTGAATTAAAGTGGTCACAATTAGATTTTCCTTGAAGTGAAGAATGGGCTATGTGTGATCAAAGTTGCAGCCATATCGCTGTCACAGAATATGCCATAATACAGAAAAGAAATAAAGGCAACATGCAAAACTACACATCCTGTTTTATCAAACATTTCTGAGGGAAGTTCTGAAGCAGGTTCTGTCAAAGCAATAGAATTTTCTAAATGACTCAGCAAAGAGCATGGTGAGATCTTTTGTTATTCTGGCCAAAATAACCCAAAAAAGTTGCTGAGTATTGAGCACATTTAAAAATGTGGTTTGGGGATCAGAATGCTTCTCTCACACAACTTTAAGAGAGAAAAGCTACTGCATCCATTTTCAAAGGGCCAGATGGGACACAGAGTCCCTACAGAGAGAAGGAGTTTCGTGGGTAGCAGCACTGAACTTGGGACTAGTCAGCTAAGCCCTCGGTCAGTGTAAGTGAGGGCTAATAAATGCTGTGGTAGGTCAAATGTGGGGTTTTTCCTCTTCTTACCTCACTAAAGAAACCACAGGACAAAAAACAGCTCTTGGAATTCTCGTCTCTGAACCCATGTTTTGTCTCATGCAGTGGTAGTTGTGACAGTTCTTTCTTTTTCTGTAGAGAACTGGTATTATGAAACCAGAGTAAGAACAAGTCATGTACAAAAAAAGTTCCTTAAAAAGGCAAGAATTAACCACCCTTGGAAAAACAATAAGAGAGGAATGTGAATAACACAGCATTTCCTGTGGCTTGTATACTTATCTCATACCATAACTATCAAGTGGCTTACTTGTCTCTACCCGTTACAAAAGGGATTCTTTGCATTTTCACATGGTTCTACAGCACAACCAACCACAGAGTTTTACTACTTTGTCTTAGCTATTTTGGTGCTTAGATACTCAAATCCTTTCCCCTTCCCCCCCAGTAAGTAAATTTTCCAGGCTAAAGTTCAAAGTAAATTCCAATGTGATTATATAAACACATGCATACTGTAGATTGACATCATACAATGCTATTCTTTGTTGCTGGATTTTTTTTTCTCTTTGGTTTGCAACAACTTTGGTATGCCTGGCTTGCTTCCCTAAAATAGTAGCTTATTACACCCTACTGAGTAAGATAACACTGTATTTATTCCTCCGAGAGTTTGGATTTCACAGGGGAAAAAAAGCTCATAATTTAATTCATAAAAATAGACTTATAAAGGAAAAATAAAAGTAACAGACCTTATGAATCTCCCTGTTTATTAACGCATGTGATTAGTGGAGTGGAGAGAAAGCAGGTTTATATGTTTCAGTCCATCATGACTGTGAAATTGAACTGTAAATGGTACCTAGTGCAGTCAAGTGAAACAGACACCATGCCGCGAGTTAATGGAAATGTGGAGAGCTTTTCTTTTTAACAAAGTACTTGAGCAATTATCCCAGCACACCCACAGTGAAATGAGATAAAGTTAGTCTGTGCATTACAAAGGCTGTTAACTGCAAAATAAATTCACTGACAGCCATTGGGAACCTTTAGTTCCTTGTTCCTTTTTCTGCACCTATTAGCTAAAAGTGACAAGCAGTGTTGGTGGGAATAAACAGCCAGCGACTTGTGGGGTGGGATGTTTGTTATGGGCATACACTGGCTGACAGCCATGTGGTAGAGGCTATAGATACTACTTAGCCCAGAATACAAATAAATAGTTCAAGAGCATAGTGCCCTGTGTTGTGACACTCACCTGGAATAGAGGTGGGGATCAGGGAGCCATGGGAAGTGGCCTTGTTCTGCCACTCTGGTAATGCAGGCACCAAGTGCTTCTGACAGCCCTGCTTTGCTGTCAGGGCCTTATATTGACATTAACCTTTTACTGTAATAGTAAAAATACACCAGGAGTTCTTCCCAGGCTCACCTTTCCCATCAGTCCCCTGACTGCTGGTAGCACCAAGGAGTGAAGGTCATGCTTTAGGCTTAGCCTTTTTCAGTGTTTCATTGAACTCTGGGGAAAAAGAGGATGAAGGGCAAGTCCCCCTTGACCTCTAAAATCTACCCTCATCAATTGCTTAATATAGATCCTTTTTCTCCAGCCCCACCTGCTTCCCAACAGCAGTGTGACTAGACCAGCATGTCCAGTGGTAAATATTGATCTCCTGGGGAAGAGCTCACCCCCTGTGCATGGTCAGGCAGAAAGCCCTGCCCAGTTCTTTGCTGCCTCTCACTCCCCCATCCAAAGGGAAACTTTATTGGATGCACTGTGCAGGTAAAAACACAACCACTCTTTCAGTCCAGAAACTGTAAGGAGCTTTACTTCCTAAGTAGAAAATCTCAGGCAGACACCAAGAAAGATTACCCATATAAAAAGTATTTATCAATTATCACAATGATTTTCTATAGATTTTCCATTTAAGGAAAAAATCCTTCCCTTTCAGAAGGGCATTGGAAAGCACCACTGGTATGTTACAGGGTTACATACCAGAGGAGATCTGCCTCAGCACTGCATGAGAAACCCATTAGAGAAGCTGATACAGGAACGATGTTAAAACATTTTGAAAAGCAAGCAATTTCAACATCAATTGCAACTTCTGTTTTACAAAGTCCCTTATCGCTAGTGAGGACTGTGCTTAGGCCTCTTTGATATATCTTGTTGTGCTACCATGATGAAAAACAAATAGTATGCTGCTAACTCAAATGCAAACCAGCATCAAATTTAGCACATTGACCCAAAGTCAAGCCATGTTTTATATAATACCCATGACACCTCTTACTCCTACGGCAATACAAGCTAGTTCCTATTTGCATTTCCAGTGCAGATAAAAGTGAGACCTATTTATTCACAGCTCTTCCCTTGCTATTCCTGGTCTCTGGGCTGGAGCATCACTCTTTTAGGCAGGTGCATTGACTTCACTAACTCTTTCTAGAGCTCATTGTCATGGTTTGTTGCTATTTGCCTCAGTTACACAACCTCTGAAAGCACCCCTCCCTTCTTTTCAGGGAGGCATGATTTGAAGATCTCTATCTTTTGACCTCAGAGCTATTATTCATGGCTGTCAGTCAGTCAGACAACAGAAACTGAAATCAAAATAACCAGTGTTGTCCTCTGTAGCAGACCTGTCACTGTCACTTTTTCCTGACTTCCATTCAACATAATCAAAATTTATTTTGTTTTCCCTACTCATGTGTCCTGTATAAACATCCTACACAGCCCTAGCACAGCTGCATCACAAACCACCACACTCTCCTTCCCCTCCACAACCCTAATCCCATCCCCAGCAAATAGAAGCATGTTAACTCTGGGAACTGCTCTGATTTCAGCCTTCCTGAACCATGCACAGGCCAGGTTGCCCTCACACAGATCCTCACTGCTGAGGAGGGACATAGTTGAGACATGAAGCCAACCTGGACCCTGGGGAAGTCGCTGCTGCATCCAGCCCAGAGCTGCTAACACATGTGTACGGGCTCCTCTCTCTGCCTTGGGGCATTTCCATTTCTTTGCATGTCTGTCACATCCTTTCCGTGTTGCTTTCCCCTTCCTGTGCAGTGTAGCAAGATGTCAGCTTTCTATTTTCTGCACCGTGTGTGCTCCAGATCTAACGTTAAGCTTAAGATGCTATCAAGTACCCAAATGTGACACGATTTCAAGGTTGGCCTCAAGGTGGCTAACTCTGGGAGTCAGCCTTTCAATCACCATCAGATACCAATCAAACAAAAATAGATGAGGGCTGACAGCAGGCTGGCATTATTATACTGTCTATTTCCAGCTGTTTCAGTTCAGGATGTTTTTATCAAGTGAGTCTCCAGCTCACCTCACCGATATGCAAGGAAGGCAAAAAAGGAAATGGTTGTACAAAAATGGAGTAGTTTGTGATTTATAGCTGACAGAAAACTAAGACAATGGTTTCCCCTGATTTACTAGATGTATCTTTGCCTCAAGCACCACCATAAGACAAAGCAAATCCCAAATATTTACTTGAGGTGGGGGAGGAGAGGAGACCCACAGCTGTGAAGTCATCATTTTAAGATGCAGCTTTTCTCTCTCTCCTTGCACAAACATTACATCAAAATTATTGTAAACCTGCAGCTACCCAAATAGCACTTGTGTCCCCATGCACTGCACAAAGTTCACTATTGGCTTCAAAGGAACAGAAAAACACTGAGAATGTTAACCTTTAGTTTGCCATGCTGATAGATATCAGGCAGATTTTTAGACTTTGATCCTCCCTTATTTAATTAAAGTCAGATGAAGCCCAGTTGAACCATGAGGTTTCAGCTTCAAGAGAGGGCTTTACAACCCAGCAAATTTTTCACCAGTTTTTTGTCTCCTTCAATCAAAGTTTCCTATCCTGACCCAGCTGATGTCAAAGTATTCTGATCAGATCCTGGTGAGGAAATGCCTTTTTATTTGGGATGGGAGCTTTCTGTGAATCTCACATGGGCATCTCATGCAAAGGAGCTACACTGTTGTTTACTATTCTAGCCTCAAAATATGTTTTTTTAAAAAACTTTGACTGCTCTACAATCCAGTAATGACCACAGCCAGAGACCTTTAAATACAGGGACATATCTTGGATCAAGATATGTATCTAGTATAGGTTGCAGTTTACACCTGTAAGGAATTAAAATGGTGATTAGGAGTGTAGCAGACCTGAGGATAAATTAGAAGTTTCAGTTTCTCATTAAATACTTGTGCTCAGCTTTCATAAATTCATCAGTTCATCTGAACATGTTCTAGACAATTCTAACACTGCCTGTTCTCCAAAATGTTGTCTCTATGTGTTATGTTGTCTGTCTTGTTTTTTTGTCTCACTTTCATGGGAGATAAATGTTCCCATCACAAGGCAGAACTGTTGTAGCTCCCAAAGCAAACACCTGATTACAGAATATTTACTTGAGGAAAAAAACCCAGTAGAAATTCATAGGCACCATGCAAAGCCCTGAGTCCACAAAAAAGCTCTGCAGAAATTGGCCTCTTTGCTCAGTCTGCTTGTGCAAAGCCCCATTAATTCAGGGGAACCTTCTCATGAAAAGTTCCTTCTGGGCACACACAATCTCTGTCTCATACACAGTCCCCTCATTCTTTAGTGGAGGAGATGACCCTACTGCTGTGGCTACCAAACCCCACCAAATGTCGTGGCTGAAAGCCCATCCTTGTGGTCCAGAACAACTTACCTTCTCACTTGAGAACTTGGTAGTGTGGTCCCAGCAGGATTATAACAGCTTAGAAGGGTGAGGGGAACCTGAGGTGGGAATGACACTTGCAGGGGTGAAAAGCCAAACAACATTTCGATGCCTCAGGTTCTCACATGCTCCAATTAATCATGAGGGAAAATAGGAGCACCTTGCCACTGACTACATGTGAAATCAAGGCTCCTGTTGAAGGTACCAATATCACCTGTCTGAGGTTAGAAGCTCTGAAGACCACGTGTCACTAATGAGGATATGTGTAAATGCTGTTCTAGCTAGTGGGATTTGGACCTAAATTTGCTAATGATCTGACAACCAGACCTTTCTTCCAGGGGCAGGACCTTAGACCTTCCCCAAAGTGGATGCATGAGTGATAGTTAAATGTCACCATCTACCTTTGGCTGATTAAACTATGTTTTTCTCCGTCTGATACAATTGTAAGAGTGCACTGTGCTGATCAGGCACACATTTTGCACAAAATGTCACGCATGTTTATTATTAGATTAAGCTGCAGTAGGTTTAATTTTAGATCTTTTGATTCAAGTGGTGCAATGAAGATTAAATGTTAGGCATTATTAAAGATGCAGATGTGGGCATATTGAATTATAAACCTCATTAAGTATGACGTCCTAGACAGGCTTCTGAGATAAGCTACAAAAGACTTCCTTACTTCATACCAAAGTTATTAAAATATTAGAAGGTAAATCTAATCATAAAAATATTATGATAGAATGAAACTGATACTTTAAAAGTGTTATTACAAAAGGCTGTATTTCTTTCATGTATAATTACTTCCTTCTCAATTTAGATTGCTGGATTGATATTAAAATGCAAGTATTTTTCCTCTTTTGAACACACATAAAAAGTAAGTACAATGGAGCCAAATTTTGTCACTGCTTTCAGTGCCTGAGCCTTGAAAAATCCTCCTCCTCATTGTAAAGCTTTTAGTTCTCATCAAGATTAAAGCTATCCACTCATGATTGTATCTGGTAGCAAGGCCATCCTCACTTACATGGATGAGTGGTCGAGACAGGAAATATATGACAAGATTTTGGAATGTCTGAGATGGCTAAATTTAGAGAAGAGACTGACAGCATGGAACAGGGCATAGACTCATGAAAAAACAAAGGCACACAAAGAAGATTCTCAGGTACTCTCGTCAACTCTTTAACATTGGTAAAGTGCTATAGCTTTCTCTTCTGCTATAGAAAAGTACGGAGTACACAGTGAAATTAGAGAGGGTAAAAGGACAAAAATTTCAAATTAATGCAATGATTTTATTTTATCAAGCATATAATGAACTTGAGGGACTCTGGTATAAGACATGGAGGTTCCGTGTCATCCCACTTCCAAAGGTTCCCTCTTGGCATGGATAATAAGAATTTCAGCACATCATTGCTGAGGACAAATGATCTATAAGACATAAAAGCATTGCTGGCCCAAATTATCAGCCAACCAGTGACTGACAGGAGGGGAAAAACTCTCCTGTAGGAATTTTATAATTGCACAGCCTAGTCTTTCCCTTGAGAGGGTTTTGCTCTGGCTCTTGCTATCAAGACCAAGATATTGCTCTAACCCACCAGGGCAATTGCAGATCTTTCAGCCCATGGGAGGTACAAACCCTTTCACACTGCACCAGGACTTCCATAGATTTTTGTCAAATCCCACGGGAAATCCATATCCAAATTCTGGAGGAGTTCTCACCACTTCTGCTGATGTTCTCCCCATTGCAAGCCAAGGCTGAGCCATGCTAAAAATTGCCAATTCTTAGATGGACTGCTTCCCCCTCCCAATTTAAAGGACATCAGCTGCTTGTTCTAACCTGGACCACCTTCAGAAACAGTCCATAGAATCCTTCAGTTTGAGATCCATGTTTTCTTAACAGGGCTTTCTCCTATTTCCCCTTTAAACTATGGCAACGCTTTGACTGCACTAGATAAAGGCCATTCTAATACACTGAAAATGTAGAGATAGCAAGTCTACTTCTCATTTGCTAAACAACTCTATTTGTAAAGTAATGTAAGAATTTAAGAGCATTTTCTATAGGTACATTATGTCAAATGGATGAAGTGGCCACAATGCGTTTGATCCACGGTAAGAGATTTGAGTTTGCTTGTTTGCAAGACTTGCTAGATCAGATAACCTGATTTGTCTCTCAGCATATAGAGCAGGTCTCTTTTCAGATAAAGCTGCAAAAGAAAGTAGCAATTGATTTGATTGCATTGTATTTTACATTAGATGTTTCTTTTGGGATTCTTGTAAAATATGGCATTTATTTATAGCTATCTGTCATTGACTGCAGGCACTTGATGTCAAAAATGGCAAGACAAAAAGGCTTGTTTTACAAATAAATCTTTAAGAGCAGAGTTACAGCAATGATTTTTGTAAAGTAGGCAATCACATTCTGCTGGATTGGAGTTTGAATATTGAAACTGTTATGAGAATTTGAAAATAAAACTTGAAATATCTCACTGCCGCTAGGAAGGGAATCGAGGAATAGCAAAAGTAAGACTTGTAGCAGAATATTCAAATTCTTTTTACATTTTTCCAGTAGAGAGTTACAAATTCTCCTGCTTCCTTTTAGCTGCTTTCTGTGTGACATGTTAAACATTTTTAGGAAGGAGTTTCTCCTCTTCTTAAATCAAATTGTATTTAGCACTACTTTTTGTACCAAGCAGAATGAAACAACAGGATTTAAAGAGAAAGATTGCTTGTGAGAGTTTCTGAGAAACAGCATGGCTGGATATTTTTATCTTCATTTCCTCATCTTTTGCAATTTTAATTTGAGAAAATGCACATACTGTGAAAAGTTCAGTTAAATATTTCATTGTTAGTGCATGTTTCAGAAAGCAAAAAAAATACTCTAGAAAACAGTTTTTTCTCTATTTGTTTTGATGGGTAATTTGTTAGTATAAATAAAAAAAAGTCAAGATTCCCACTGAGTGCAGACACTCTGAAAAAAAAGGCAAAAAGTAATAAAGCACCCTAATGAATTCAGATGTTGCAGAAAGAACTACTAAATAAAATACACAAAGGGAGGAGTCAGGACTGTTTCCTTTTCTTCTGCTCTATAAACATGGGTCTGCAGAACTTAGATTGCTTCTGAAGCTGGAAGTAATAGCAGCTCCTGTTTCCTTGTTTTGAGTAAAACCAGCCATGACAATATGATCTCTTGCACAGCCTGTACTTTTTAGCACACGGACAACTGTAAGATGACTCACCACATCTTTAATTGCAGCTTTGATCATTAAATCTTTTTTGAATTACTGAAGACTCTATTTCTGCTTTTCAGTTACAAAAACCATCAGAAAAGTACTTGAGGTTTCAGGTCAGAAAGTTCAGCTTTCCTTTTAAAATCCCAGCCTTGTTCAGTGAAAATCCATAAAGTGCTGCAAACACCAAGACAAAGCATAAGCCAGAACAGACCAGACCAACCTCCTTAGCCTTGAGCATCATATGTTGGCATCCACCTCTTTATTATGTCTGCCATTTCCAGGCCAGAATCTTTGCTGCTTTGATAATCTACTAAAAGCACCGATGCTTTCATTGTAGTTGGCCTGCTTCTGGCATTAATCACTCTTTTCACTTTAATGAGAGGCTGTTTATATTTTTCAGCGAGATATTCTACTCAATAGTCAAGGAAGGCACCGCTAGATGGCTCAAGGGACTAGTAGGCTGTTCCTACTTCCCAGAGCTCCCTAGGCAGGGCATTGGGTGGTGGATCCCAGAGACATGGTCCTCCAAACCCAGCCTGCCTTGGCCACGGGGGAGCATTCAGACAGCAGAAGGCAGGGCTCAGCTTTGTCTTGTCTGGGGCAGCCATCCAACAGAAAGGTCCTTGTGGCACCACACAATGACACCCCTCCTCACCACCGTACCTGGTGCTTCATGAAGCAAAAGAGCAGATTTTGCCTTGTGAAAGGGCCTGTCCTGTTCTGACAGAGCCCCACTTCTGTGCGATGCGTCAGCAGCCAACACAGGAAAAGGATGATCCCTCACTGGCACATCTAGTTTGCTCAGAAATGCTCGTTCTGGATTTTTCTCCCTTGCATGGCCACACGAATCCCTTGTCAGTGACTTTGAATTCAAGCTGATGATTAACACAGTTGGTACTCACAATCACCAAATGCTTCCTCACTGATGTAAATCCCTTCCCTGATGGAAACTCAGGGCATTGCCAAAGCCCAGCTTGTGAGGACACTTCCTCTGTGCACACTATGTGCAAAGAATGAATTTAGGCAGTATCTTAATGGACTTTTAAGTCTCCCTGGTCATTGGCTCCAGAGAGGTGCATCCAACTGGCTGCTTCTGAAAGTAAATTTGTTCCGTAACTGGAGAGGGAATTTTTCTCTTTAAAAAGCTTTTTAGTGGGACCCTTTCTTCTCTAACCAACATCAGACTGACTTCAGTAGAATCACTTTAGATTTACACTGATACAAGAGAGGTGAAACTCATCTCCTTATTATACAGTTGAGCTGGTCTGCTCAGGGAACTGAAAAGAAAGAGCAGGGGAACTATAAGAGGAAATTACAAATAATGTTGATAAAAGCAGCAAAGAATCACTGTTCTTATCCAAGGGTGTGACAAAAAGTGCTCCCAAAAAGTGTTCTACCAAAATAATTCCACTATTTTACAGTCTTTTCCTACAAGAGCACTTATTTCATCTACTCCCACTCTTTGGCAACCCTCAGGTGGTCTGTCTTACTCAAGTCACTTTCTTATGGGGGTGGGTAGGAATTGTAGCATTTTTAATATTTCCACAAGTTTTCCACATGTAGTAAATAGAGATTGATAAGCTGCAGAAACCTGGTCAGCTTTAACTGAAATGCAGAAGTACAGTAGCTGATTTATTTGGGATATTTAGAAGTGAAAAATGGGTCCACTTATCAACAGAAACCTTCTCTCTGCCAAGGGAGCCTTTGGGCAGCCAAGGACTCGTTGGTAAGAGTTTCCACAAATCTTGTTTTTGTCAGACTTCTTACAAAAGGGCAAAATAATCAAGTGAAATTAAAATGACCCTGTGTTATTCAGCAAAAAAAAAAAAGAAGGCCCAGCCTTCAATTAATGTCACCAGTAACCAGCCATGTGAAAGAGAATATAATGGATCTTGGCTGATTTCCTGCCAAGTTTCCCAGACCTCACTTTGCTTTTTTGACTTTACACGCAGTATCATATTTAGCAGGACTAATGAGCCTGCATTCCTCTAATGGGTCCGCCCCAGCATGTGAGGGTTTGTTTTTTTCTTTTGTTGATGATCTCCCTTCCTCAAGAAATCAATGTTTGAAAAAGATACAGAATAAGGTATTTCTAGCACTATCATTCCAAGGTTTCTGCTCCCCTCTAAAATTAGAGGACACAAATGATTTTTGACTTGCAATTTCAGAGAAAATTCACAGAAAACATCTTTCTGCAGGATTGCAAATGTTTATGATCCTGCTGCAAAGGCCCAGAACAGCTCAAATAGTTACACTTAATTGGGAAAACTAATGGAAGGAAACAGAAGAGGAATAAAAGCAAAAGAGCAGCAGAATGCATGCAAGAAATTTACACTCTGGTTTTTAAAGAAAAGGGCATGAATAAAAGCCATCTGTTTTTTAAAGAAAACAGTATGAATAAAAGCCATCCTTCACCAGAGAAGCATTTCAACATCATCTGCAAGAGCTCTGCTGGACAGATGATGAGTTATAACAAACCTGCCCGGAGACCAGAGGCAACGGCAGCTCCTGACACCTGGAACAGATGCAGCATGTGGAATTGGGGTTGCTGAAAGCCACAAGCCTTTCACCCTCCAGGTTTGGGGCATATTCCACTGGTAAGTCTTCCAGGACAATTTTGGTGTCACCAGGGTGTCATCATCAGCAGTACAGCTCATCAGAAAGCAGCCACCATCACTCAAATGTAGCTGACATTTCCTCCCCAAGGACGCAGAAAAGGCCAAGATACCCAATGCCTTCTTTATCTTGGTCATTGCTGCTAATTCCAGCCTTCAGCAGTTCCAGGTCTCTGAGACCTGAAGCAAGGCACACCTGCTTTTGTGGAAAAGGCAGCTGGATTCAGATTAGGGAGCATTTAAACACTACACAAATCCACAACAGCTGATCATGAGGCACTGAGGGACATGGCTGATGTCATTGTAAGGCCATTCTTGATAGTTTTTCTAAGGTCCCGGTGATCAGGAGAGATTCCTGCAGGCTAGAAAACAACAAATGTCACTCCAGTCTTCAAGAAGGACAAGGAGGAAGATCCAGGAAACTACAGGCTAGTTGATCCCACATTGATCCCTGGGAAACTGATGACTTCCAGCATTTTCTGCTTCATTTTCAAATTTCTGAAGAACAATAAGAACATCATTGTGAAAAGTCAGTATGGGTTTATAAGGGAGTAGTCCTGACACTGCGTCTCCTAAGAGACCCCAGGGGAATGTTTTAAGTGTCTGAGAGCCCTTGGCAACATGAAGAATTTGGTAGAGACCAATAACCAAAAGCAAGAGAAGAGCTTCACTTTTGAACATCATAAGAGTCAACAGAGATAATGACTGTAAAGTTTTCTTCAGACATTAGTATTAATAAAATTCATGCTGAAAAGGCCAAGACATTAAGTGCTAAGCAGATGATGAGCTCCAATTGCAGCAATTACTTATTGACTGTGTAATGTGCCCTGTTTTTTTGCTAATGTCATCCTTGTCCTGGCCTCTGCCTCCTTTTCCCCTTCTCCTCTTTGTCCCTTCTTTTTAGGCAATGGGCTATGGAGTAAGACTTCATACACCAGGTGTTTTGTTTGGTGATTACAGTTTTTCAAATTCCACTCTCTCAGAAAGTTTTTTTTACCCACCTCGTTGATTTTATGGGGTTATGTGTAGGCTCTCTGGCCTCTGTCCTGCTGTCTCTTCACAAAGCCTGTGGGGACACAATTACTGTGATCACTTTTTATGCCTTTACTATGGAAGTAAAACAATCCAATTCTGATATGTAAACCATCATAAGGTCACACCAGTTTCTTTCCTATAAAAAAAAATCTCAGAAAGGAAAAAATTGGGTAAGAAAGGAAAAAGCCCAAGTATACCCTCGATCTACCAGATCATGTGGTCTCAACAGATTTCTAATGCTGATTTCAGTGCTGAACCTCACTGCGTGCTGTCCAGTATGCTGAACCATGTGAAGTTTCAAGTGCAGAATGTTCCCTGCTAATTTCACTGAGTTTGAGAAATCACCAGAATATAGGTTTATTAAGAGTTGCTTTTTTTATGCATATGACAAAGAGAAATTGCAGCCAGTGGTGTCTTTGCTGAAAAGACACCATTAGATTGCCATTAGTTGCTCATAATACATCATAATTTTTTGTATGGGGTTAAGCTTGTCTCTTTCCTCCTTCACCTGCCTTGCAGAGATAACCTCTAAGAATACCCTGAAGGACTGTCAGACTCCAATTCAAAAGCTTTTCCCTAGTTAAATTTTCTAAACAATTCATTACCTATAAAAGGTTGGTGAAAATAAAGAGATATGGTCCTTTCTCTTTCCGATTTACATTCTCATATACTACACTCAATGCCTAGTCAGACTCTGGAATAATTTGATTTTTTTCCATTATTACTATGCAAAGATATTCTGTATATTAGTGCAATATCCATTCATTCTTCAGAACATACCTCATTTGCTGTTAACTACACAAACACCTGACTGTAGTTAAAGAATTGCTAGTTAGATGTGTCACATATCTCATTTAAAACATCCATTTTATTTAGCGTGTGTGGGATGGTTTTCAAAAGGTTGAGCCTTAGTAGTGCTTATTTCTACTAGAAAATGAAGACTAAACTCTCTGCCAAAACACATGCTTGTGTATGTGCACGTGTTGTTGGAAATACTACGTGTAGATACCTAATTTCCTTCTTACAAGCTTTGCCTGAAAGTGAAGTTTATCAGTGAATCTGTCAGGTCTAGTGGCAGCATCTGCTGCCTGACCTTTATACAAGTGTGTTAGATTATTTTAATTGTAGAGCTGAGCACCACTGCTGGATAAAAATGAACAGCAGAGCAGCTGACCTCACTAAGTTTTGCTAAGAGGCTTGTTTTTCTCTTCTACATAAAATCCTGCTTCTGTAGGCTGAGTCCTGCTATGCACAGGACTTCTCTAAGCCTGGAATTAGCTCCAACATCCTGAGGAAAAGGAGCAGGCAAATAGGTGGAATAGGCATAGCTGACTTGACCTGGAAACACTGATGGGGTTCTACAGCTTAGACTTGAGCATGAGACCAACCAGAACCCATGAACCTTTCAGCACTGAGGGTCCAGCACAGTGGACCCACTGCCCCTCTGAGAGCAGGACTGGCTTGGTTCAGAATAACCTGCTATGCCACTTGTCAAGGACTTTTTCTGTCACTAGGAAACTATATCTTTACACAGCATGAAATGCTAAATACTCATTTTCTCAGACTGAATTAACATAATTTAACTGAAGGCCATGCATCTGCATTCTGGACTTTGTTTCATTCCAGGAACTTTAAATGGTGACATGACCTCAGCATCACATTTGAATCCTCACTGCAAAGACCCTCTGAACAAAAGCCAAGTTTACTTATAATATGAAAATTTCCACAGGAAGAGTGAATCAGACTTCCTTGTATGAAACCAGAAGATGCTGCAGTGCTCTCCAGAGAACTTAACACACATAACCAACAGTAACAAAGCCCAAACTTGTGTGAACAGCAGTATTTTCTGGGAAATGTCACCCAGAAAACATGGGAAGTGTTTTTCATACTCCGTTCAAATAATTATAAATTTACAGAAATGGTATTAGGGAGGATACAAAAACTAATAGTAGATTAACCTTCAAATTTCAGGCATAAACAAGAAGTCATATCTATTTTTGACAAGTCAAAACTCAGCTGGGCAAGAGCAGCCTCCTCCAGCTGAGCCTCTTGAGCAGGAAGGATGGGATAGATGATCTCCAGAGATCCCTTCCAACCTAAATGATTTTGTGATTCCATGACACTAAAAGTGTCAGAATAGGTTTTTTCTTCATGTTTTTAAAGTGTTTCAGTATTTCTGCCTTAAGCAGGAAGGGAGATTTCTCTTCCAAACTCAACAATTCTAGTTTCGAAGTGCTAAAACACTTCTAAACTTTTAATCTTAGTTTTGATTTTGCATTTCAGAATGACATAAATGAAGTATAGTTTTTTTATGCTGCAGGAACAGAAAGAGGAATAAAGCCTAAATGGCTTACAAAAGAAAAGAGATCATAGAATAGAATCATTAAGGTTGGAAATTACCTCTACAATCACTAAGTCCAACTGTTTACATGTCACCATCACGTTCCCCACTAACCCATACCCCCAGGTGCCATATCCACACGTTTTTTGAACACTTGCAGGGATGGTGATTCCAGCACTTCCCTGAGAAGTTTGTTCCAAGGGTCTTTCAGTTTGAGTCAAAAAGAAAAACTTCAGTTTGTTTTCCAAGATAAGTTGCTTTTTACTATTATTTTTAAGTTCAGCCCTTGAAACAAAGTAAGAAAAATTTCCATCTCAGTTCCTAAATACAGTTACATTAAGGTTCTTCATCTCTAGTATCAGTTGTATGCCCAAAAAAAAACCCAAGCAAGTGGAACCAAACCACAGGAATATTGTTCTGAGTTTTGGGTACTTTCTAAGCTCGGAGATGCCCCAAAAATCATTCATTCCAAGCAATATGAGATTCAAGCAACTCCAGTTTAATATTTCAAGTTGTGAAAGACAAAGTATCAAATTTTTATATTTTCTGCTTATATTTTTCCAAACAAATCAGCATATTTCAGGAACATTTCCACTTTCTTTCATCTACCTGGTTATTCCAGAAGACTTAACATGTACTCTTTCTTTTTCTCACCCAACCACTTAAATAACATCTGTCCTCTTTGTCAGCTTCCTAAAATACCTACCTTTGGCAAGTTAGAAAAGATTTTTCATTCTCTGGTGCGAAACAACAGTCAAGTAATGAACTGAGGGCTCAGCCCAGCAAATATTTAATTTGGCAAGTGCTAAGTTCTAACTCGTGATATCTCATCTTTGCATTCAAATGTCTGAAACAGGTGATACACACGTAATGCAAAAAGCTAGAAGCAAACATCACAGCATTTAGAAAATAGCTGCAGGGGGTTTTGCTATGGAAATTATTTCTGCTTAAAACATCAACCCAGAGTAATTGTATATTTTGTTTAGAGTGACAACTGAATTTTTCATGTATTTGCTGTCTTTTGATGGCAGATAAGTGGGAAGGAAAATGCACTCTCTGAAGGCTTTTATCAGAGAAAATCACAGTCAGAAAATTGCACCATGGAGCACAGCAATATTTCCATACTTTACTGCACTTACAGAAAGAAAACTGTTATTAAGGCTAACAGGGTGTCATGTAAAAAAAGATGTTTCTTTTCACAGATCCTTTATTTGGCCAGAATGTTTTCCCCTACAGTTGCAGGGGTTGGGAGGCCATTACAGCAGAATTTAAAGCATTAGACTTTTCAGTGAATTGCAGCTAATATTTTAACATGGCCATCCACCCAAATTTCCACTGGCTCTGTAGACTGTGGGAAAACCCAGGATGGGACAGACTCAGTCTGGGGAATCTCTTCACCTGTATTGCATTTAAATAGAAAGGCCGGTATCTTGAACCAAAGAGGGAGTGGAAACACATCCCTAAAGCCTTGCTTTGCTGTACAGACCTCTGTTGTTCCAAGAAGATAAGGATCACTCCTCTGGTGCCCTTCACGCCTGGTTTGTAGGGCAGACATATCAGGACCAGTAAAGGCAGCTGAGCCTTTCCTTCTCTTGGAAAGACCTTCAGGAAGGCTGTTTGTGAGTTCTGTGGAGGACTTCAGTCCATCTGAAAGGGAAAGGGTGTGCTTGGAAGGGACCAGACTGGAGGAAAACAGAGGGAGGGCTCCAACCAAGGAACCCTTTGGTCTGTTCCTGCTGCTGCACTGACTCACGTTTACTAAATCTACCAATGCCCTAATTGCCTTCTGCTAAGTGTGAGCCCTGACTCATAGTAAGAGTTGCTATTTCTACTGTTAGGGATGAAATTCCAAGCGGACAAACCCCTGTGGATTCACAAGAATCATCAGAGCAGCTGTAAAACCGTTTCATCTCTCTCTGACTCAACCACGCCACTAATATTTCAATTGTTTGCAAGTTTCATAAACAAAGCTATTCTGAGATCCTTTGGAAGCACCAACCTCCTTCTCCAAAGGCCAACAATTAGTCATGGCTTCACTCATCAGGACCCCCTTTATCTTGGCAAGTGTCTCACCTCACCATTGCCTTCAGCTGTGCTGCAGCTACTCCTCCACATTCCCAGGAGCACAATATCCCCTGAAACCCAGCACACAGGATGCAGTTCTCAGTGCCATCCTGTTGGCTCTCTCCATGGATTATTACAATAAAAAAAACAGCAACTGCCTGAAACACATTTCTTCTCAGCAGAGGGGTGAAAAATAGCCGAGCCTTCTCTGTCATCCTAGCTTGGCCAGTGACAAGAAAATCTGCACCCATTTTTCTAATAAAATAATTTGAAATTAAAAAAAAACCAAACTAAAACCACAATAAAACAAAAAAAAATCTAAAACAAAAAATCTGAACCAGAACACTATTAGAACAAACATAGGTGCCCCTTCATCCCTTTGGCAGGGAAAAATTAAGACCTCTAAAAAGCCTCTCTTTTCCCTGACTATCCCAAATAGCTTGAAGCTTCAAGCTGTATGTGGTATTACAGCAGGCCCCCAAGGTAACATTGGAAATAATTCCCAACCCAAACCATTCTCTTTGCAAGCACAGAGGCTCCTCCCAAGACCAGGGAGGTTGCTTATAATAGGGACAGTTTGTTTTCATTAGGAAGAACGTTCTTGTGGGATGTTATTGATGGGCTCCTGGACCTGAAGAACACAATCATCAGAAGTTATGTCTAAAATTGAACAGAGAATTGCTAGGAATGGGAATTCTTCTTATGGAGAAGGAAGAATTTGCTTAGCAGACTAATATACGCACCACGTACTGAAAAAAAAAACAAAACAAAACAAAAAACAAAAAAGCTTTAGGTTTTATCATTTATAAAGGAAGTGCAATCTTCCAGGTAGGAAATGGGGCCCAGATCCCTCCCAGCTCAGGACTGGCAGGCCAGCTGCCAGGAGCATCATTCCCAGCATTAATCAGAACAGGGAATTCAGGCTCTGTGGTGGCTGTGGACAGCAGTCAGGCGGGAAGGCAGGCAGGGACCAGCCTGGATGTGCAGATGGCACTGCTCCCTCCCTGCCTGGAAGCCTGCACAGTCCCGGGTCCCGGCTGCCTCACTTGCCAAATGTGATGACAGTCATCTGAGGGCTCGGGAGAGGTGACAAACTCAGGCGTTGAAACTGTCATTAATCAACTCACATAACCCATTATCTGTATGCAAGTAAAACATCCCAAGTTGTTGTTTGGTTGTCCCAGTCACAAGAGCCTTTGAATATCTGTCCTTCTGATGAAACCTCCTCCTGGTAATTGTTTATGTTCTGCATACAGATAACTACTTGCTTTTGTGTTTCATGTTATGGATTTCCTCTTTTAATTACCTAATCCCCACTCAGCATTCAGAAATATTAAGCACAGCACTTTTTTTTTTGTCCTACCAATACTCAACTCTTCATCTTCTGCTTCAGCAAGGAGTTCTTTTTATCTTTATTTGGGACACTTCAGCATTCCATTAGGAACAGGCAGAAATGCTGCAGATTTTATTTTCTTCTTAGTAGTTGATTGAATTGATTGGATAGAATGGAGCTGGCTCTCTAAAAACAAACAAACAAAACCCACCAAAAACAAATCAGAAAAGAAACCCTAAAAACAGCAGTCTCATCAAAGTTGTTGGTTCTTCCATGAGTTGAGTTTTGCTCTGATTGGAAGGTAATAGACAAAGAGAGAAAGGGTCTGAATGGACAAAATCATCAGAGATTTGACTATGGAAAAGAGTAGCCAAAATCACTCATTCTTAAGACACAAAATAGAGGACAGTCAATGCCTCTTACAAAAACATGACCAACCTCCTTTATGCTTCTCTTCTTCATTTTAGGAAACTCTTTTCTAGTTCTTTCACAAATAAAGCAAATGCAAGTGTTGAGTAGGACCTTGACAAGAAGAAGGAAAAAGACACATGAATAGATACTGAAAGTGGCCAAATTCCAACTCCTTAGAGTCCACCTACACTAGCACCAGATATTGGGAAAACCCACAAGCTGATGTAGATGCCTTTGGTTTTCCTTCATTTTACAGATCATTTAGTTGCTGTTACTTTACGAGAGTAAATCATGTAGGGTTATTTGGCCAGTGTATTTCATTCCAGACTTTAGCAGATAACAGACCTGCTTATCTTTTCCAAAAAGATAGACCTATTTCCTTCACTTTTGCTTGGAAGTTATCACCTTTTCAAGTGATAACTGCAGAATAATAGAGTATAGAAATGTGAATAAATTACATTACACAGGTTTTTGGAAAAGTAAGATTGAAAAGACCTTGCAGATCACGTAGTTCATTTCCCTGAGAATTAAAGACCAAGAGGTTTTTATAATGTTTTAATATAATGTTAGACCAGCATTATGTGAAATAAAAACTATCTGAACACTCTCATGTCTTTTAAGGAGGAATAAAAAATAAAACAAAACACATATTCCATCATATCACTAGAGATCTGATCACAGAAACTTCAGCTATTGCTACCAGAAGTACCAATTCTCCATATTTATGGGGTTTGCATAGTTCTATAGGAGAATTTAAAGGTTTGCCTGTAGAGTAGAATGTCAGCACTGCTGTGTCCCAGCCCAAAACTGTGTACCTGTGTGTGAAGGTAGGGAAATAAATTAGAGGCACTTACCACCTTTTGCTGACTATAAGAAGGTGAAGTGGAAGACCTTCCAAGTGAATAAAAACAATATTCTTGCATAAAACCCATTCTCAAAGCATAAATAACTTCAATATTAACAATTCATTTCACTTGAAATGAGAAGTGGTTTGAAATAAAGGCATTATCATTTCCCATGACAATTGTACTTCACAAACACCAGGAGACACTGAGATCACTGAGATGAAACTTCTTTCACTTCACAGAAGAAAATGCTACTCTGGAAGCAATCAGTGGTCAGCGGAACATAATAGCAGCTGACATTTCAGGTCAATATGAAAGCAGTTTGGAGCCAGCCAGTTTGGAAGTGCTCCAGTTTGTCACTTCATTGCTAACAAAGACAATGTTGCAACATGTTTTGTTTAATATAAAAACCGGGATGGAATCATAGGAGAATTATTTCCCTCTCAACTTCACCCCCCTCCCCTCCAATCCTCTTTCCAAACGCAATTGTTCTATTTTTAAAAAGCTCATTTATTCTTATTGTTTTTGCATCACATTGGCAGCTCACCCGTCTGTCTTCCACTGTGCTTAAAAAGATGTCACGATCCTGCAGTCCCAAACACAGTCCTGATGTTCTCACTGAGCTAGAACACATCTGCAATGACAGCTTTCACTTAGGATCGAAGCTGTTTTTGAAACAATGACACCCTCACCGGTCAAATTTCAGATGGATTTATCAAAAATACAAACAAAACAACAGTGCCAGCTGACCCATGTTAATTGGTTAAGACAGTAAACACAAAGCTTGTTTAAAGAGATCCCATCTTCATCATGCAAGTTGTTTGAGAGCAGTACCACCCAAAGGTGGTTGGGTAAAGGAGTGTGGCTTCAGGGCTGCCCTTCACCCAAAGTCCCACTGCAACATCTTGAGCAAACTCCAGCCCAAGGAGATCCCATGGGATCCCTCAGATCTGTGATGGAAATATTAGGTGAGACACTGCTGGAAAATGACTACTTGTTCCGCGTCAACAGGGAAAGAAACAGAAAGTGATCAGGTTACCAAACCAATGTGTAAGAGAAAGCTATTTTCAGGGTCTCAAACAGAATTCTTGCAAGTGACTGAAGGCTGACCCACCACTTTGCAGCTTCCATTGCAGGGAATAATACGGCCAAAGTCAAACCAGATGTGCTTTTACTTGCCTAATAGCAGTGAAATCTACTGGAGAGAGTCAGAAATGTAACATACCATCAGTCTAGGTCCCCTCATGCCCTCTGCTGCCTCCAGTTTTGGCTGTCTTGTTGAAGGCAGTGAGGTCTTCACTCTCTGAAATAGTCTCTGCTGAAATAGGCTCTGCTGAAATAGTCTCCTCCAGAAAAAACAACTCTGTTTTTAGATGAGACCTTACGTGCAAAAGTAGTATAAACACTAAGAAGCTTTCAGACCTGGCACAACCTCCACCACAGTGTCTGACCCTAAATATGTGCACCCTGATTCTATCAGTGGATTCCACCACCATATTTTGAGACTCAGCTAAGAGGCCCCAAGACTCCTTGGCCTGGCAGAAAATAGAGATTGAGTCACTTTATCACTCTTAACTTGTCCCCTGTGAATCAAGTCAGAGGCAGAGTAGACACATACTTGCCCTAAGTGTGTTTCATGGAATAAACAGGTTTGACAGCTGAGCATTTCTGGCAACAGTTACAAACAAACTTTTTTTTTTTTTTAAGAGGCTTAAAGCAGACAAACAGCCTGGCCACCCTCCTCAGAGGGACAAATCCTGAGGAGAACATTTTTTTTTCTTATTACATTAATGAATATTCCATCACTTTAGAAGGGCAAGCATAATTGTTCAAACTGCTATGCTGGGACTAATTGCCCCGTCATTTACAATTAGAGGTGTTAATATGGTCATTAAGATGTTACAAATGGCTCCTGAGCATCCTCTCAGATCACCAGGATGTAATAGAGCAGCCTGGCAGATTGGCAGAAGGAGTTAGAGGCTGGGGACCTCAGCAGGTCACAGTGCCATGGGAAATGTGGCAGGCAAGAACATGCCTTCCTTCCTGCAAATCCCTTGCTGGTGGGTCAGCACCAAAAACCAGCCTGTTCAGAGAGGACTGGCCAGCTCTACAGAGCCTGCCTGCCACACCTGCCAGCCCATCTGACTCCCTCACTTCCAGATGCTGCAACTCCACCAGCCCTTCCCTCCAGCAAGTCATCCAAGGCAAGTGGTGCCACAGACTCCTGGCAAACATTAGTCCTCAGAATGGGACTGAGAGTTCACTTATAATTTTTTCAAATGGAAAGACCATCTTGTAATTAATTTCTTCTGTCCACAGAGCAGCTGACATACAAGAGAGGGGACTGTGAAGCTTTTAGTCCACATTCCAAGGCTTGAGAGTGCAAGTGCACCCACTTTTCTCTGAAAGAAAACTTTTCTCTGTTAACTGAGCTGTTAAAACTTGGTAGGTGTCAAGTTGCTGAATGTAGCACTAAATGGAAGGGGCTGTATTTGCATGGAAGACTCCAGTCTCCAGCTATATTCTACTTTGAGAGGATCTGAAGTCATTCTTTTTCAAGAGGTCAATTTTTAAAGAGGCATAAAAAAAAACCTCTCTAAAAATAAACCAACTCCTGTGAAAAGGCTTGGCATTCCCCTGTCAGGTTTCAGCAGCTAGGAGAGAGAATAGTCTGTCTAGTGTTGGCTTCCAGCCACAAGGAAGTTCATATCTAATATAATCAAGCCACATTAGAAAGAACTGAGAAGATAAGAAGCCAAATGCAACTCAAACCACAAAGCCTCCATTGAAAATGTGTTTTGACTTTGGAAGGGGGAGAGGAAAAAAGAAGAGAGGATTAGAGATTCAGGGCCCAATGCTCCTTTCAATTGCCCCAGATTTACACCCATTATATTCCATCGGAGTTGATCCAAATTCCACTTTTCTGTGAGAAAGGCAAGTGTTTAACTTACATCAGCTGCAAAAACATTTCCTATTTCTTATCTCTTTCCTAATTGCCATTCAGGGGACAGTGTGATGTGTGTCACGTCCAGCCTTTTTCCATTTAATTCTGAAGGTTAAAAATGTCACAATGGGTGTGGGGTAACCAGCATTTAAGAAAAAAAAAAAGTTTGTAGATACAGAAGTCTGTTATTGCAACTCCAATGAGAAAATAATGCTCTCTTTGTACTTGTTTGCTCTTGACAGACAGCTTGAATTAGGTTGCTGAATAACTTGGTACATGGTACAACAGTAAACCTGCCACAAAAGCATGTTAATCAAAGCACAACTGATACTTGACATCCCCTGGTGAAAGGCATTTTTACAGTGTTTCATTAAAATTGAAAGGAGGATTAAGAGGCCTATTTCTTGATTAATGTCTCTCTCTGACTGGGAGATGTAATCCTATCTGTAACCTCAAATTACTGGAAACAAAATTAAATTTCTGCCAGCAGATCATTCCAAGCACATACGACACTGAGCACAAAAGTGTTAATTTCTTTACAGTCTTTACCCAACCTGGAGACCCTCCAAGTTGCAAACACCTCAGTGGGAGCTCCAGTGACACTCCAGGTTACAGGAGACAACATGGAATAGCCCCTGAGCCCTATGGGGGCTGAACAAACATTTTGAAAACATTGCTTTTAGTGTCAAAAAGTATTACAAAATGATACAAGGAAATCCTTGGCAACAGAGTAAACCAGATTGATCAAGACAGAGAAAATTTCACAGTGGCAAAAGTTTAGGGGGAAGGTATTTGACCCTCCTTGCATGCCACACCAACAGCAAGAGGAAATACTGCAGTCACATGGCACAGCAGGGTGTGCAAACATCTTCAGGCTTTGGGAAGGGAAAAGGCAGCCAGTCTGGAAGAAACACATTGTTGGGATTTCTGACATGATACATCCTGGCTCTCTTTGCTGCCAGGTGACAGGGATCCTCTTGGGAACCTGGTTCTCCCTGGTGACAGACAGCATGATAAGAAGCTGATTTTTCCTCCCCCCCACCACGCTTTTAATTCTGCAACTGAACCAAGGCCAGGAATTCAGTGTGAGGAGTGCACGTTCCCAGCTGGTGCAGGGACAACAGAGCTATGCTGGGTAGTCCCAACTCAGCAGCCTGACAGGGAATCTGTCTCCCTGACAGCAAGCTCAGCCTCTGGGACATTTGTTTTCAAAACCTGATGTTACTGGTACCAGCAGTGCTTGGAAGCTGTGTGTGCCGAGGAGAAGGAACAAAAGGTGACACAATCGACACTAATTTCAGCCTGTCCCACACCAGACAGGACAAAGACAGCATCAGGTCAGTAACTCAGCTGCAAATACAGCCCCAGCCACCTGCCAAAATCCCCATTTCACAGCACTCACTGCTCACAATCTGTGGCAAAATCCTGCATGGCTAAACCCCAAGAAACCCAAAACAGCTGCATGTCCCGTTCAAGTAAGACAACCTCATGTCTCAGTGGTCCACCCCAGCAGCACATGGCTCCCTTGAACAGACTCCTGGTTGCTTCCAAGAGAAAACTCCAAGAGGGTTTTTGCAGGAGTCCAGGCAGCCATAATTTGGCTTCTCGAAGGCAGACTAGACCAAACCACTTGCAGATCTGCTGTTTCAGCCACTTCTTCCTTGAAATATTCCGTCTGTCTCAGCCTGATGGTTTATCTTCAGAAGCCAATAGTTGAACTAGAAGCCTAAATTCTAGGGGCCCCAAAAGGCACAAGAGTTGGACTCTCAACAGATGCTCCTTATATCCATGTGCTTCAGTAGTCCTCTCACTAAAAACCACTAGCAGGCAGTGCCAGGAACAATTTATTCCATTAGATAAGAACTACAACTTTTCCAAGCACAAACCTACATGTACTGAGATGTTAAGAACTCACCTAAGGCTACATCATGTTTCCACTTTGGTCTTCCCTTTGGTTGGTCTGAATGTTACTTACCACATCTTCCTGGAGGCACTGCCACAGCACCCATTACTCATCATTGCTGCCCACCCAGTGGTACTATGAGACCATATTGGAGTCATTCTTAGTCATTAGTACCTGGGAACTGTCCTTAAACAAAACAAATTAAAAAACCAACCAACCAAAAAAAAAAAAAAACACAAAAAACATGCAGGAGACCCATATAACACTGAGCACTGGAAGATAGTATAGCTTTAAACATTGTTTTTTAAAAAAACATTCAAATAGGTTCATATATCTGACCTGCATCCTGAACAACAGGTCTTACTCCATATTTCTGCAAAGAAGACAAGTTTGTAGCTCATCCACCCCGTCCTTAGATTTTTCATCCCCCATTGACTCTTTGCCACTGGGTAAACATCTCTGTTCTTGTCCCTGTTTACAGAGTCAGGTTAAAAGGGAAAAAAGCATGTTTCAAGAAATGGATGGGGCTGTGTTATCCTCAAAGTGTTTTAAGGGCAGTAAATATCAGTACCCTCCTCTGTTTCCCATATGCAGCAAGCCAATTCAATGTGCACATACAGGAGAGTACATCTGAGAGCTGAGCTTTGACATACATCCTTTTATAGTATCTGTAATAATTTAATAAGCTTCATGCTGTTCCCAGAGCACATTCGTGGGAGAGAGGAGTTGTTTTTTTAGCCTTTGCAGCTTTGTTAAGCTTTGAACTGAGGGTATTGGGTTGTACAGCAGTAAATGCACTGTGAGTTTCCTAGTATTTTCCATTATAGTACTTGTATCATATAATCTTACTCCTGAATTTTTTTATACTATATCCATTGCCTGAAAAATAGAGATGGGTCTTTTGTTGCCATTTATAACATCCCAATAGATTTTAGAGAGTCTTACCAAAGGGCAAGTTAAACAGAAATTAAAAATCTAGTAACATTATTTAAAAGAAAAAAAAAAGAAAAGGAAGGATGTATCAGGCATCCAAAAGCTTCAGGGTGAAGACCTTTGGAGCAGTATTCAACTAGATGTTCTTTGTTAATCTCACTTTAAAAACTCAGTTTAGTCTCATGAAATAACAACTTCCTTATAATCTAACTTCCAAGGAAATATTTACACTGGCTTATTTATCTATTATGTGAGCCATATGGCATCAAGACTGGCAGTGTAAGTGGGAACAGACAACAAATAGATGGTGCAGAAAGCTGAGCCTTAGACAGCAGCAAAAGCTGGTTTAGAGATGAGCTTGAACAGAGAAGAAAAGAACCATTTCCAAAAGCAGGAGAGAGGTCTCAAACACTCCCCACTGCAGTGGTCTCCATCTGCACTGAGAAAGGGGATACTCCAAAGGAGAGGCCAAGCAGGCTGTACAAAGCAGGCTTAGGCTGGTGCAGCCATTTGCAGGGATCTAAAAGATGCTTTAGAGAGAGGAGGAAGAGCAAAACCTGCCTGGCTGCTCACTCCCTTGGGCTCCTCGTATTTCTGATGCTGGTGAGGGAGGAGGGAAGAATGTAAAACAAGATTTCTCTAGTTGCCCTAATCTATGTTATGCCCATTTGAAGCTTTCTGCTCACATTTCTAAGTACAGGCAGGACTCTCACAGTGCAATGTGGGGGTAGATATCACTAACCAAGGACATGGGGGTCCTGCTTATTTGCACTCAATAGGAAGCATCAGGGTCATTGGAGAAATGGGAGCTGGCAGGACAAGGAAGGGGTAGATTTACATTTTCTGCATTTCAGCAGGGCCAGAAACAGTAAAATGGGTTACCCACCCTGATGGGCACAGTGCACTAGGACACTGAAAGCAAGACCTTACTGACTTCAACTGACCTACTAACATGAGTCTGCAGCTCAAACACTGCTCAGGGCACAGGCAGCCAAGGTGAATACAACAGCACAGGGCCAGGACATCAGGGTGGGCCAGAACTGCAGGGTGGCATGACAAATAATACAGGAGGAGCAGTGCTTCCCATGGGGGGCAAAACCAGGAGCTGTCTGGCAGGGGCACACAGGCCCTGAGTTGAAGCCAAGCCAAGAGCAGACGTAATGCAAACCCCCAGAAGCTGTGAGGAACAGAACACTTTCCAGTTCTGTCAGATGCTCTTGGCCATGAGGTCATTTACGTGCCCCAAAGGAGTGCCACTCCCTTTTTCAGCCCATTTTAACAGCAACAGTTACTTCAATTTTTCCTATTTACATTATTTATCACCATTATCTTGTCTGGTCCTTGTGCTCAGATTGCATTAACACAGTCAGCATTAACTGGAAAAAAGCAGAATTCTTCCTTACTTGTTTAAGATGAGAGCCCCTCACAAAAGTAGCCCTACTGTCATGGTTATCCCATTATTGAAGTTGTAAGCAGTGTGGGAGCATAAGAGTTTTGGGCACAAACATGTCTATGGTTATCTTCAGAAAACAAATGTGCTTTAAAAGGCTTGAGTCTAACATAGGGTTTATGTGGAGGGAAATACTGGAGTGATGGGAATTTTAAGAAGCTCAAGGTATAAACATTTGCACAGCAACCTGATTTGGAAATCAAGAAATAGGAGGATTAGTTTAGTTTCTTATGAAGTTGATTTCTTTTCTGATTTCTGTAACAGAGTGTTTTTATCATGTGAAATGTTAGTCAGTGCCACAGCCAGTTAAATGAAACAAGTGGGAGAGAGAAGTAATTCTGAAACCTTTCTAAAATGAAAGCTTTCTTCTAACTCAGGAGCCATAAATAAAATCAAGTATTTGCCCTCAGGGAAGAATTTAACACAACTCCAATTCAGCTAAAGGAATATTTTGCCAAGGCACATCTTTTCCCTCACAGACTGTTACCGTGCCTTCTCCTCACTCTCTCCTGTAGCCACTCTGCGTTTAATAGCTGTGTGCTACCAAAAGTCCCCCTGCAGGAGCCAACAGAGCAAATGAAACCTGGACAAGTCTGATTTCAAACAAGTGCAGTTCCATTGAACAGGACTTGAGCCTTCCAGGCTTATCAAGCAGCCTGCACACCCCACAGACCCTCACACCTCCCTCCACCACTGCCAGAGCTTCTCACAGCACCACGACCCTGTTCTTCACAACACAGTGCAAAAGTTGCAGAGATTTTTGCTGCTGCAGGATTGTTTCCCTGTGCATGAACACATGCTCCATAAGAAGCTGTTCCAGACTGGAGGGCTTATTTGAGAAGGGGTTCCCAGCAGATCAGTTCATCCCACTGTGAACCTTTGCAATCCGAGTTCGTTTTCCTCATCCATCTGAAAACCACACAGAAGCCAAACAAAATCCCATGCAAAGACCTGTGTAGGCGGATTTTCCCCCTGCTTCTTTCACCAAATCCTACCCCCTCCCTCAAAAACAAAATGAACTCTGAAACCAAAACCAAATCAGAACCTTTTATGAAGTGGGGAAGGACAGTGCAATGTGTTGTACGATGTCAAGATGGCCAAAGTCTTTCTATAATATGTCCCAAAGGTCACAGAAGGATGTGACCTGGCTTATATGCAAGCATCTGTTAAGGGTTTGTTTGTTGTAGTGAAACACACACAAGTCTGACAGTTAGGAACAAACCTGATTATGGGCTACAGCTCAGTTTTTATTTATGAGTAACAAACTTATTGCTGAAGAGATGGAAATAGTCCCACACACTTAAGTCAGGAGTTTCACTACATCCAGACTGACCTTATATCAGTCCCAACACCTGTACACTGGCAGGATAACTCCTCCAGCACACTTTTAGGCAGCACAAATAATGCCTACACAGGCATTGGAAGGTCTGGAATATCCTGGTACCTATTACAGATGCATCTTTTTCTCTCTCTTAGCACACTCCCAATGTCATTACCTAATGTAGGGTCCCATTTCTGACAGTTCAGACTACCAAATAGCATTAGCACCTGCTAACCTGAAAGATGTCTTAGATCATCCACAAAACCAAGTGCAACAGGCCAAATCACTTTTTAATTCCAGCTGTACAATTATACAAAACCAAAATCACATTCCAGTTAACTCAGTGGTGCTGCCCCAAATTTCCTGCAGCATAATTCAAAGTAGTATGGAAAAGGAGGGTATAAGCAAGGTTCTATTCAGGCTGGCTTGTGAAAATCGGTGACATTTTCTTCTTGGAATAAAACCTGCCAAAAATCATGTAATTAAGTAGAGAATGCCTTTGCTGCACAGAATTTATTTTCAAGTGGCAAAATCTTTCTATATTAAGTAAATCTGTGTTCATCTTATTTTTCAAAAATCTCATTTCCAGCATGACTTACAGTCCCCTTTGAAAGACTTTGTGAGGCACACTGCCTTAACATCCAAACAATTGACATAATCCAAAAGTGTGCACAGCAGCAATGGGGTTCTGAGGCAATACCATAATCTTGTTTCCAGCCTGACTTTTTCTGCATTTCTGTTTTGCCTGTGTGTTTACAAAAAAGTAAGGTACTCTTCCAAAGGTATTACACCTATTAACCTCTGAGCAAAATAAACCAAACTCTGAATATATGCACCTATAACCATTCACAGGCTGCTTCAAAGAGGGTTACAATTCCTTTGTAAAGAAAACAAACCACACAGAAACATGCTCACACCATTAAACAGTCTGTGGAAGACTTGGGAATTGTTTTTAAATAAAAGCTGCTAGCACAGCAGATGCACCATTACTGCTGTTGAAGGTGGGGGGTTGTTCATTTTGGGCACAGCTGCTTTCTGCTGCCTTCACTGCTCTCCCAGTTCTGGTGTTATGAGCAGCTCTAACAGCTGCTGAATTGTACAGAGGACTCTGAAACTCCACAGCACAGTCTCCCAAGTCAGCAGGATGCTCCAGAGCCTGCAGAGAACAGCAGCTTCCATTACTTCCAAACCCTCGATCAGCAAAATGACCCAAGACCCTCACAAGCAGCAGAAATGAGAATCCACAAAAAAACATGCAAAACCTCCCTTTCAGTGGCAAGAGGAGGTTGATTCCCACATCCAGGTGTAGGGATTGAGCTTTCCCAGAAGTACATCCCCACAAGGCCAGCTAGGAATATTCCTGCAATAGCATGGAAATAGCAATACATAAATATTCCAATTCCAATAACAGCGCCAGAAAATTATTAGTTTTCCAAAGCTGATTCATATGTTTGGGGGAGTGGGACAAAAGGTGATTTAAACACATCTTGTTCCTGCCTCCTGTTTCTCTCCACTTCTTTGAATTTCAAAATTCAAATGCTATAATTGGAGTTGAGTGAAAAACAGAATTTGTGTCATATGAGAAACTGACATTTTGGCATGTTCTTACATTGAGTCAGAATCAAAAAAAAATCTTGAATTTCCCATGAAGCGACAATCCAAAAAAATCCAGTTTTGAACCTGTCCGTATTGATACATTTAAACATTTTGTTTTGAGAATGTCGAAGCAATGTAACAAATTAAATCCTGCTAAAGTATATCAACATTTTATGTGAAGAATCCAAACAAACACAGAAACAAGGATTTTACCTTTACCAAAGCAAAACAAAAATGTTCACCAGTTGTAAATATCTGTGTGACTGACACCTCTCAGTAAGACATTCTGATTTTGATGAAATTGCATTTTCTGACAGAAAATCGTTCCATCAGAAATTGTGAGGAGCTTTCTTGCGATACAAACATGTTTGTGTTACACATGCCTAGAAGAAAATGTCACTTCACACTATTTTCCTTGGTTAGATGCCTCCCCATTAAGATGAGGATATTACACTGAGTCTGCCTTGGTTTCTCTGCATTCCCCCCTCCCCAGATGTACATTTATCATCTGATTAAAAGCATTATTTATCTTTATATAAAAACATATACTTCCTAACAAGCCAGGACATTTATAAATAACTTATAATACTACAGCTGAGTGCTAAACATCATGATTTAGGATGAAAGAAGAAACCTTTCTGATCATTGTCCTTTAGTATTTCAAAGCCCATTTTTCATGTTTATTTGCTGTCACTGGTGATAAGTGATTGCCTTGCTGTATTGCATTTCCTCTGCAGTGGCGAGTTGTTTGCAAAAGGAATGGAGGACAAGCTGTCACATCAAAGAGAAAAGACCTAAACCCACCAGGAGGTGAAGCAGGGGTTTATTGTCTTTTGCCCTGGGTTTTGACAGTTAATTAGCTCTCATCCAATTTATGCTTGTGTGGCAGCTACACCAGGGTCACCAGCAACAACTCCAAGGTGAGGTGAATGCAAAGGATACAAGACAGGGAAACTTGCTATGGAGCCCCAGGAAGGCAAAGGGCTTCATCTTTCACCCCCAGCCACAACTGATGGACTCATTCCCTAATGAAGCCTTTGACTTGTTTGTTTTTTTCCCTCACCTCACAGGGGTTTCTTTTGACAGCTGTGGGCACTGAGGAATTGCCAAAGTGGCTGCTAAATTAAGCAGTCAGTGTAGCAGCATCTGTGGAAAAACACTGTCCCTTCAACTTGCTTTTTGTCAGCTGCTTTGGGCAGAGGAAGAGAAGGAAGATGCCAACGAGGAGGTTGTAATGAAGGGCTTCATGGAGAGCATGTGGTGCTCCATGGGGATGGACTTCACTGCCCTTCAGGACCTTTCAAGACCTCAGCCACCTCTTCTGGCATCCAAAAACTTTTCAAGACTTTGCAAAGTCCCTCATTACCTGTTGCTCTCTCTGCTGCTTTAGTAGGTTTTGCCCCCTGCACATATTTTACCTCCATTGTCAGTTTGAAACTCCAAGTGCAGGGAACAAGCAGTGCCCAAGATACACTCCTGGGGCAGGAGCAGAAAAGCAGTATTTTCACGCCATGGGATAAAACCTTTGATCAAATCACATGTCTTAGCTGCAATAAATGCTGGAAGAGCGCTGCCCTACTTGGTCCCTAGTGAAATGTAGAAAGGGCTCAGCTCTTTCATCCAAAAAAGATGTTGGATCAGTTTAGAGGTCAGGTAAATGTCTCAGGGGAATATGACAATGGCATTAGAAAAAAAATTGGAAATGAGATGCAAATCCACTTTGTATTAGTGTAAACATTCACTGAATGGGAATTTCTAGACATAACTGAAACAATTAAGGCTCAGATTGGAGAGCCAGCCTTGAATACTGCAGAGCCCCCTGGCAATGCCCAAGATATGCCCCATTTTCAAGCAAAATCTTCATACCTTGTAGAAAACTGCTACCCAAAAAAATAGTTTAGATGTTACCCAAGTAGTGCCAGTTTTTAGGCCCACAGGGAGCATCTTTCTTCATTTAGCCACCTTAAATATGGAAAGAACTGCAATAAAACATCACAGACACAATATCCAGATTCCTATCTCAATACCACAGTTTTCCTGTGGCTGGATCCTGATGGGATCCAGTGGCCAAATTGGAGCTTCCCATTCCATGCTGCCATGATGGGATCATGGCATGTGCGTGCCATCAATGATGCCACAATTCTTTATATTCTCTTTGTAAAATACATTGAAAAGTCACCAGTAAAACGTAAGCCTGAGGCACAAAATTATTCAATTTTTTATATTGAAGTCACTTCTGGAGAAATCTCCCCCAAGTGAGCCAGTCAGTTACAGGAGGCACCTCAAGCAAACCCTGAGCTACCAAAGTCATCAGTCACCCCTCTGCTCACAGCTGCTGGATCCAGACTGGGATTTAACCATTAGTGAGATGCAGCAAGGAGCTCATATGAATCTGAACTTGGGGAACTGAGCTTGGGTCTCAAGAATGCCAAAGTCTGAGAGATTCCAGCTGAGCTTGAAGAGCCCATCCCCAAACATTGGGCCAGCAACAGCCAACACCTTGTTCAAATCCCCTTGGAAGTACCAAAAGAGGCACTTGCTTCTGCACACAGACACTCTGCTGCTACGTGAGGCACAGAATCACCTCTGTGATTTCCCCTTGAGAGCTCATGGCTGAAGTGGCAGACAGAAAAGTGTCTCCCTTTTATCAGAGATCTCAACCCCAGTTCACTGAGTGCAACTTCAACATCAGCATCCAGGATCCTAAGTTAGAAGCCTTGCCACCCTCTCCCCATTGAAAATTGAGACCCAGATGTCCCACTGCAGGGCCCAGTAACCCTCTTATATCACAGAATCATAGAATGGTTTGGATTGGAAGGGTCTTAAAGATAATCTAGTTCTAGCCCTGCCGCCATAGGCATGGACACCTTCCACCACACCAGGTTGCTCAAAGCCTCATCCAACTTGGCCTTGAACAATTCCAGGGACTCAAAGCACAAATGCCTCTTTCCTCTGATGACAGGAGGCTGAGGCCAACCTCAGCTGAGCACGTCTGGCTTAGAAGATTCTAGCTCCTGCAGACCAATCCTAACATCATCTGGCACAATCTTATATTCTCCAAGGCCACAATCCTGTCTTAATGAGGGATGAACATGAATGCAACTTTTGTGAAAGCAGCCTCGTGAGACGCACGCAGCAAGCTAAACAACAGGCTAAACTTAGTGTGTGAGCTTGTGGCTTTGTGTTTCTCTCAGCTGTGAGTCATTTTGTGGGGTAGAAGATTGCCTTTCTCCCCCAAAATATCATGGAAAGTAAGCAATGCCTCACGTTACAGTAAGAGAGGCTCTACACAGCAGGGGCCAGAATTGTGTTGCTCACAGGGAGCCTGAAGACTCGGCAACATCGCAGCCAAATCTGTCAATTACATTTCACACAGGCCATTGAGCAACCAGCAGAAGAAAATAATTTTCAGCTAGTCCTGATCAAGCAAGGTTCAGATAAGAAATAGGATAAAGACCCTTTCAATTCAAGGTCACCTACCTCCTTTCTCTTCGGTTCCTTGAAAGTTTAATTCCAATCTCCTCCCTTGATACCGTGAACATTGTGCACAGCACAAGTCCTTTCCCTGAGGTGACATGATGTGAGACTGCTGCCTGTGGACTTGGATGTGCCACCTGGGAAGGGTGCCAGCTGGGCAAGGGAAGCAAGCACCTCTTGCAGATTAGCAACGAGTCCAAGCAAGCCTTTCTTCTGCACAAATTTGGAAGTTTGAGAGCTGGAGCATGCATGCTGAACACTTCCCAGCAGATTTAACAAATTTGCATTGGCAAACATTCAGTGATTCAGCTCAGGACTCCTCACCTTCAAAAATATGCACATTAGGTACCCTGGTGTGTGTTACTTGAGCGTGTCCCTGTGAAACACCATGACTTGCTGCACTGCTTTAACTCAGGTATTGTGACCATTTTGCCCTGTGTGCATTACAAAAAATAAGGTACTGAATAGTCAGCTCAAAGGGAAGGTAAGTCAGAAACCCTGAATCCGAGTCTTTGGCTTTGATCAGGAGACATTTTTGCCTGTATGTGCTCCTCTTCACCATGGAAAACAAGTTCCTTAACACACAGTCCAGGATGTATTGCATATACACAAAGAGACAGCCACCAGGGAGAGGTAAGAAATAACACACATATACAGATTGATAGCAGCCCTCTACATGTTTAATAAGCTGCTTTGGGACAATGAGCCATGACCAAAACTGCAAAACATGGGTCTTCATGTGCCCTCTCTGAACCAGCAATTAACCAGGCAGTGCAGAGTCAGAAAAGCCTCAAATGCCATGACCAAGGCAGGTGCTAAGCTCTATAGGAGAGTCCCAATCACACAATGGAGGAGAAGGACTGTGTCTGAAGTTTGAAGTCTTGCAAGACCAGCCAGGATGGGTGCCATACCCAAATCTGACTTTTCTCTAGATTTTTCAGTACTAATTTCCCCCAGTCCATGCCTGTGAGTAGCACTGGACACTCCTCCACTGTCTCTCACTGAGGATTATCAACATTTCTTGTGGACTTACAGAGGCTGCATGTGGGGAGCAGAAGCTTGATACCAATCCCAGCACTTAACCATCCTCTCCACTAAAAGGCTTTTTCAAATATCTGCTGCTGCTGCTCAAAGAACCAGAATACCCAGGATAGCCAAGACCCCCAGCACACAATGACCTGCTTTAAATGTCTCTTTACTTTTGGAAAGGATACAGTGAGGCTTTTGGAAATGAATTATAGAAGGTAAAACTTCTAAAGGAAGATCAATAACTGGACATCAAGTACCTTTCCATTTCAAAACCATACCAAGGACATTTTTGACATCTGCATACATATCTTTTGTCAGTAGAGCTGGAAATCAAACTCATAAGAGAGGGTTAAGGGTTTTTTTGTGCTGCCCTCAACCCAATATTTTTATAAACGTTGCTTTTCATTCCTGATTGCACTGCAAATCCATTATGGATAAGGAAAGCTGTCCTAAAACACAATTAAGAGATGAAGTCATGAGGTTGTAGCCCTGCAGCTATGAAGCAATGACCTCAGCCAAGGAATAGATAGAAGATACACTAATCCCTATTAAAGGGGGAAGCTGGCAAATAATGCTTTTTAAATCATTTAAATTTGCAGCACAATGAGCCGAGGGTGCGTGAGGCTGGAGGAGAGCTGAAGTAGCTGTGCCAACAGATTTATCTGCTCCCTGGGGCTCAAGAGGCACCCTGCTAGCAGAGGCACTGGAGAGCTGGATGAGCACTGTGTGTCTAAACATGCACACAACACACAGTTTTTCATCTTATTGCCCAGGGAGTAGAGGGACTTTGTGCTGGGGGCCTCCCTGCTGTCACAAGCTCTCAAGCACCCTCTGCACACAAGTTACAAATCAAGATCATCAAGGGCATCATTTTCTGGCAGGTTCTTCCCATTCCCCTCCACCCCGTCCCAAAGCCCTTGGCTTTTGAGCAAGTGCAAAGCTTTTGGCTTTCAGCAGTCAGTGGAAAACAAGCAGTGCAACCTGAGGGAGGAAAAGATGTCAGTGGAGAAGCAGTAGAGCAGGGGAAAGTCTCTGTTCACCACAGGTCTGCTGGCAGTGGGAGGTTATGAAATGCAGCTGGGAAGAGAAGTGCCACTGCACAATCAGACAAAGCAGCGGTGTCTCTTTTAGAGGCATTCAGATGCCTGGGAGTCCTACTGAGTCTCCAAATAAATGATATTTGATTGTGACAAGTGCCTAGTATGCTTCTGAATGCAGCAAGAAAATAATGCATTGACATTATGAAAATATTAGAGAGGCATAAGTCAATCTCACTCATCCTATGACGAAAAAAAAAAAAACAAGCCCACACATTTGATTAAAAAGAAATGTCCTCACCACCATCAGCAATCATAAAAACCACTTTTCTGGCAAGGCTCAAGCTACCTGCAGAGAATTCACTTTCCTTGTCTTCTGACAAGAAGCTCAAGGGAAAAATGGCATCCATCCCTCTTTCCTCTATATGCTCTGTTCTGCTCCATATGGTGCTGCCTGATAGTAAATGAGAAATTAAAAACATTAGCACCAGTCTCTGCCCTCTCCTCCCCCATTGCTTTCTCCCTGCAGTGGCTGTATAAAATGTGCTGGCCCAAGCTGGAGACGAAACCATTTAACTGCTGAGCTCTGGAGTCACATATGAGCTCTCTGTTGTCTCCTCAGTTCATAGATGCCAGTTTTGTCAAGCAAAACTGTCCTTCTGAATTAATTCATCTTGGAAAATAGCCCTATTGATGGACTGAAACCCTCCCCATGGATTTGTTTGTTATTTGTTTAAAATTGAAAATTAAAAAAAAAAAAAGAGAGACAATTGGAAATTAAAACTAAAACATTTGAGTTTGAGACAGGCAGCAGTAAGCTGTTATATTGTATTCCAGTCCTTCCAAAATAGAATTTGCAGAGGCATCTTTTCTCATTAAAAAAAAGTCTGAACTAAATTTTCCCCCTTAAATTCTAGTCTTAAGCTACAACTGCCATTTTACTTTCTGGTTTACATCTCTTCAAAATCAGCTTCAGCATGTGCCAAGTGCAGTCAGTTCCTTCACAGAAATACTGTAAAACAGGATCCAGACATGATTTTTTATTTTTTTAATACTTGGGAGCAATTGAATGAAAATCCCAAGAATTGGAGAAAGTGACCAGTAGGCACTGAGGGGTTTTTTAATTATTATTATTATTATTATTCGTGTAGCACCCAGGAGTGGAGTCGGAACAGGTGCCACATTGGCTTGGAGAAAGCTGCCCCTCCCCAGCAAGAGCAGTAGGAGTCAAAGCCAAACAAAGGGAGAGGAGGTCACAGTGAAACAGGCAGGACGTGACAAAGAACACATCACCATGTGCAGGCTTATGATCTCTGCAGATTAACCTTGGCTCCTCGCAGAAGAGCCATTATAATCATCCCATATTTGCAGGCATCACAGCCTCGTGGAAAGATTCGAACACTGGAGGTAATTAAACTTTGTCATCAACCCATCACAGCAACAGCCTTGACTTTCACAGGTGGGTGCTGCTGAGCCTCCTGCACACAGGGATGCTCTCCAAGGGGGCCCCTGCCCTGAGCCGGCACCTCCAGCCACGTCTGCTGCTGCCCAGCTCTGCTCCTCCTCACTAACCAAGAGGGGAGACTGGAACACTGTGAGAAAGGTACAAATGCTGCCTTTCAGAGGGATTCTTTTACACACAAACCTCCTCGCACATACACGTTTGTTTTCTGTGAAAGGCACTTGGCTGGGTACCAGGGCAGAGCTAGCAGGGATCAGCAGACAGCCCAGGAGCAGGGTGGGGTGGAGAGTCTGTCCATCATGAAATTTGCAGTATATTTTCGACACGAAACGTCGATTCAGTTGCTCCATTGATCTTTCCCTGTTTGCCCATGATCTGAAGCAGCAGCAGGGCAAGTCATGGCATCTGGCACTGCTCACACAGGCATCAGCTGAGATTCAGGCTGTCCCTGTGCAAGGGCTGGGACATCTTCTCATGGGCCTCCACAGCAAAGTGTTCCCCCCAAACGGGTAAAACCATGAAGTCCCTAGAGCAGAGCCCACTCAAAAGGCCTGGAGAAATGTGCAAAGGAAGAAGCTATAACAGATCAACTTTTCATCTGTTCTGTGAAAAGAAATTTGCTTCTACATTTAAAAAACCACTGATAACAGGCAAAACTGCCCCAAACTTCCTAACTGTGACATCAACAAAATCTGTGGCTCTGGCTACAATGCACTCAACATACTTCAGTCCAGCACAAGCCAAGCACAGGGAAAACTGCCTCCTGAAAGGAGACACTGCCTTCATCATTTAACAAAATCAATAAAACCTGACCAATCATTGCTCTTCCCACTCTCTTCCCTCCTACAGCAGCAATGGCAGCTACTTCCCATGGAAGGAGCCTGGAGAACGGGATGCATGAAGTTTGTAAACTGAGGAATAAAAGAGGTGACAGTAGTCCATAAATACCAGGGACCATGGAGGAGAAATACAAGGATAAAAGCGAGAAGTAGCCTGAAACTGGAAATGGAAAAATCCATAGTGAGCATGATGGAACACTTATCTATGCAGAGAATTACAAGGAAAATCATTTACCTGGAGAACGTGACTGGAGATGCTCAAAAAAACCCAAATGAAATGACACTTGCAGGGAAATAAAGTAACATAATTCCCTCTCTAACTAGAAGATTTTTTGGGATACACTCAGATATTCACTCCACCTCTTATAAAAGGCAAAGACTTCTGCCTAGTCGGAAAACCTGGCATAGCACAGGTCAAAAAGTGAGTCCTATCTAGTAAGCCTTTGGAAAAAATAACTCTCAACTACCTGCCAAACCAGGCACTTTTTATTAAACATATTTTTCGCCATATAGATAAAAAAGAAGTCTACTAACAGAGAGTAATGTGAGAATGCTCCTTCTCATTTGACAGTTGTTTCTCCAGCCACAAGGACAATGTCACATATCTTGCAATGTAGATATAGAGGTAATTCCCACTCTCCTTAAAAAAGAAAAGCAATGGGAGTTTTGTCACAGACCGAGCCCAGATTTCATTCCAGGGCATTTAAAATGCATTTCAGTTCACTATGCCTACACCAAAGAGCTGGCAAGGATGCCAATTCTCTTTTCATTTGAAAATAACAGTTAGGGATTGTCAAGCTTCAAAGTATGTGCCATCAGTGCTGAAGGTGGATCACACCTGACGCGACCCAGGCTCCTAAATAGGAGTTTTTCTTCCTTTATCGAAGTCCAATACCTGATAAAAAAGTCAGACTCGCAGCTTTTCCAGTTTCTCTTGTTGGTTATTAAGTTCTTATCTCGATTCAGTGTGCCATCCTGTACCTAGATTTAACACTCTGAAACATGTGCTGCAAAAGCCATGAAATGGCGACTGCAGTAAAGTTTTAAAGACTTTGTTATCCAATTAACTGTTACAACGTATTATATTTATAATTCTGTACCAATAACCATCACCTGTTGCTAACACGTTTCTTCTACCTCAAATCTATTCTACCAGTGTCTTTGTGCCACCTCCACTGCAGAACATGGAGCAAGAAGAAGAAGAAGAAAAGAGAATCCAGGGCAACACCCAAAATCCTCCATCTTGTCTTCTTTTACATCCATACTATAAAACCCGAAACTATAAATTTTCACCTCTGTGATAAACTAAACTATAATTTAACTTATGTTTTTACTACTTCTACTTCATCCATGAGTGTTGGAAGCTTTTCTCGTGGGCACAGATCAAAGACTGTCCCCCCTGGGGTCCCAGACCCTCCAGGGCAGTTTGAGGAGTCTTCTGGATATCTTGGACTCCAACAATACCAGTGGAAAATCCTTTCTTCCAGGCACAGCTACCTCCTTACAACCCTCTTGGCTGCAGCCATAGGTGTCTGCATGTTTGTCACCACTGCCCATGGCTGTACTTACCAAAGGGGCCCAGGAGTGCCAAGAGCAGCCAGACTCCTGCACAGCACTGGCTGCTCAGAGCTCTGGAGATCCCCTTCCTCCTGTGCCTGGCTCACAGCCATCACCAACACTATCTCCCTCACCATCTCCCAACATGGCTACACCCACTGGCACAGAGAAATGCAGCCAAGAAAGCCAAGAGCAAAGCCAGAGATCAGATTCTTCCTAGAGGGAGAAGCAGAGCAAACAAGCTGGGAGACGAAGCCAGGCTGAAACAAAGTGTTGGATCTGCATGGCAGTTCCTTTCAAAGGTTTCCCAGCTCAGATATGTGATGTGCCCACCAACCCAAGCTTTTGTGATGTGCTGAAATCAAAGTGTTACAAGCAGAGTCTATGAAAACCTGTCACACACAAAGAGGCAGGCAGACCCATCGCTCACAAATCCAGGCACAGTGCTCCCTGACATGGCCTGAGCTTCAAGCCTGCAGACACATTGGTAGATGTCCCCAGGGCTTTCCCAAGCCTTTGAGGCTGTTCAGTCAAGTGTAGATGCTGTCTGTGAGCCCTGGTGGTTGCTTTAGCTTCTCTATTTGAAGGTGTCTGTAGACTTGGGGCCCCTGTGCTAATGCAGCACAGTGGCAGGAATAGTTCTGAGGGAAGCTTAAGACCAGGATAAACAACTTAGTACGGGTAATGATTTTCTCAGTATTTCAACCAATGCAATGCCAGTCACCCAAAGGCGGGGCTGTGAGTCTCAGCATTAGCACAGGAATAACAGAAAGTGCTTTTCAAGGTCTGTCTTTCTGCTAATACTGTATTACTTTATATTGTATCACAAAAATTGTGTGAATGGGGGTTCAACAAGCCAGGATTTGATTCACAGACCTGCCACGTTACTGATGCAGCTGAGGTCAAGAAATACAAATAGAGCAGATAATTAGAAGGGAAGTGCATGATGCTGAGCAAACACATCAGGCATGGGAAGATTTTCTGCTCTGGAAAGGTAGAGAAACTGCATTTACAGAACTACCCAAGCATTTTTTTGTATTGGTTTGAGCATCCACCAAAAAAAACAAAGTCTTGAAGGCTTACAAACACAAGAATATCAGCCTCCAGTATTGCTCTTTTAGGGTTTGAACATGGGGCTCTATATAATAGACCTGAAAGACCAAATTCATCAGTGGTATAACACAATGCAGGCAGACCTTAGCAAACCTGTCCCCTATTTCCTAGAACAATGAGATATCAGGGACAACCCATAGGGACTAACAGATCACATTCAGTGCTGGAAGAAATGAAGAGAAATGCATTTTAGCAAACAGAGATGTGCACAGCTTCCACCAGCAGAAAACAACAGGCTTTGCTGTCATGTTTTGCACCCTGGAAAGCAGAGCATGGATACCTCCTGCTTGGAAAAATTCAGCTGTTCTGTCTGCTGGGAGAAAAATCCTTACTTTGACACAAAGCAAAATATCAAAAGCATTTTGTTCAGCTTTCCTTAGTTACTGGTTTCTAATCCAGTTCAAGATCTGGTTAAATTCTGTGTTTCACTTCCTTCTCAAAAGCTGGCACAAGACCACCTGTTTCAGGGGCACCTTCGTGTCTAAGGACTTGGTAGACACACAGTCCATCCATACTTTTAAGAGAAACTTGTGTGTGGACATCAGGCAGAATTCAGATGCTTCAGAAGACACACAATCCACATAATTCATCTTGTCAGTAGACTAATGCTATGCCACTTACAAAACCCCTACATAAACACCCAGCTGGTAATACGATTATGCCCCAAGGAAAAAAAGATTGATAGTCTTGGTGATTTTACTGTGCTATAACCACAGAAGCCAATCTTTGTCCACATAGTTCTCTAATCCTTTCCTGAAACATTACTAAGTACCCTTGGCTGACAAAGGTGAGCTCTGCAATAACACATCACAGAAAGAGCAAGCTAAAACCTCAGTGTTAAGCTGGAAGCTGTAGCCCTTTTGCTCACTAATGAAGCTGCAGATGCCAGAGATATTTTTAGGACATCTGCAAACCTTGTTATAATCCACAAAGAAAAGTTCAACTATGATGGGAAGACACAGGATGTTACAGAAAAACAAAAACTAAAATATCTCACAGTGCTATTAAAAATGTCCAAAGAGTCAACACTAAAGAGCTTTACCTGATATAAAGCAAAAATTTAAACAAATATTCCTCAGTGTTCTAATTCCTGGAACAAAATTTATTAGCAAATTTAAATTAATTCTGCTCCAGGCATTAGGATACACTATCAGTTACTCCTTTTGCTCCACCCCCGGGAAATATTTCACTATTGCTGTCAGTCAACTGCTTGAATGCTTGGAGTTTACCAGCTGCATAACATATATTGATTTTTGATGAATGACATCTCTCTCTGGGCCATTACGTTTTTGTTTTCAAACCTTATTTAATTGTTCGCCTATTTTTCAGTGAAATAAATGCAAAGTGTTTATTCTCCAAAGGCTGTAAACAGAAATCTCAGGTCTAGTTTCTATGACAACCTCACTTGATATAGCAAACCTAGATTATCTCTAATGACAGACATGAAGTTTAAATTGCACATTCTGCACAAACAGTGCACTGTTGACCTTTTATTGAAAAATGGAATACAGTGTGATTAGCATAATGTGCTATATGAAAGGGAAAATTGTGGAATAATGCAGATTGTACTCTAATCATAACTACAGTGCTAATCTCTAGCAAACTGTTTGCCAGAACATGAAGCTTTAAAAATTAAGATTTTTTTTCCCAGGAACCATTTTCAAATCCTGGTAGGTAGTAATGCTATCACATTAAATAGTTATCAGATAACACTTGCTGCTTCTGCTATTTCTCTCTCATTGCAGTTTTAACAGGGGAGTAAGAGTGGATAAGCTTATGTAGAAATATGACACAAAAATTCCAGCTATGAGAACTATTTTTAAACCTCCTGAAGGCATTTCTTTCTCATGCTTACAAATTCGTTTGGAAGTGAGAGCCAAAAAACAGAGTCCTTTCTGTCAGGTGCTGTCTTCCAAAACCTGCATGTTTTCCTAGGAGGAAAATTTGCATGTATGCTAGTGAAGAAAGCCCAGCTCACCTACAGAGACAGAGAAGCTGCAGGAGACATCGTGCTTTGCAAGANTTTCCTTAGTTACTGGTTTCTAATCCAGTTCAAGATTTGGTTAAATTCTGTGTTTCACTTCCTTCTCAAAAGCTGGCACAAGACCACCTGTTTCAGGAGCACCTTTGTGTCTAAGGACTTGGTAGACACACAGCCCATCCATACTTTTAAGAGAAACTTGTGTGTGGACATCAGGCAGAATTCAGATGCTTCAGAAGACACACAATCCACATAATTCATCTTGTCAGTAGACTAATGCTATGCCACTTACAAAACCCCTACATAAACACCCAGCTGGTAATACGATTATGCCCCAAGGAAAAAAAGATTGATAGTCTTGGTGATTTTACTGTGCTATAACCACAGAAGCCAATCTTTGTCCACATAGTTCTCTAATCCTTTCCTGAAACATTACTAAGTACCCTTGGCTGACAAAGGTGAGCTCTGCAATAACACATCACAGAAAGAGCAAGCTAAAACCTCAGTGTTAAGCTGGAAGCTGTAGCCCTTTTGCTCACTAATGAAGCTGCAGATGCCAGAGATATTTTTAGGACATCTGCAAACCTTGTTATAATCCACAAAGAAAAGTTCAACTATGATGGGAAGACACAGGATGTTACAGAAAAACAAAAACTAAAATATCTCACAGTGCTATTAAAAATGTCCAAAGAGTCAACACTAAAGAGCTTTACCTGATATAAAGCAAAAATTTAAACAAATATTCCTCAGTGTTCTAATTCCTGGAACAAAATTTATTAGCAAATTTAAATTAATTCTGCTCCAGGCATTAGGATACACTATCAGTTACTCCTTTTGCTCCACCCCCGGGAAATATTTCACTATTGCTGTCAGTCAACTGCTTGAATGCTTGGAGTTTACCAGCTGCATAACATATATTGATTTTTGATGAATGACATCTCTCTCTGGGCCATTACGTTTTTGTTTTCAAACCTTATTTAATTGTTCGCCTATTTTTCAGTGAAATAAATGCAAAGTGTTTATTCTCCAAAGGCTGTAAACAGAAATCTCAGGTCTAGTTTCTATGACAACCTCACTTGATATAGCAAACCTAGATTATCTCTAATGACAGACATGAAGTTTAAATTGCACATTCTGCACAAACAGTGCACTGTTGACCTTTTATTGAAAAATGGAATACAGTGTGATTAGCATAATGTGCTATATGAAAGGGAAAATTGTGGAATAATGCAGATTGTACTCTAATCATAACTACAGTGCTAATCTCTAGCAAACTGTTTGCCAGAACATGAAGCTTTAAAAATTAAGATTTTTTTTCCCAGGAACCATTTTCAAATCCTGGTAGGTAGTAATGCTATCACATTAAATAGTTATCAGATAACACTTGCTGCTTCTGCTATTTCTCTCTCATTGCAGTTTTAACAGGGGAGTAAGAGTGGATAAGCTTATGTAGAAATATGACACAAAAATTCCAGCTATGAGAACTATTTTTAAACCTCCTGAAGGCATTTCTTTCTCATGCTTACAAATTCGTTTGGAAGTGAGAGCCAAAAAACAGAGTCCTTTCTGTCAGGTGCTGTCTTCCAAAACCTGCATGTTTTCCTAGGAGGAAAATTTGCATGTATGCTAGTGAAGAAAGCCCAGCTCACCTACAGAGACAGAGAAGCTGCAGGAGACATCGTGCTTTGCAAGAGCAGAGCTGGAAAATATCTTGCCTTCATATGCACCAAGTTTTGGCAGGCTTTGATTTTGCCAGCTCTGATTTGTTGCTGCTCACAGAAATGTCTGCAGCAGTTTACAAAATGTGAATTCTTTGGGGATTTTGGTGCACGAGTTGAGGTTCCCATTGGAGTTGAGAGTCACATGCTGCTGTAAGAGAACAGCAGGCTCTTAAGTCTGCCTGCCCTACCCTCTGCAGAATACTTTTATTTCCTTTAACCTTTTATGAAATAATAGGACATATTTCCAACTACGAATAAGACTTCAGTTCACTTGTATTCAACAAAATCAGTGAACAGTCTGGAGACAACAAAGCAAACAAACCCCTAATTAATATAAAAACACAGTTATAGCAAGTAGAACTGGTGAGTGAAGGAATTGGGAATGAGGTAAAGAAACTTTCATTTCTGCAGTGCTCAAATGTAATGCCAAGTTATCGTTATTTTCTTTCCTATGTTTAAAAAAAGTGGATTTAAAAGTAGCATTTGCTATTTTTCACAGAGAGTGACAAGTATGGAGGAAAATGGTAAAAGTAAATACCCATTGTGTGATGGAAAGTCTCAGATAGTCCAAGTCTGATCACGAACACTGAAGAATCACAGGCACTCAGCTATCAAACCTTTTTCTTCTAGATGATGATATTCAGCAACTAGATCTTATTAGCATCACATCAAAGTGGTCTCTTCATCCTCCCTATTCAGCAAACAAGCTAAAAATGATTTTCAGGTGCTTGTCTACAGAGCAATGCCATTAGAGGAAACCTATTCCCTCATTTCTCTTTCACTCTAATGGGTTTATGCCATTAATACTGTCAGCTGAGTTGTTTTTAACTAGCAGTTAAGGCAGCAGCAATAATAAAGGATTTTTTTTAGTACAGGCAGCCCCCAGTGTACTTGTGTTCTATGCAGCTACTCACCACCACCACTATTCTCTGCATATCAAGATATCTCTGGTTTTCAGGGTTTTCTATTTGGCAGTTTTGCATTTTTCTTAATGAGCATTGTCTTCCAATACAGCAGCTGACAGGAAGGAATCAATAAATTCAGAAGTCATCCACTTGTTTCCACACAGAGCTATTACACTTGTAAATGTAATCCTGCCGTTTGATATGTAAGCTAGCAAACTGTGTTTTGGGAAGGTGATGTGTCCCAAGCTTAGGTATTTCTAAACCTTGCAACACTGCCCAAACTTGTCCATGGAAATTTTAAACTTCAGTGCCTCCTGTGATGGCAAAGAGCATTTGTGGTGCTGCTCAGATGGTGGGTTATGGGACAAAGGCCATATTGTATCTGCACAGCTATCAAATGTTACCACACATTTTATATTAACAAAAAGTAAAAGGTAAATATTGATAACAAATTGGCAGCAGAAGCCAACAAGTCTGAACATAACTTTACAGGAGGTCTCCTTACCTACTGGTATGTCTAAACACAAATAAATTACTGCTTTTAAAGACATTGTAAATTATAAACCTATTTAAACAGAAGCTCTCACCACTGGCCTCTCTGACAGACAAATATATTCACTTCCACAGGTCAAGAGAATGGAAATACTTCCTTGGTCTTTTACCATGTTTCTTTATTTTCCCTTGTAATACTTTTAGTTAGGATACTGACAAATTTTGGTACTTCCAGTTAATTCTTATCCTCTGTTTCACATTTCCTTCAGGCACAGTTTGCATAGCTGTAGTCACTTGTACAAATATTTAAAACCAGCAAGACAAACTAAGCATAACAAATCCAGAAATAAAGCAACTCCCACAGAAGCTAATGTTTATCAAAAATGGAGTATGAAATATTCCACACCTCTCTCCAGACAGCCTCTTCTGTTTCTCTGAGGTGGGATCTGATGATGCTGTGGGCAATAAGGACCAAAGAGCCAAAGTCTCTGCCATTTCTGCAATCCCACCTTGGACCCCCAGTTGTTCAGCCTTTCCAGCCTCCTCTGTGTGACCCTGGAAGGGCTGCAGCTCCTGTAGTCTGAATCCAGGTGCACGATTTGAAAGGATGAAGGTGCATATTCCAGTCCCATACTCATCATGCAGAAGAGTCTGGACTCCAGGCTCATCATAGGACTGACATGTGGGATGTGGCTTTCCTGACAAAGTGAATAAAACAGTTCATTTGGGCAAGAAAAAACAATAAACAGACCTAATTAATTAAATGATTCCCATCAAAGTAAAGCATGTTGTTAAAAAATACTGAAAATTCACTCTAGCTGATACAATCACCTTCCTGCAGTAAGTAAACATCTCCTACAAAAAGTCAGACGGCTGAAATACCATTTGTTTTGCAATGAACTTTTAGCCCCATAGCTCAGCCAAGCATCCACTTTTTTTTTCCTCTGAAACATAACCAGCTCTGTGAGATGCCAGACAGCTAGGAGAGCACTCCAGGCTGGAAACAAAAAGATATTATTGTCTTGGGACTGCCACAGTCATTGTTCCTACTTATACTCAACCCACCACTTCTGCAAGGCTGACAAAACAGTTACAGATAGCTCTTCCACTCACAACTGTTTCAACAAGGCTGTGAATCAAAGCTGGATTTGGAACAAGGCAAGTGGCAGAAATGAAACACGCTCAGTTGCTGCTGTACAGACCAGAATCAGGAGTCCCAAACAGATGCAAGACTCTAAACTGTGTTTACCCACGCTTTTATATAGACACAGGTAGCTCATTCTGCAGCTGAAACTGGTTTGCCATTCATTTAGAAAGATTTCCAGTCCCCTCCCCTGCACTGTAAGCTGAGAGATACCTGAGGGGGCACCAAGCCTATAGCTCCCAGTCACAGGTTACCAAGACCCCCCCTTTGAAAGTGCTGTGAGCACAGAGAACAGCCATGGCACTGAGATGGCACCTGGATGTTTCTAGGGCTCTGAAATAAAGCATCCTGCAATTCAAGTTTTGTAGTTATTGTACACTATTGCTCTATATACAATTCAGGATGTTGTACTGCCTACCTCTATACAACATCCATTTGTTCTTCAATCCAATTGCAAACTAGATTTTTTTAAGCAAAAATCAGGTTGATGTTTACAGTCATATATCTTAAGGTGACTTTTAATTTTAAAGAAAAAGACATTCATAAAAAGGGCTTCTACCCTTCACAAGAGCTTCTACTTCCACCATTTGTTGGTGTCCTTCAAATACTCTGTAATGGCTGAGGACTGTTTAGGACCTCCAACATCAAGCATTGCATCCTCTGAGATCAGAGTATTGAATCAAAAGATGTTGGGAAACTACTGTCCCATCTATGGATTTGATTCTTAACCTGGTCAAGAGAAGCATGAGGGTAAGGATTCTTAAAAAAAGATTCTTCAAATCTTCATTTGCTCTAGTCCCTTTCTTGTTTTCCAGCAAGGTAGTGAGTTGACACCATAAATGAGTGAATGTGAGCAGACAGACCAATCCCCAATGGGTAATGTTGTGCAGTTAGGGTGGCTTCCAGTTTTGCTGAATTCCTGCTGTATTGATAGACTGTAGAAGAGTTTGAGAATTATATTATTAATCAGAGCCTGTGAAAAACAAGATGCGAGTCAAACTGCCAAGCATGATAAGAATGTTGGGCAAAGGTGTCTGTAAACTTCTGCTGACCCCCTACACCAACCAGGTCGAGAGCTCTTTTATTAATGCTAATGCTTTTCATATTAGTGCTCACATAAAGAAATCCTGCTGACTGCTGAGGTCAAAGGGTTCACGAGATGCGTTGGCCACATCAGCAATGTACTGATGACTGGTTTTGACATGACCCCACAGCTAATGAAGGGCCATTTGTGAGGGAATTGCTTTTCACGCAGAAAGAGGTCTGTGATGAAGGTATAAAACACATCTGGAGCAGGACAGGCTGCTGCTTCTGTGATGCAGTAAAGAAAAAGACCTTCATCCCACTGAGACATGGTGTATCTGTGCAAGTAACACGTGTCCCCGGGTTTCTTTTTCTCATTCTTGTTGCTTAATTTCCAATGCACAAAATGTTGCTTCCACACTTTGTTGCTAAATGACCAACATCCCTCTATTTATTACACTCCCCCATCAAGTACTTCACCTGTAGAACCAGACTTTTTGAAGCCCAGGTCAATACTACAGCTCAGCATTTCTCAGCCCGTTACATACTCTGCATGCCTCTATTTTGAGGCCCCTGTCAACAGGCTTTTTAAAGGATAAAAAAGCCTTTAAACTTTAAACTGCAGTCCAGGGATGGGAGCAGCAGGAAGTACAAAGGGCTAACCAAGGAGTCCCAATCTTTTGTATCGCTGTGTAATCCTGTGTTAGGCAACATTTCCACTCCCTTTTGTAGAAATCCCTACCTGCACTTGCCCAAGCACGAATCTATCACAGAAGAGCAGTCTGTAGAGGGCTCTAGGAGGTCCATCCAGAAAGGGACATGAACTCTGGCACTAGTGACAGATGTGTCTCTAATCTATTCTAAAAACACTCAGTGAAGACCCCCGAGAAACTGGGCCTGAGAAGCCACCCTTCATGTCATTGTAAAGAAAGATATCCTCTATTCCTGTGTTTTCACAGGGTCTCAGGAACATCCTTCACATCATGTAAATTATGCTCTTTTGTGATAGCCTGGAGGCTCTCTTCACAAACAGATAACACCTTATCTGTTTAGAAAAGACATTCACAGACTCAAATGTTTAATTTGTTAGTGAATAATGGCTTCATTACCTAACAGGAGGGGCTACATGTATTATGAGGGATTGCAGAATTATGGGAGGGTTAATAATTTTCACCCTGAGGAGAACAAGTTACCATCACAGTGTATAAGTATATAGGTATTACGTGATTTGAGGAGGAAGGGATTGCATGCAAACCTACAGAATCGACCAAGTGGAAAATCTAGAGATCATAAGCAAGGAACAGTCATGCTGAGAACATTTCCCTTCATCACCTTGAAAAGGACCTGCTGGGAGAAAAGAATTCCTTATTATGAAAAATGTCGAGTTGTCAGATAGTCTTTTTCATCCCTTGGAGTGGGATGAGACAGTGTCTTTCTCAGCAAGCCTTCTCTGTTGGATCTGTTGTTCTTTGCACAAATATGATACCAAGGAACAGCAGTGACACAAACTCAGGTTTCCCACCCCACCAGTGACCTGAAAAACCATGGGTTCTGTTGGAGCTGTTTGTCTCTGTGGTCCAGGAGGAACATACAACAAAAAAAGCTCTTTTTAAAAAAGATTTTTCTATGAAAGATTTTAACTTTCATGAACCATTGTTCTCCAGCACAAATACATTTAGTCAACATTCCCAGCTGCATCATTAGCTTCCCACTCAGGTGGGAGAATAAGGCAACATTTCACAGCTGTGTTACTGCTGCTGCCTTTGAAAACAGAACTCCAAAAGGCAGCAGAGGACAAAGAACTTGAGGTCAACCTTCAACCACAGCACATTTCCTTGGTATCTCTCATGAGGTCACTTTTTTCCCTCACGGAACAAGTGGCAAACCTTTGTCCTGTAAATATCTACAGCTCAGACCACAGCCACCAGCAGGGATGGTATAAATCAGGAGGACATGTACCATCCCTTTTCAGACAAACCAGCTACAGCTGGCAAAGTGCTGAAGTTTTTAATAAGAGCTGTGCTGCTGCCTCGGTCTAGGCATTAAAAACAAGAGGCCATGTATCCAAAAGCTTATCTCCTTCATTCAGCTGTATCAGCTGGCCTAGTAAGAGGTATCTCTCCTTACAGCTCCCATCACAGAAATGGGAGTCATTTATCAAGAAGGACTTTTCCCTGAGCTACTTTGACCTTTTCTGTTGATGCTGCTTTTTCATTGTGATTTTTACACACAGTCTAACTTTAAATTCATTACAAGCTTACATGTCCAATATAATAATGGGACCACAAATGCAGAAAGATCTAAGAGTCATCCAGTCAAATTCTACTGCTATATCCTGCTGTATCCCAGGTATTTACCTACAGCATGTATTTTTATACATAGACTTAAGTATGGGCTAAGTGGATTTATAATCATATCAGTGTTCTTACAACACATGCCAATGTATATACTTGAAGCATGTTCATTAGACTTCAAATTATATATATTTTTAAAGGGTCCAAATAGCATCATTTCACATGGTAATTATTGATATTGGCTTCCTATAGAAAGAACACTCAAACTACCAGCTAATTTCACACGTAAAACAGCTGTCACATGGTAATGGCATTAAAAGTCACTAAGCTGATCTACATTCAAAGCCATGCCACAGAGGTGAAAGGCCCTGTAGCCAATTATTACTCCTCTGAGCCAGACAGTCCCCAAACACAAGCAACATATGCAGATCCATCCCTTCTTGTCTTTAATTAGATCCTGCCTACCCTCTGTAGCAACAGCAGTATAAGTGAGAAGGGCACATGTTAGGCAGTGGGGAAATAATCACAAAGAGATCCCAATGTGCACTGTCTGGCATGTCCTGCTAGCATCTGCATATTCTACACAGGAACTAAAGCCAACATCAAGAGATAATTTTTATAGTGTCCATGCTGGAAAACATATGATTTTCATGGAGCTAATAAATACATGGCATTCTGTGCAGAATCTCCCAGGTTTCTTTGTCCACTACAATGATTGTGTCACTGACAGATTAATGTTTACTATTATTTCTGGTAGTTGTGGGTACACTATTAATATAGCTTTGCTCCCATTGCTTGTGAGGAAATAAGTTTAAAAATGTCATTGACGCAATGATGCTGCTTTAGTGAATCTACAAAATTTGCAATGATCGTGAAATTGGGAAAAATAAAATTGAGTTAATAAAATGATCTAAAGAAAGGCACCAGAGTAGCCAAAAAATCTCACCAGGTTGTTGTTGTAGGTTGTGACATGGGGGATTCCAGCGTTCATATCTATCCTTAAACCCTGAGAGGTTTCATTTGCTCTGGTTCTAGCCTTTCTGATAAAGTTGATACAAAGTCTGCTTCTGTTTCCACAAGGATGAGGCCCCACTTTTGAAGCCTTCAATATCTTCCCCACATCTCCCAGAAGATGAAGCTGATCTTTTCTATAACACCATCCACCCTGCATAGCACAGACACTACTTGTGAGTGGAGTGGAAGAAGTCGTCCATTGCTTCAGCCTGGAAAAGTGATATATTCCATATGAGTATTTACAGACACTGTGATCCACAGCATTCAAATAATAGTGGTCCACAGGTCTTTCCCACACTGCTCCAAGGTATGTCACATCCAGTGCTCCCACCCTTCCTGCACATGACTGTTTTGTCAGTGAGTCCCTCCTCCTTTCCCCAAGCGCTTCTCCCTGCTGCAGCCAGTCTCACCCTGAGAACCTGTTCTGCTGCTGAAGGGAGGGAAAGTTACCTTTCTGTCAGGTAAATCCCAAAACACCAGCTGCTGTGTACTCACCAGCCTCCCTACTTGGCAGAACCAGGTTTCCAATGTGGAATTCATACAACCTGCTGAAGAGTGTGGCCAAGTCAGGGTTAAAGTCTTGACAGTCCACTGACCTAGTGCACATACATTAGTCCACTGAATATGTACTTCCCAATCCCAGAAAGCACCTCTAAAAAGGAAACAACCTCCTGAGACCAGCAGACAAGAAGTTCAAGATCAAACCAACACACTTGAGTCATACACAGAGTCATTCTCATAGAAACCTCCGTCCTTCTTTACAGTATACTGACTTCAACACTTACTCAGTAACAAATTAAACATTTCATTTCTGAATTTCAAGAGCAGAAAATTAAAACAACATCAAAAAGAAAAGGAATTGTAGCATAAATAAACATAGCTGCATCCACAAACTGCAATTAATCACTTATTTTTATGCACTGCAAGTCAGAATCGAGGCATGGGTTTTTTTTTTCTGTTTCCACTGATCTGTGTGAACCTTATTATGGATTTTAAAAACAAATGGCTGCTTAAGAGTTTCCAAAACAATCCTATGAATTTCACTGTCCATGAGTCAAGAATGACCAATACATAAAAAATATGCAGTAGGAGAAGGTTTCTGCCTTTTCCCTCAGAAACAAACGGAGGAGATCTCAGAGCAGAGAGAAACTAATGGATTGCAGGGAGCAGGAAGGGAGGGTCTGACACCATGCCCTCAGAGCTATGGCTCAGACTAATGAATTATCTCTGCTTGGTTAAATCTCTGGCATTGCTAATCAGACAAGAAGCATAAAACGGAAAGTTCATTAGCGAGATCATAAAAGAGTCAGACTGACAAAGATCATTCGACTTGGCGATAGGAAGGTCAGTTACAGGAATCGGAAAATCACTTTGTTTAAGGAAAACAGGGTAGACCAGAAGCAACTTGGAGACCAGAAAAGACCTGCACTGGGGTTGTGTGTAATGCTCTGCTTTATTTCTGGAACATAAACAGCGAAACATTTCCTTTGACAGTGGATAAACTTGACTCTCTTTAATCAACATCATCTTGGCCCAGGGTAAGCTGGACAGTATCAGCTTTCCCCCAGGGCTGATTCATTTACCTCCACCCGTACCCAGACAGCCCACAGCTCCTCTGTAGGAAACACTGTCAGCACAAGTCACAAGACAGTCTCAGAAGCAGAATTTGTTAATTGTGTCAAATTATGTGTGAAGGGTTTACAATATGGATCACTGCCCACTTGGGATTTAAAGGAGATTGCTAAAGTAATTTCAAGACTTCAGGATAATTCAGAAACCCTGTTCCCAGAGGTTACTAAATGCTCCTCTTATTACTACTACAACCACACTGCACTGGGGGTTGGATTTGTTAATTCAGGGGTAGGAGGAAGAGTAGGTGAATGGTGGTGGGTTTTCAATCAGAATAATTAGAAAGAAAAAGAATCAGAATGTGCATATTCTCCATATTAAGCATGTTTTTCTAAAGAAATATGGAATAACAAGGCTTTATGTGCATCCTATTCACTTTTGAGGTCACTAACCTATTTCAACCACATTTGAGAGACAAAGAAAAGGAAAAAGGATCAATATACATCTCGTGGATATAAATTAGGTACAAATGAGGCAAGAAATTTTTACTGCCCCTCTACAAAATAATACAACCTGAGCTCAGTTAGGAAGACTGTAAAACCAAAAAAAAAAATCCATCTGCACCTTTTTAAGCCTTGAATAACTCCCAAAAATGACACAGACTTGCAGGAAATTCAGTCACAATTCCGACATATGCAAAGAACTCCTTCTAATCTGAGACCTCTACCCAGAGATGCTCAGCTGAAGCAGCTAACTTTCAGCAAGCATTTTCTTTTCCAAAGCCAGCAGTCCAGCCAGAATGGATGGAGGCAGTGGAAATTAAGCTGTTTAATGTTGTTTCTGTACAAGTCAGCAGTCAAGAAAAAGCCACTACTCAAGGTTTTCCTGCCTCAGACCTGACACTTTGCTGCTGCTTGGTGGGAGCAGAGAAGCCACATCATCACCGAGGTCACCACTGCATCACAACAGCCCTGAGCAGTGACCAGGAGCTCCTGCACCCAAAAAAAGACATCAACAGGAAACAGAAAGCTCTCTCCCCTCAAAAGAAAGATAATTTCTGATGTTCAGCAATGAAGCTATCAAAAAGATATTTCAAACATGAAAAACACACAACTCCCACCATAGCCAGCCAAATGTAGGGCACCAAGAACTTTTCCAGGTGCTACTCACCCTATAGGACTGAACTGTGTCAAGTTTCTTTTCATTTTTACCCTCAAAAAAACAGCATCTTCCCTACCCTACAAGCAGTTGTCACTGAGCACATTGGGAAGAAAGTATTAAATGAATATGAACAGTTTCTAAGCACCCTGGTCCATGCAGGATTAACTTGCCCAGGATACATTTTGGAGAATGGTCCTTTATGTTTATCGATGTCCAATCTAAATTGCAGTGGGGAGAAGTATCCTGACCACAAAAGAGCTCAACAGTTTTACAGCCTAGGACACATAACACAATAACCATTTAGCCAGATTAAAGCATACTGAGAGCTGCATCAAATATTGTTTAGAGCACATAAAAACTGCTTTAATATTTAAATGTATCCCATGGCTGGGCTCTTTAGAATTGCTAGATTCACTGGGGCTGCACAGCTATTAGCTTCTACATTTCATCTTCAATTCCTCTTCACAGTAGGAGAAACATAAAAATGAGGGTCACTGCTTGGTCATTTCATTACCCCTGGCAGAGAAATGTGCTTTGCACAAATGAGGAAATATTTTAGATGTAGGTTGTTGTAATGTTGGTGTGACAAAATAAAACCAGAGTTAAAAAATAATAACGATATTATAATGGTTATTTTGTGGAATAACATTAAAATAATATGCAATGTAGTAACGGTTCCCCCATCAAAGAGCCTGGCGTGTGTCATTGTCATCATTTAAAAGGTCCATTAGCAAGAGCCCTGGAAATGTATGGCTCAAGGTCACAACCAAACTAAATGAGACTGAACAGTAATTCAAAAACATTAAACTGTTTATGGTTAGAAATCTAATAGATAAATCCTCAGTACACGCACACACACATCTTAGCAGCAAACTCCAGTTCTTTTCTTATTTCTCTGAAAACAGAAGCTTGGTGACAGAAATTGATAATCTGCTTAAACACAGAAATGGATTAGATGAAATGTCGCTTTGGGAGATGTGTGACTTCATGTCACAGACATGGATTAGGCTGCACAAACTGTTTGGCAATGGGTGCACTGGTGACACAAACACAAACAGTGCCCTCAACCAAGCCCAGACCAAAGACTGGAGACAGTTTTGTGGGCAAGGGGAGAGGATCACTGCTAGCCTTGAGAAGGAGATTTAGTGCAGAAGAAATAGGAACACAATGCTGTTATTAAACATGACCTGAGAGAAGAAAACCACTTACAAACCTTTAGGTCTATTTGCCCTATATAAAGGAGAACATTATTCTAAATACCTGAATAAAAGGGACTTAATTTTCAGTTGTACTCTTCTCCCCAAAAGAAGTCAGTGTGAGGCATTTACCTCTGCTTTACCATCTATAAATGAAGATGAGAAAGCCACATCAAAGAGAATCACTTGTGGCACTTAATGAGAAATTTTAGTGAAACAAAAAAACCTAGAATTACTTATTGTGAGGTTATTCTCTGCTCTGGCCCTGAGCTCATCCTTAGAACCTCGCACTGCTTGTTTCACCAGTCTTGGAGGAACGGGGCATATGTCTTATGATAATCATTCCAGGGATTCCTGTGTATAAGAATCACTGGAGTTCAACATATTCAGCACAATCGAAGTCACAAAAATGTGGGAAAAGTCATTTAGGTGGTTTTGATGAGAAATATTTTGGTATATTTCGACATATTTATCACAAGTCTCCTATGAGCAACAAGTTCCAGAATAGCCACCAATGCAGAGTATTACGACCTAAATATCCAAGCCCAGCTGAATATTAACAGACACAGGAAATCTTTTCCAGTCTTATTGTTTATGCCTGAAAATCATTCTCCTAAGCCTCCTGGCCTAATATCATTCACTTTCATAAGCCTTATAAAAATGCCAGAAATGGAAACAAGGTTCATGTAACACAGAATCGCAGAATTGAAAACACATGATGAAACACAAATGTAGTCACAGAAACTGATTCTTGGAGAGGAAAAATGTGGACAGTGTACTCTGTTGCCACCTGTAAATGGAATTCAGCTTCCAGGTAACTTACACGTCTTGCTGACAGCATGTTTTATGATGTCACAGTGATCTTGTATTTCATTTCCCAGCTGAATGTGGATGCAAGAGAAAAGGTCTCACAAGTAACTTGCAACTAATACTCTGCATCTGGCTGTGCTCAACAGCCATGTGAAGGCTGTAAGTGCCTGGAGAACAGTGGCACACCTCTCTGGAACTTTAATCCATGACAGGATCTGAATGCACATCCAAAAAATTATAAGTTACATATGAGGAAAAATATTATTCTGTTAGTAGTTAAGTCACAGCAATAAGTAAATTGCAAAGCATTGCAGCTTTGTCTAATGACTATTTGTTGATCAAAAATCACTCAGGGATATGTAATGCAGGCAGAAATAAAACCCCATACATCTTGATTTAGATATGTTGAAAGCATTTTCTCCAATATGATTTTGCAGCTTCCCACTAAAATTTTTCATCCCATGCAGGCAGTAGCAGAGCTACTACAGACAAACCCCATCTGCCTGGTGGGTCACTTAGTTGGGGCTCACGTCTTCCACATACAGGATATGATTCAAAAGTAACATAATGTACATTTATTCCAATCTCCCAATAATCCCCTTTCACCACTTGTGGAAATGCTTGGTCAATAAAACGTAATGACATTATTGCAGTAAAGTCATTTTCAAGTTAAGTGCCTGGCTCCCTGTCTCTGGGACCCCACCAACAGTCAGGCTACAATCCAGCAAGTAAACAAAGGCTTCAATTTTGCCTCATGTTTGATTAAAAGGGGATGAAAGCTGGGTTTGATGGTGTCGTTTACTAAGGGCCAATCCAGATTCCATTTAAATCAATGTCAGCCTATTGCCCTTAAAAGCAGTTGATCCAGACTCCACAAACGTAGGACCTCTCCTTTCACACACTCTTCTTAAATTCTTCCTTTCCAGGGTTTGTCAGGTACCCCAGGTGCCAATGCCTCTGTGTGTCACTGAGCCACCTGGCAATGAAGGTGTGCTGTGACAGCCTGCAAGGCTGGTCTGCAAGCAAACTTCACCCCTGGGTGCAGGCTGTCCACCAGCTGGTCCAGCCCCAAATTCAGACACCACAGAGACACAACCCAACACCTACAGTGCCTGAGCCACACCTGCAAGGCTGGAGGTAGTGTGACCCCAGCCCTGGCTGAGAAAGAACTGCAAGGAAGCCCAGCCCATCACCCCAAAACCAGGCACTGCAGCGCAGTCAGACCCAGGAGCTGCATCTGGCACAGCACTGTGGACACGTAGAGCAATGTGAGCACATCTCATATGGAATGAGCACATCTCCCATGGAATGAGCACACCTCAGCAGGGTAACTTCACCATGGCTGCCACCTTCTTTTTTTGAAGCTGCAGCATTTGGAAAAAGTACGCCAGCAACTAAACAACAAGCTTTCAAAGGAAAAGATTTCCAGGCTGGGATTTGACAGGGCTTCCTGGAGCAGCAGAAGGAAGTGCTACTATTTATAGGATGGTCATCGGCGTTACTGTCAAAAGCACCAAGTGTCTTTTCATTCCTTGCAAAAACGTCTGTCGCTCAAGACTGCAAGACATTGCTATTGAATTTCTTCCCTTGTAAAGGAAGAAATGATACTGAAAATTATTTTTCAGAAAATTAGCAGAGGTGGGGAGGAGGAGAAGGTCTTCCCCAAGAAGGGAGGGGAGCATCACAAGGTAGTGGCTGGGGAATGAAAACAGGTTGTCCCAAAGCAGGTGACTCTGGGAATGGGAAAGAAGTCCATAGCATCTCCCACAGAGCCACCCAAAGCTCTTACAAGTAACTGCCCAGAAACTCTAACAGCAACCTAACATGGTCCCAGCCTTTATATTTCATCCGCCAGAGTCTACAACCTGTCCAGCATCCCAAGCAAGCCACTTGAAAAGAAATAAAGGTAACTGGAGACTCCCATCAATGCTCTGTGCACCTCTGCAGGTTCCAGATAAGCAGTTTAGCAGACACCAACATTCACTGCTGAATATGCACTGTGTCATCACAGGCTGCTCCTGGTGTATAGAGACAGAGTACAAGTCTCATGGTACCTCAACAGCAAGCCAGAGACCAGGGCTCCACTGTGCCAGGCACACAAATTTTGTGGATATTTCAGGTATTTCTAGTATCCCCTGTTCTGTAGGAACAGATCCTGACATTCTTGAAGGATCATTTCTGTCAGCACATACACCCCCATCCAGGCAGTGACGTATGTGTTGACAGAAGTGATCCTTCAAGAATGGGAAGGATATTTATTCAGAAATAAACTCATTCTTCATTTACTCTTCTCTTCTCTCTTCAGTCCTCAGTGCCATCGTGTCACTCAGACACTGGAGATCTGAGAGGCCCCCATGGAGACATGGCAATCCTTTTTCCATTTCAGCAGTGCCAAGCAGCCATCTCACACCACAGTCTGTCCCCTTGCACACCCTGCCCATGCCCCACACAGACACTGAGCTTCCCACTTAATTTGCTGCAATTTATGAAGAGCCCCTGAAAAGAGCTCCCAGAGCAGAGCCTCAGGCTGGAACAGAGACACATCCTAATACCCCAGAGCAGGGAGGCAGTGGCTTAATGACAGTTCAACCCATGAATCTAGAATAGCAACTCATTTATTGTCTGAAGCTGGAATCCACTTTGTGTGATGACAGACAGTTTAGGAGAAGCAGATCCTGCCTGCCAAGAGAACTTCAAAAAGGACAAGGGGAAAGCAAAAATCTGGCATAGAAACCAAATGCTTTGCTAAACCTAGATAACACACTGTTTACCAACAGCAAACTAGATTAGGAGGGGGAAAAAAGGATTTATGCAAATGTTCTTAATTTAATAATTGTGATCAGATATAGCTTTGTTTCTTCCATGTAATTTGTGTAATACAAATAAAGTACAAGGGTTCTCTTTCCCTATAGGAAATGAGAATTATTAAACATTGCACCAAAAAGCAGAGGAATGTGCTTATTGACATGAAAAATGATCCTGCGGATACAAAAGCTTTTGTATGTTAATTGCTAAATGTCAATGCAATTTAGAAAGTGGTTGCAGAAGGAAAGAATTCCTTCCCAAAACAGAAGTGGCTTTTCCTCATCCACCAGCCTGATTCAAGACAGCATCTTGAAAGTATTTATGGCTGTGTTTTGTTCGGTGACATTGGGTTAGTACCCAAAAACATCCTCACTTCATATTGATGTGGTTACTTGCTAGGAGGCATAAAGGAAGTGAAGGATTTCCTCCCAGTTTTATTACTGAATGCTCAAAATGTTTCCTGGGGTAAACAGCACTAAAGCCATCTGGGGGTTTTTTCCCTCTTTTTTCTTTTTGGAAACAAAAGGAGAACAACGGTAGCAACTAGTGAATGGAAAAATACAGGTCTAGAGTTTGTTATGGAAAGATCTTCCTCTGAAAGAGGGAAGGGGAACAACCACAGACATCTTTGGCTGATATATGCATTCAGAAGCATAGAAAGTCTTTGAACATGGTGTCTCTGGTTTTCTGTCCCATTCCATAAAGGAGAAGGAAAATACAAAATGTGTGATTCAGCTGCCAGATAGTTAGAGATGCTTCAGTAAATTAGTCTTTGGACTGCAAGATGAAGGAACTTCTTATAATCTTTTATTACATCCTGTTGATTTACTGCTCCAGGGAGGAAAAAACCAAGCCCAGACCTTAGCAGTCCTGATGGAGAAAGACAGCTGACGAAAACTTATAATGCATTCATGAGTATATTTGCAGAAGGAAATGAATACACCTTATCCAAAACCTCTTTGTGTGTTGTGCAAACCCTGCTAGGTGCAGAGCAGACACCAGCAGAGCTGGTTGCACTGAGTCAAAAAAGGGGATGTGTTTCACTGTGATAAAACAACAGAACCTACAGAGCACCCTGTGGAGTCCTTCCTCATCGAGCATCTCCTGGAGAACCTCTGGCTGTAAAAACCCCAAGGCAGCTGAATTAATTCAGGGGAAAGGTTGGTGTGTCATGGGATGTCTGCCAAGCCATCCCTTCCACGCCCATCACCTTTCTCTGACAAACCATATCCAGCCATACCCGTGGAGATCCCTCCTTTCCTAAGTCTCTCCTTAAAAGATATTATTTCCACAGCTCTGGAAAAGTGGTCCTCAGAGCTATGGACAATCCATGGATTTCCCAGAAGAAATGCACGAAATCATACAGTTAAATTACTTGTCTGGTAAACTGGGTTTATTAATAAAAAGGCATTTATTAGAGTTATACAGCAAGGGATAAGGGATGCAGGTGATGCCTATAGCCTTTCAATTCTATGTGGGAGCAAAGTGCCTCTCCCAGCACCTCTGCAGTTGCAGTCACACGGCTCAGCATGTGTTCCCCTGGCACTGCTGTGGGACTGCAGTTGTGTTTCTCCATAAACCATGGTGGGATTAATGCAGAAAGACCATGGACAACTCTGGGACCTCTACTGTCTTACAAGAAATTGAAAAATTTAGACTATGAAGAAAACTGCCACCAAAATGATTTGAAGTCTGGGGAGGAGGAACTGCTTCCAGTGAGAAATTTGATGGGCAGGATTTATTTAGCTTATCAAAGGGAAGACCAAGGGTGACTTGATTACAGGGTATTAAGTACCTCCATGGAGAGAAAATACCAGTCATAAAGGGCTCTTTAATCTAGCAGAGAAGGGCTTAACAAGAACCCATGGCTAGAAGCTGAAGCCAGACAACTTCAAATCGAAAACACAGCACAGATTTTAGACAATAAGAGTAAATTGGCAAAGGATGCAGTGGATTCCTCAGTCCATCTTGAGAAATGCTGCAGAGCTGCCTCCATCCATAGCAAGGCCAAGTCCTAAAAAGAGCACTGCTGACACCTTTCCCCTCCACACAGCAGAGCTGAAGCCACAGGAGATGCTGTTGGAGATGGAGAAGGACTTGCCCTCCCACACAGACCTTACCAAAAAGCACCTGGCTCCAGCTGTGCTCCCCTCAGTGAAGGGTGTCCAGGTGAGATATATGCAGCAAAGAATAGTTCCTTCTACAGAAGAGGAAAAGATTCATTGCAACTATTTAAAAGATGAATTTGAAGTTGGAATTCGAAAAAAAAAAGTTCCAGTTTACTGTAACTGATTTTGACTTTTCAGCTGCAGGGCGAGACTGAAAGAATATTCAAAGATTAAAAGACAGGGGTCTGGCTACTGTTTTGTAAAGCATTTGGTGTTCTAGTAATGTTTGGGATTCTTCCTCCTGCCTGACTAATTACTTCTATTTCCTGTTTTCTCTCAAATTGCTACTATGTTTTGCATTGCTGGAATCTGAAATATTGTTTCATGGAACATTATTGTATTTATGCATGCCACAAACTCCAGAGATGCCAAACTCCTTTTTCTGCTACTGCTCCAACTTTTGAAAAAACATTACCCATCTCCAACAAATATCAACAACTGTCCTCAGAAAACATGTGAAAGCTTTAAACCCACATAAAAAAACCACAAACATTTAAAGCTAATAGAAAATAAAAAAGTGGTTTCAGTTTTCTAATACAAAATCACTTTTTTGACAGTATTGAAAACCCATTTTGTCACAAATCCAGTTTCTGTTCAATAAACAATGATGAAAAATTACATTTCTCTATTTGCACTTGCTGCTTGCCTAATTCTACGCTCCAGCAATTTGGTGAATAAAATCTTTGATGGCCAGTCCACACGTTCATTTCCTTCACTGAAAGAAAGGTCTTGGAATTAAAGCAAAAACCAGGGAAATTGCAGATTTTTCCTAATTCTGCCACTGATTAAAAGATGGGCCCATTATCACACAGACAATTTATCTTTTACTGAACAAAAAAAATGGGTTGTAGTATTCAGTTTCAGAAAATACAGCTTTTTGTGCTTTCACGTCTGTAAAGGGAAGCAGGGTCAGTGGTGGGATGATGGGAAGTCAAATGTATTTCAGCTCTTCATTATGTTCTGTTGTACAGAAACTTCAGAAATCTGGGATTCCACAAGTAAACTCCAGTGGAAATTCCACTTTTGAGGTAGCTCCCTCCCCCCAGCCAGTGTCAGGCTGCAGCCTGCACACATGTGGTTTATAGTCTTTGTCTCCACCTCATATTCAGGAAGGTTCTCTGCTGTGACTTGCTTTTGTGTCCTTCTCCCCACACACCACTCCTATTCTCATCATTAATGGCTGATAAATAGCTAATGAGTGGATTGGACATTAGGGCCTCCCTTTCCATCTGGGCTACATGCTCTTTTATAGGCCCTGCTAAATCTTTATTAGATTTGGGTGCAGATTATTGATTTAGGTAGATGAGGTCGTTGTAACCTCATCTCAAAGAGAAAGGAAGCAGGAGAAGCCAAATGTAATTCAGCTGTTATTTTCTGTAGCAGTGCCAATCAATAGGAGGGGAAAAGTCAAAACAAAACCAAAAAGTGTCCATTAAAAAAGTCATAGCTGGACCTTAAACCAAATGCAGTGGTCTTACAGGCATTTGGAAGCAAAGAACTGAGACAGGCTGTAAAAGTTAAGAGCTTTTTTTTTTAGTACTACAGAATGGGTGGTAGGTTCTAGTAAAGAGACAATGTTAATAAAATGCCAGGCTGTTCCTAGGGCAAAGTGACATCTATTTATAGAATAAGAACACTTTACCTAAGATATAGTGATGGCTTAATAAAAGGACATCTTTTGCTTAAGTTATTTTTACTCCTCTTAAACGGCCATATCAGCACCTACAGCTCTAATAAAAGAGCTCAGACTTTGTACTAAGCATTTCTGAGCATCCTGTCAGAGGTAACTCAAGCACAGAAATCTCCCAGAAAGTCTGACATTCAGGGCTAGTCCCTCTAAGAGATTTCAACACACTGTCGCCACTTATAATCCCATGGATGTGAACAAGAGTGTATGTGGGTTCAAAATACCCTGCATAAACACATGGAAAAGAAGCCTGGAGATACTTTAGGAAAGAAATCCTTGCACAGATGGGTACAACAGTTGTGTGTTCATCTTTACCTGAAGCTCAGTCCATAAATGGGGCAGTGTGAGCCCAGGTGGAGGGAGGCACTAACACAGCTGCTCTGTTCCTTGATGCTCATTGATGCTCATTGATGACTGTGTGCCTCTTCCTCCCCCTCTCCTCACAGAGGTCTCAGGCCAGCCTTTTCCTTCCCAGCTCCACAGCTGTAAATTCCAAACAGATGTGATCCCAAGCTAAGCACCTGCCTCTGAGACAGAGGTGCCAACTACAGTTCAGCACCCCTTTAGCCATCCCCTATCTGGCCCCCAGATGGAGAGTGCCTCTCTCTTCATTCTCTGTTTTGGAGAATGTAAACCACGGTGGCAAATTCCAGCAGGCAGCAGAGCACTTAGTCAAATGCACAAAGGACTTGTGTATTGTATGCCTAATCCTGGGGCATTTTGGGATTCCCATCCTAAAACCACATACCAAATCACACAAAAGCCGTTTTCACCTGGACACAGGGTTGTTGTTCACTCCTAATGCACCGTGACAGGCTGCCTGCTCTTTCCAAATCACAGTTCTTTGATCTCCTCATTCTAAAGGAATATGCAATTCAAGACTGCTGGTTGTGTCCAGGAGCTGTCAGGTTCCACTAATCTCCCTCCCTTTCACATGACACCCAGCTGGTGTTTACCTCCACAGCCACATTCTGGTGTGGAATTCCAAAATCATCCCAAAATCATGGAGCATGAAGCTGCCATGAGAGGGCTTGGGTCATTTGCACACATTCAACTCCTGCAAGATTTTGTCCAGCTTATTCTTGAGTCTGTACAAACCACTCTGTCCTATTTAGCATGAATTTGGTCACCTGGAAGAATTCCAGGCTGGCAGCACAGTTTTCTCCCTGCAGTGCCACAACAGTAGCCAGCAGGGAGGCCTGGCAACTCCACAGTGCCAGATCCAAATGGTTTATTTATTCCCGTGTTTTACCTGATACGGTCAATGGTGATATGAGTGCTCATTTACCTCTTGTCCATAAATGACCAGCATTAAATGCTCAGCTCATCAGTGTGTGATAACAGTCAAACAGCAGCCTCTCTTTCTGTTTTCTGGTGAAAAAAAACCATGACAGAACACAATACATTCTGTTTTAGTGCACCCACGACCAGACACTGCAAACTCACTGCCCACCAAGCACAGGGACATCTCCAACCCATTGTTTTAAACCAGCCAGAGAGTCAACACCTTGGAATTTATGTGATTTCTAAAATACTGGACAAGAATTGGGACAATCTTTGAATTGTGCACATCCTCCAGGCCCTTCTGCAACTGATGCTGAGTGCATCCAGGCTGTTTTGAAGCTCACACCATAAGATCCATGCAGCTGCAACCCCCTCCAACAGTGAGGTCTGGGGCACTCAAAAGAAAATTTTACCAAATCTGTGCATAATGCAAGTAAGAAACTACCACCACGGGGCAGAGCATTTTAGCCTTCATTTACCACTTTGTGATTTCACAATTATACTGAAAATGTCAAGACATCTCTTTGCAAAACTGGTTTGAGTGGAAAGTTATGTATTTCTATTTGGTGTGTGGAACCACTAGCCTGTCTCCAAACCTTAACAGATGTGTGGTAAGAGGTCAGTTCCCAGTCTTTTTCATCTTCCAAAGACTAGAAAGGTCCAGGGATTAAAACCCCAACAAATTATAGCAATCATCATCATCACAGCCGAATGTGCAAGCCACCCATGCAGTGAGTGGGTGTGAGCTGTATGTCCTTGTGAATGTTCATTTTCTAGATAAGAACACAAAGAGAAGCTGTAAAGTGAGAGTTTGTTTGTGTTTGACCCAGTAAAGGTCTTCATGCAAGCTCCACTTCCTCATTCTAGCTTAAACCCAATTTGCTCTTGCTGGACTTCACTGCTGCTACAGCCAGAATTTCCTTTTTGCCTCATTAGCCAGAGCAGCGGCTTGTTTTCAGGCTTTGCTAACACTTCCTTCCTTCTCCCCATCCATAAAGCTCCATCAGAGATCATCACGCTTCACTGAGAAAATAATGAAGAAAAATGTACATTCGACAGTTTGCTGAGGCTGCTTCTTTTGCTAGTCTCAATTTTGCATTTTATTAATTCCTGAAATTTCTGCCGGGCAAGACCTACTCTCACAGAATCCATTGTCAAACAATGTCAAGCAGGAAGCAACAATCACAGAATCACAGATTCCAATGTCTATTTCTGCACAGCAGCAAGGGGAGATGCTGTAGTGAACCTGCTAGTCCTGATGCTTGGAGTTCACACTGGCCATACAGATAAACCTGAATATGTGCATGAATATGGAGCTAAGGGCTCCTCAGATAATTACCAGCACCCATGGCAGGGAGGCACAAGCTATGGGAAGAGAGAATACATCCTACATGCTTGGGAAGGAATACACTATGTAGCTAAACACCAATGTACACGGCTCATTCCCTTCCCACCACCATTCATCCGAAGAAATCTTTGAGCCCCTGCTGCCAAGAAAGCAGTGACATTTCAAAGCAGCCACACACAGCAATTTTGTTGACTCCAAAAGAGTCAACGCAAGCTGATCTTACATCCCCAGACACACCAGACCTCCTATGTGGCAACAAACAGAGATCAGTCTTATGTTCTCATTCCTCATCATTCAGTTCCTCAGGCTGGCTCACTGCTTGGCCCAGACTCAAAACCAATGTCATCTGCAGCAAACACAGAACTTGTGGCCCCCTGGTCCATAGATGGATGATTGGCTGTCACTCAGAACATGATACTTCCTAGAGTTACAAGCTGGGGTAAATGAGAGGGATCACCACACAACAAACACCTGTAGATCCTCCTTAGTTCAGACACTGTGCCCTATATTCCTAACCATCATCATTAGACACCTTATCCTTCAATGCATAGATATTTTTCAACCTGCAGACCAAGGACACCTGGGAATCCTAAGATGATTCTGAAAACGGTAATTAAGAAAAGTGAGTCTACTATTAATGGACTTAAATTAGCTCTATGGGGATCCACATACTCAATGAAAAGTTTTTTTTAATAAGAAAAAAAGGTGGTTTATATGGACATTCACTGCACAAAGAGTTCATTCTCTAAGATGGTCAGAAGTCATTTAGAGACATGTTTTTGGCCCTAAGCCCCTCTCCTGCACACAGCACACCCTCCTGCTATGCTGACCTACCAGATTTTCAGCCTTTTACTTCTGGATCCTTGACCTTTGCCAAAAAAACAGTGATGAGTTTTGAGTCTGACTCTTAATCCCCACAGCCACCCATAGAGCATGCCAAGAGAAACAGGAGAGACTGTCACAGCTGCAGAAATGTCACACAGTTGAGTTCTGATACAACTGGACTGGCATGATGCAGACAGGAGATGTCCAAGTGTTGTCACACTGAAGGTTGCAGAAGGCTGGTACAACACTTCTGCAAATCCTCAACTTTGTACTTGTTTCTTTCTTTACCTCACTCAGACTCATCTATCTATCTATCTATCTATCTATCTATCTATCTATCTATCTATCTATCTCACCCCTCCTCTTCCCAAGGGTTCTTAGGGAGCAAAGGCTTGTATTTAACATTTAGAAGCCCCAAATCCCAACCCAATCCTCCTGGAAAAAGNATTTTCAGCCTTTTACTGCTGGATCCTTGACCTTTGCCAAAAAACAGTGATGAGTTTTGAGTCTGACTCTTAATCCCCACAGCCACCCATAGAGCATGCCAAGAGAGACAGGAGAGACCGTCACAGCTGCAGAAATGTCACACAGTTGAGTTCTGATGCAACTGGACTGGCATGATGCAGACAGGACATGTCCAAGTGTTGTCACACTGAAGGTGCCTACAGCTCAAATTTGCTATTGTATTTGACTAAACAGCAGGGCCCTGGGAGCCCACATCTCTGCAATAGGAATTCCATCTGAGGCAGGACACAACCCNATCTATCTATCTATCTATCTATCTATCTATCTATCTATCTATCTCACCCCTCCTCTTCCCAAGGGTTCTTAGGGAGCAAAGGCTTGTATTTAACATTTAGAAGCCCCAAATCCCAACCCAATCCTCCTGGAAAAAGCTTAGGAACACACTTTCAAGCTTGTTTGTACTGTTTGACCTACACAGTCACCTAGACCCCTCCTATGGCAGTTCTACTGTCTTTATTACAAGCAGAACAAACCAAAACATCTGAGGTGCAATTCTGTACTTTTGACAGCACTGGATCTAAGCAGTCCACGTGGATCTGCAACAGTTATAAAGTAGAAGATGACAAGCCTACAGCTCAAATTTGCTATTGTATTTGACTAAACAGCAGGGCCCTGGGAGCCCACATCTCTGCAATAGGAATTCCATCTGAGGCAGGACACAACCCTGAGCAGGTGCCCTTTTCCTTCCTAAGCTCCTGGAGCAACTCATTTTCCAGTGCTTCACCAGTAACACCTCCTTTACGTTTCCCTCTCTGCTGGATCCTGGAGAGCACACCCTATCTCCTGATTTACATTTAGAATCCCTGGGTTGACATTGTTTTGGGGTTCAAGCCACTTTATCGTTTATGTTTAAGAGCAGCAAGCATAATATTGTATGAAGATGAACAGCTTTTCAATCAGAAACACCAATACCTAAAACCACTAAAAGTCTCTACGTAAACTTATAAGTTAAGAACCAAAATCAAGCAGCAAAATATCACTGGACTGAGACATAAACATGAGAAAATTTCTTTCCTAAACCTAATGTTTGTAAAACTGAAAACAAACCAATGTGAAGACAGCTCCTGTAATACAGTATCAGTAATCAAATGCTATAACATGCTCACTCTGAAGAGAAGCCACATGTCTTGCCACATGTGTCCAGTTCCTTCTAAACTTCATTAAACTCTAGTAAAAAATAAATAAGATAAATATGATTTGCATTTATTATAGGAATTAGCAGGGCTTGCCAGATGGGGAGCTCTCTTCCAGCAGGGATGTTGTTTTCCAGGAGAGAAAAGCACTAGCACTACCCAGCTGTTTGGGGCCTGTGATGTTCCCACTCTTGGAAAACCATCGCCCCTGGCTTCTCCCTGTAATTAGTTAGTGCTAATACCCTTGGCTAGTCTGTGGAAAAGTCACATTCTGAAAGATCACCCTGGCGAACAGCTGTACTCATGAGACAGCACGTCACCACTCCAAGCTGTCAGCCAATTCATCTCCAGTGAAAGTCAACCGGGCCATAAATTGGGAGTTCTTTATCTCAGGACAGCAGACTGAGCGGGGTTTAATTGCTGAGCTATGCTAATGAGCCTTGTTTGTGACACAAGGTGCTTCATGGTGGCTCTGTTTGAAAACATGGTATTGTAACCCCCCCGAGGGCACATACAATCAGCTTAAAAACACGGCCGTCTGGATACAGAAAAGAAATCGTGTAACGGTCCCTTCAGCATGGCACATTATCAAAGGCATCATTAACAGCTGCTTCATGGAGTGGCAGGAGGCTCTCCTGGGTCAGCTTAGTTCAGTTCACTCCTATTCTTTCCTCCTCTCGTTTTTTTTAAATCGTGAGTTCTGCAAACATCACTGTCAAATCGTCTTCAGGGGAACAAAAAGATATCAAGTATTTAGTCTTTCCTCGCAGGTAAGAGCTGTGTCTGTTTTTAAAAGAAATTAGAACAAAACAAAACATGCCCAAAGCAAACAGACAGAAGAATAGCAGTGAAAGTCTCTCTCAGTGAGTTCTTGAGTCAAACCCTACTGCAGCTTGGATTTCATTTTGTTCCTTTTGGATTAGGGGCTGCAGCAACGAAGATAGTTATTTTAATATTCACATTTTGGAAAATCGTCATAGAATCATAAAATTATTTGGGTTGGGAGGGACCTTAAAGACAATCTAGTTTCAACCCCATTGCCAGGGGTAGGGAACCTGCTGCTAGATCAGGTTGCTCAGAGCACCCCCAGCCTGGTCTTTAACACCTCCAGGAATGGGAAGTCCTCAGCCTCTCTGAGCAAAATGTTTCCTTGTCCAGATATCATATGCTGNTTCAGCCTCTCTGATATCTGAGAGAGATATCAGCTCTCTCTGATATCTGTCCTTGTCCAGATATCATATGCTGTTTCATTTGCCCCGTTAACAATAGGACTTGCTTGCCACAGAAATCCCAAGTCACATTTCTGTGGGTAGAGCCAGAGCTCAGCATCTTTAAAAATCATTAGTACTTAAATGTGGCATTATTATTCTTATTGTAGTACCCAGGGACGTGTGACAGGCATTGCAGACCCCATGTGTTAGACACTCTACAAATATCTATTTCCCCAGTCTCTGCAATCTTTTAACCTGGGGGCCCGACCTTGCATATGCTTACACACTCCAGTAACTACCAGAACTGCATGGCCTGGCTGAAGTCAACAAAACTGATGAATGGAATGAGATCAGTAATTACCCATGTGCTTAATTATTTGCAAAACTGGGGGCTAAGTGCTTCATTTTTAGCTTTACGCTTGAAAATATTAGTTCTAATCTAGTGTGCCTCACTTTGCACTCAGTCCCACAAGGAACAGCACAGTCTGGCCTAATTAAGTAAAAGCACTTAACGAAGTGTTTAACTTTAAGCATGTGAACGAACCCATTGAATAAACACTGAGTTGTGTGGGTTGGGATGCTCAGCCCCCTGCAGGATGGGACCCTTCAACCCTTCAGGTATTAGGGGTACTTAGCTCTGAGTGGGGACCACAACTCAAATCCCAGACTGTCCAGGGCCATGTGTGGAGGGTACTCGGCACCCCAGGGCTCCTCTGGCTGTTGCCCAGGGATGTGGTGGGTGAGCCAAGAGCCTTGGCAGAGCTGAGGATCCACCAATGGGTCCCCTGTTCCTCCCTTCCTGGATGGCATCCAAGTCTGCCTGTGGAAGAGGGTGCAAAGAGGCAGTGCTGGGATTTAAAGAGAAGCTGCGAATGTTCTCTGTAATTAACTGACTGAAAGTCTCCACGCTCAAAAGCACATCCCTCATTTTTCATTGGCCACGACTCCCACTCTGCAGCCACAACCTGGTTCAGGAAACGCAGAGAAACAGGGGACCAGAGCAGAGTGGACTTCCTTCACTGCCAGACTGGGAGAAGCTCAGGACAGGGACAGAGATTTACAGCTAGAACCTCTCTGCATCTCTGTTTACACCTCTTTTTTTTTCCAGGCTGAGGAGTACCTGGAACAAGGCATGTGCATGACAAGACCCAGCTCTATCAAGGCCTGGGCTGTCTGGGATGAGGCCTCCAACAGAGTCTTGCTTCCTACAAGCCCTAATTTTAGGCCCTTTAGGACACAAAATAATGATAACACACACTCTGGAAAAGAAGAATCCCCTTGGGCCTGTGTAAAATTAGCAGTGTGCTGACTGTCCCACTTTCACTCCTGCTATGTGGGGCAGCCTGGCTTATTAATACACTGGACTCATTTCAAGATCCTTTGCTTTCCCACTTGCAAAGGGAGCCTGGAGACAGCCAGACTCCTTCTCCCATCAGTGCTAAGGGTGTTCCTCTTGCCCTAGCAGACAAAGCCTCCTGCACTCCACCTGGGAAGGTACTGGGAGAGGACAGGGTAAGGTGGAGAAGCTGCAGGCTGCCCTGGCTGCTCCAGGGGTGGAAAAGGAGGGATGTTCACTTTGTTGTCACAAGAGACCTCCCCAGCAATGAGGGCTACAGGGCAGAGGACAGTTTGGACTCTCCAGGGGGAGAAGATAAACCATAGGTGCCCTCTACCCTTCAGAGTCTCTGGGAGCAACCTGGCAAGGCAGCAGGGACTTCAATGCCACTCCTGGAAGGGGCTGTCCCTCTGTCCTACACACACAGAAACACACACACCCCTAGAAACAAACACAGCTTAACAGGAAAACTCCTCGGAAATGGCATCGTTATCACAATCCAATATGAGTATAAAATATGAACCTACCCAAGAGCTCAGATATCAGTCCCTTGAGATCTGTGTTCTGCCCAGGTGGAAACTTCCTGAAAGAATTCCCAGGGTAAAGGAATTTCAGAGCTGCTGCAAGATTTCTTCCAGTTTGGAGGAAAAATCCCAGCAAAACTGCAATGTCCAAGGAGAAACCTGGGGAGAAGAGAAAAGGGGAGGTGACATCCAAACACATCTACAAGTGATGTGACTGCACAGGTTAGAACCATTCAGGGAGAGAATGGCTCAGCTAGAAGAACAAAGATCTCAGAAATAAGCTCTTTCATAATGTTACATAGCCTGTACTTTTACTCTAAACTACATAAAATCTGTTCCAGCATTGTTTTATCTCACCCTGCTCACAGTGAGTGTTGTGAGATTCCAATCCTGACCCAGCTTCCCTGTTAAACACTGATTTAACATCAACTCAAACAAAACCTCAGAAAATTAGTAGTAGATTTGACTCAGATGTGAAACATTACAACATATAAAGAAGGAGAGAAAAGGGAAGATCTGGGAGAAAAAGATGTTGTGTACCTTAAACAAGAGGAGCATATAAACTGCCCTTGCCTCACACAGCCACAAGACCTAAGCCTAGGAAACAAACATATTTCAACAAAAATCTACTGGAATGGCACTGTTTTTCTCTGTGCAGTTTTTTTTCTCCCATGGGGACAGCAAGTTGTGTTGCTTTCTTTTTTTTTTTTCCTGTCTACAAGGTACATTATTCCATTTAAGTGCTTGTGTGTGTTTATTAATAGACCAAAAATGAGTGAACAAGGAGCTGCTCTGGGGAGGCTGAAAGCCTGCACTGGAGCAATGAATCAGAGGAGAAAATCCATTTAGGAAAATGCTCATTTTAAGACATGTTCTTTTCACATTTGAGTTATTTTCCTCTACATCCCAAACATAATCAGACTCCCGGTGCTATCACTGCAAAGGAGTAGATGGAAGACATGAGATACTGAGATGATTCAGGCCCTCTGTCATGTGTTCTGTATCCATGAGTGAGCCCCAGGGCTGGAACACCTCCTGGGCTGATGGGGGCAGTTCATGGCTCCTTGCAGGACAGGTTGCCATCACCACTGTCCTCCAGAGCAGGGTGAAGGCCCCACTGTTACCCCAAATGATGAATCGGAAATTGGAAAGACAGAGGAAGAAATGCACAAACACAGACACAAATGTGGGCACAATTCCCAAAGCAGAGGAAAAGCAGGTCCCCACAGCTGGTCTTGAAAAGGGAGTCAGGATAAAACCAGGCACACTGGGAAAATGTGCTGGCAAAGGGCACCAGAGAGGGGAAACACACGTTGCTCACTTGCTAATGAAAGGAGCTTAGTAATGCAAGAAGAAATATTTCAAGACCAGCTCATCACTTCCATAACACCCCCAGCTTTGGCAGCAACACCTGAACTCCTGCTACCTGGGGACCACAAAGCCCCTGAGGACACCAAAGGTCAAAAGTATTTTATTAATTTACTGTTTCCAAAGTGCATTGTTATTTACTGGCTGTCAGCAGCTGTGTTCTCCACAGTTTCAGCTCTCTCCTGGCTTTGCTAAAATAGTTTCCCAGCCAGTGGGAGGCTGCTGCTGGCTTCAGCAGAGCCAGGACAGTCTCTGATGTGGCCGTACCCCCCAGCATACCCCAAGCACCAAACCCCTCTGTTTACACTATCGCTCTTTCTATGTTCACTCAAACGAGATTAGCTGATTTCAGACAGTGCCTAATGAAAGCTGAGTTTTTCCATGCCAGCTTTCGCCTTTCCAGCCTGCAAACACACGGCTGGAAGATTGGTCTGGCATTCAGTCTGCAGCATGTGACTGTTTAATGACGGAGGTCTATGAACTGCAGGACTAATGCACACAGGCACAAAAGCAGCTTCCCGACGTGACTTGCTTCACTGGAGTGGGAGGATTTTTTTGTTGTTGTGATTAAAGCCCACCATGGGGAAACAAATCTATTCTTGGCCCTTTCAAAGGCCTAGTAGGTGACTATGAACAAATTCTGTAACTGTATTCTAACTTAGGAGTCCCCCACCATAAAAACGAGATAAAAATTCACTTTCTCACAGGAGGATGCAGCAGGTCCAAGTATTAGTGGGATGAATGTCACAGCAATTCTTGCAAAATGTAAACACTAAAATTGGAGCAAACCCTGCAGTGTTAGCTTTAAAAGCCTGCATGGAATCGCTGGATCACAGTGGTCTTTTGGGTGTCTGAGCAGCACCTGCAGCAAATGAGGCTTCACTGCCTTCCTTTGCCCTGCCATCCTGCCCAACACTGCTTGGAAAACATCAGGAAGGAGAAGCCAGCAACTAGAGCAGCTGCTACAGGCACGGCATGGCTGGGTTTCAATAAGCATTTCATGCCCACGCAGGACACCAAGGGACAGCTGTTCCCTCTCTCCCACCTTCAGGCACCACACTGGCTGCCTGCACTGGGGCTACTCCTGCACAAGAGCAGAGGGCATCTCACTCCTGAGCCACCTGCCCAGCTCGGGGCAGGGCTGGGGGATATCCAGAGGTCCCTTCCAACCTCCTCGTGGCTCGTGTTTGCTCGTGAACCTCTCAGACTTGCAGCTTACTCTGTGAATCTCCAGCAAGGTCGTGCTCTTGAAAGAGTGAAATTACAGCCTTGGAAGGGGATAGGAAGTCACAGTGCTCACCCCAGGCCAAGCAGACCAGGAATTCTTCAATCCAGCAGGCCTCCAGTTGGACACCTTGGAAGTGTGTGTCCATCTTTGACCTCTTTCCCATCTTTAACAGTAAAGAGGAAATAAATTGAAGAGACTGAGGTGGTCAGGCACCAACATGGCAGGAAAAGTGTCTTTTTTCCCATTTTCTTCAGTATTTGCACCCTTATGCCAACAGACATTGCAGATAGACCTAAGGATGCTGCATTGCTCTAAGACTGCACATAGTCCCTGCAGCAAGAGGGACTTCCTTGGACCCTGGCAGGGTGCAGGCAGTGCCAAACCTTTTGATCCCAGCAACGAAAAGTGTCAGGCACCACTCAGTCCACTGGACACTCCCAACAGTTTGTGTCACCTTTATTTAATGTGAAAGAAACAGTGAAATAACATTTTCTCTACACTGTTACCAGGAGAAAGTCACAAACAAATAAGAAGAGAAAGCAAATCACTAACTAAAGATCAGTAAAATTGGAGCTGCCCAGAGGGACTGAGGAGGAGATACTCTGCTGACACCTCAGCCCATGAGCAAACTCTGCTACTTCAGTGAAACCAATATAAAAACAACTTCACCCAGTCCACGATTTCACAATTAATATCGCAGTGTACCAACTGTAAATTTTGTGCAAAATTTTTGCTGGTATCCCATCATCTGCTTTAAATTGCTTCAAACTGCTGGGAGTTTTGTTCTGGTTTGTTGCTACATCTCTCTCCTCCCTGTTTATACACATTATCTCCTGGTTTTCCACAGAGAGAGTAAAAGCCAACTCAGATTTTCGTATTCCACACACTCGGGTTTTTTCTATTTATTTTTTTTTTTTTACCCCAAATGAACCACTTGAGGACTCCCACTGTCCTGGGATTAGCCTGGCTTTTTTTGCAGCAGCAGCAGCAGAACAAAAATATTATGGTTACATACAAAAACAAGGCTTTCTGTCAGCCAAGAGCCACGGGAAGGGAGGAGGGCAGACGTGCTTCAAACCACGCTCGACCCACTGCCAGCATGGGCAGCCTCTGTGTTTGCTGCCCATAATCACAGGAGCTTAACAACCAAGTTATGGGTGCAGAAAAATTGCCTGAATTATGACAGGTTGTTGAGGAATGGTCATTGGAAAGGGAAGAAGGGCACCTGCCCCAGGCTGATGGGAGCAGCGTGGATGGATGGGCAATCAGAATTCCCAACTCTGCTCCCAGGCTCACTGCTCCTTTTCCCAAAATGCAGGTTGATTTCTGGCCTTAAACCACTTGACAGGCTTCCCTGGAGTATCCACTGTGGTTTCCATGGAAGTCTCCTCTTTACAACGAGATAAAAATGTGTCTGATCTCTTCCTAACCTGCTAGCAAACAGGGAAGGAAAACAACAGAAGCCTCCATGGGAAAATATTTTTGGTGTTTTGCAAAGACATAAAAATCAGTGATACAAAAAATGCCATATGAAACATCTTGAAGATCCAACCCACAATCTCTCTTCTCATTATGAAGGATATTTTACAAAACAAACAACCTCCTTCAAGTAGATGCAGCTATCTGCATCTAGCAAGCAAGGCAGCAGTTATTAAAATCCTAAAGATTTGGGTGCTGTTTGCCATACCAGAGTGTTTCCAGGAGTGGGTCTCTTCAAACAGGAGATTAAAGACAGGCTGGATTTTTTTAAACATCTCTGTCCTGTTTAAAATGTCTTGAAATGCTGAAAGCGTGGTTACATTTTCTCTGGAATGAGTCTGAGAGGAAACAGGGAGAGGAGGAGGGATGGAATGAGCCAGTAAGAAACACAGTGAAAACCAGTCACCACCACCTACACAGACCAGGATGGACCACACAGTTCAATTATGGATTTATACATTAAAATATTAGCTTGGTGTCACTGGCAAAACTGGATCACAATAAATCAAAGACACCATAAATCCCAGAATTTAAGAACAATTAATTTTATTTCTATTTGCTTCATTCAATAGTAAATTTGTATATCATACATTGAACACCTTTGAAATCCAGTGATGTTTTGTGCCACTGCTGAACAACAACACAGTGGCTCTGTCTGCTGTCTGAAGTGATCATGGTAAAAAAAAAAGGCTTCTGACACTGGATAAAACTCCATTAATAAGGAGTAACCCTGTTCTGGAAAGGATTTCACCTCTCCTTTCATTTGCAGAGGAATGAAACCCTCTCTCATTCCTGTTCCCTCTTTTGCAGGCACTGTCGTTGCACCAACATTCCTCCACACCACAGCCACAACCATAATTAAAATAACTATCTAAATGAAACCATCTGGATTCTGCAAGGGTGAATTTATGTTGTGAGGTTTTCATGAGCGACAGCACAACATATCTAGAGTTGGGTGAAACTTGTCATGTGTCAAAATAAAATTCTGACATCCTTAAAATTTCTCACAATTTCTGGGAAAAAAAATCGGAAATGGGAAAATGAGCAGGTTTAGATGTTTTATTTCAACAAGGCCAAGACACTGGAGCTTTGTAGTTGTGACAGCTATAGTTGCTGAAACAACACTAAGAAATATTTTGAACTAACCATAAGGTTTTACAACTGTTGTTCAAATACTGATGAATTCCACGTGTGTGAAACACTGTCATTTCAGTAAAAGCTTACAAATACATAGTTGTCAAAGGGTACACTTTGGGTCCAATACACTCGTCATAAACATCTGAGCTCTGGGGAGCATCATGAATTTAGGGAAAAACCCAACCAAATCACAGCACTGTTCAATTTTTTATTGTCATTGCTATTTTTTAATCTTGTATAAAATCAGTTCAATAATATTGGCTTTCAGTAACATGTGGGTGTTACAGTTAGAGAAAATTTTTTTTAGTTTGGTACACAGTGGTGTTTCTTTGCATTCTCTTTATTCCCAAAAGGGAAGAGTATTCATATTCACACATATTCACAAAGCTGGCCTGAGTTGGTACCTGGACAAAACTGCTGAGAAAATCAAAGATTATCCCTCCAGAAATTTGAATGGTAGAAGAATTTTCTCACAATTGAACACAATTATGAACAGATATTTTTGCTTTTTTTCAGCTGCTCAAGCGAAAATTCAAGTTTACAGGATTGGCAAATTACATACTAGAAATTTGCATGTGCATTTATACATTTAAATCATTTAAGTGGCTTGTAACATCAATTGTTCTGCCTATTCAGAAAATGAGATTTAAATATTTAAAATAATTTTTTCTCTGTGTCTCATCTCCACATTCTTGATGTCCTTGCCTGCCTCTGCTCTCACTTTCACATCCTTAATCAATGGATTTTCTGATCTCCTTCCCCATGAGTAAAACATATTTTCTCATCAGCAGTCTTGTCCACCACTAGCAAGTATGTCTTTGACTATCTGCATGCCAGCAATAATGTGAAATACAAACATATCCCTTTCTCCCTCTAGCACTGGCTCTGTCTTTGGAAATTCTGCTTTGTCCACAGAAGTTTCATAAACAAAATTCCATGACACCGAATTATACCTTATTTTATTTACTCTGCTACTTAAAAGGACCAAAATACCCACCCTTTCATTCTTCAAAAGCCTGAGGGCTGTAGTAAGACAACATGGACTAAACTTAAAGTCTTCAAGACCAGGATGGATGGGGCTTGGAATGACCTGGTCTAAGAGAAAGTGTCTCTGCTCATGGCAGGGGGTTGGAATGGGATGATTTTTCAGGTTCCTTCCAACCAAACCATTCTATGACTGTGCAAGACAAGGCCTGTGTCTACAGCAAGCGTGTTCTCCTGAGCTGGCTTGGTGTCTATTAACTGCAAGATGGTGAAGTGTGTTGACACATGTATTGACATCGATGTCACAGAATGGTGTGTGACACCCAACCTAACAGACTGAAAAACTGCAACAGCACAGAACTGACCTGGTACACAGTGTCTGACCCAAAAACCGGCTGACAAAGCTCCAAGTGTAACTGTAAACAAGGAATCATCACCCATGAGCTTCCAAGAAGCTCCATGGTGATCTATTCTCAGCTATGTCACATCCTTCCTGGAAGAAAACGTGAAATCATGTTCTAATAAAGTTGCACATGACGTAACACAGCGGGGAGATAACTGAGGGAGAGGATTTTTCGCTGCCAAGGAGTTGGCAGAGGGGAGGCAAGGAAGTCCCACACACTTCAGTGGGGCTGAGCTGAGCTCCCCAGCTCCACACTCACGAGAGCCAGGGCTGTGTATCGGGAGTCAGAAGCACTACAACAGATTTGGGGATCACTGGTTCACTGAAAGCTCACAGACAGGGAGGCAGGGCTGCCCAGTGTTAAGAATATTGTATTAGCTCCTTCCCTTGCACTCAGACAGCTGCTCTCAGAGCCCCAGCAGTGCCCCACTTCTGCTTTTTTGGGGTGCCAGCCCCTGGAAACCCAGCAGGGCTGTCAGGGCAGCTGGGCTGCTGACAAGCACCATCCCCACGGAGCAGGGACACACTGTCCTTCCGGCTGGACTCTCACCCTGCCTTCTCAGGGCCCTGCTGTGATTTAAAAATATCCTTTCCCAGACTCTTAGCAAAGACACAAATCCTTCGGCTTGCAGTTTAACTCCTAGGGCAGCACATGATACAAATGCTGAAAAGCAAAAGGGTAACAGACCGTTTAGACAACAAAAACATATGAATATCAAAGGCTTTGCATGGAATTTCAGATTGTATCTTTATTTTTAAAAGATAAGGGGAGGCTGTGCAAGGAAATACCACCCTTCAGTATCCACCCACTACGAGTTACTGTCAGAAACAGAACACTGACCTAGATGAACTTTTGGTCTGAACCTATTTTTATGCTCCTCTTCAGTTGTACACAATGTCTGAGGATAGTACTGTAGCAAAGGATGCAAATCTTCCTCTGCTCCTGGTATTACTGGTGTAATTCCTGCTGCAGGTCCATGTTAAATTTAGAGCCCACAATTCATGAAGGATGCTGACAGGTTGCAGAGAGTTCAGAGAGGAATATGAAGGATGGAAAAACAGCTTTTACAGCTACAGATCCAGGGGTTTGATCTATTTATGTTAGGATGAGAGCAGGTTAAGAGATGACTTGATTCAAGACTATCAGTGTTTAGGAGGAGAATGAAGTGTTGAGATCAGGGCCCTCAATTAGCATAGGAAAACCTTGACACTAAAAACAGACAAATTCTGATTGGAAAGATGGGTCACATGTTTACCATGTGCAAACAATGAATTTATTACCAAATCCAGAGCTGAAGCAGACAGCATGACTCTTCATTACAGGTTTCTTGGGATAACATTTGGATGTTTTTTTCCTAAAGAGACATGCTGAAATTCAAACAAGTGCAAACAGAAGCAGCTTATGACTCGTATCATCCAAGGGAACCAACAGTAATGCTTTCTTTTTTCAGCATTATAGCCTTCTCTCCCTTCTACCAGCAGTCTTGACAGTAATTCCAAGTGTGTAAGGGTTGAGGGTATAATTCTGATCCTCCTGGCAGATCTGGTCTGTGTTTGTGCAAGCACCAAGTAGATCTTTTGTCTCTCTGCTCAAAGCCTCTCACCTGCATGTGCCTTGAGCCAGAAAATAACATCATAGTGACACTGGTGCTCCAGCTCCTCACTGACTGAAGCCAGAAGCAATCACAAAATCCACAACCACCAGAGTGCCTCCCTCCTCTCCTCCTGCTTGCCTACAGTGGAGTATCCTTTGACGCACCCTGGTCCAAGAAATTTCAACCAGTCCTTAGTTATCCATCCTCCATTTCCCTAATACCCAATGTCAACTGCCCTCACTGTGCTTTAAGCTCATTCCTCTGTGTCCTATCCAACTGGATCATGGAGAACAGATTATTCCCTCCTTTGAAGGCATTTAAGACCATTTTCATGCCTCACTACAGTCTCCTCCTGACTCGACAGCACCAATTCTTTCTACCTTTCCTGAGAGGCCACTGCTCTCATTAGTTTTGCCACTGGACTCATTCCAAGTCCACCTCCTCTTGCTCAAAATGTCACCCCTCCCCAAGTCGACATAAGGCTACAGGCATTCCACAAGGACAGACCAAAACCCCAAGATCTGTCACGTGTGCCTGAGAGCAGAACTTTGCCCTCTTTTAATCCCATGTCGTTTTTCAGAGATATAATGTTTTGCACATTATCGCCCCAATTACAAAGGCTTGTAGGTGATAATGAGATTGCACTGGATATATTCCAGCAAAGCACATTCTAGGTTTTACTAACTTCATTAACCAAGAAAAGCTGGTTAATGGCTGAAAAGTGCAATGATGCACATAATCACACCAGTTGCTTTACTACTACAATTATATTATTAAGATGGATCTTTGAGGTAAAATTTTCATGTATAATTAGTGGTTTATCCCTTCAGGGGAAAAAAAAAAGTAATTCAAAAGCACCCAAAGGTTTGAACAAAATAGTTCTTACCAAAAACAGAAATGAAATCATGCTCTCAGGGTCAGACTCAGAATGGGATTTGTGAGAAAACAGGAGTTTAGAAACAAGAATTTAGAAGCTTAACACAGGTTTCTCAAGGATGTGGAATGCCAAAGCGCAAGTTGGAATCCACTGATACACACTGGGAGCACCCAATCTCACATGGCATCTATAGGTATCCATTCCCAGAGCTCCCAGAGATAAGGAGTGTGGATGAGCAGGAGTCATACACCCCAGTCTTTGTGCAGGAGGGACCCCACGATCCAGGGAGTAAGGAAAAGCCTTGGGCTCAGATGGTGTTTGTGTCCCAATCTAGTTCCAACACATGGGCGTGAGTTGAGCTGGGAGAAGGGGTCAGCCAAGGAGCAAGAGAGAATCCCTTTGGAGACACACACCAAGGTGGAGCAGCAAAAGGTGCACAGTACCTTCTGTGCAGGCAGCCCTGCGTGGGCACTGCAGGGGATGCCAGCTGCACAGACACCACTGTACATCAGGGAAAACACCAGCCCCTCCAACATGCCGGGGCCTCTCCAGGGACAGGACTCAGCCATGGGACCCTCCTTCTCACCTGGCACAAGCACCAATCCCCAGAGCAGCTCTGCACTGCAGCCCAAGCCCTCAGAGATTTCCAGGAACTCCTCAAGCCAAGATGTGTTTGACCCGAGACATTAACAGGCTGGTGGACATTTATGTTCTTGCACGGAGCAAAATGACCTTAGAAACAACTCACTGAGGTTGTGTTTCTTTTCCCATAAGAGCAGAAGAGGTCCAGACCCCAAACCCAAAGCTCCTCTGCTCCGATGATACCATGTAATCATGTTTGGAGACATTGGGTGTATCTCCAAACATGGAAATACCAGGGTGGAGGTGTTAAGTCTTTACTGAAGGCCTCCAAACCCCAAAATCTTAAGTCTCAAAATTAACTGTGACTTCTGAGAAGACAACACATCACAGAATATATCAGAAATGTAAAATATTTAGACTGATTCAAAATTATTTCCTGGGGTTTTTTCTCAACTTCAGTATTCTTCAGTTATTTCTCTATTTTCTTGGTCACCACTATTCTTCCCAACAGAGGCAATTGCAATTTCAGATTAAGAAAACCAGCACCACCAAGCAGGCAGAACAATGAAGAACCCTGTTTACTCCTTCTACCAAATAACAAAACAGAAAACAAGTGCAAATTTTCACACACAGTTAAGTACAAGCCTGATTTTTTTCAATTGCTTTTCTCTTTCAACTAAATTGTACTTATCAGCTTGACAAAAAAATGCAACGACTGTTTTTCACTAGGAATTTTTTACAAATTTAATCAAGTTGTCAGAAGAAATACTATTACCCTCACTGTGTGAAATTAATATAACAGGAACTTATCTACTGCCTTGCATGTATGTATGACATTTATATGGATCGACTAATATATATATCTTTTGCTTGGTAAAATTTCATACAATAAAAAAAATCTTCAGAACTGTATTTGTGGTTGTCTTAAAGTTCTTTAAGCCTGGCTCTGCCTCGGAGCTTAGCAGGAGACTTTGCTGGATTTAATCAGCCAGGCAGACCTCAGAAATTCTGCTGGAATTCTTGTTGCTATTAGAAATATGCACTAGTATTTGCTAATTCAGATTCAGAACTGATTCAGAAACTAAAAGCAATAAATCCTCATGCAAGTATCAAGCTCTCTCAAGTATATCCTGGAGCAGCAATTTTTGGAGAGGAGGGATAACTAAAGGAATGTAGAGTGTCTAGCCAAACTTTTACTTGAAATACTCTTTTCAATGAATCCAAAGGCTTGTCCAAAACGGAAAACCTCTGATTTTTCCCAAGTGCTTTGGCTTGGCCTTCCCCTTCCATGACCTGCCCAGGAAAGGAAAGCGTGGGCAGCAGGAGAGGCAATCAGTACAAACTCTTGGCCACCCCCTTCAAGTGAGGAGGAGTTTCATCACTGATATCCACTGAAGAGGAGTTCACCCTGCACTGCAACTCACCACAACATCTCTCTGTGCTTTAAAAGCTCTGTGGTCTCCTGAAATCTACAAGAAACTGCCAGCTCTGGGAAAAACTGCAAGTACTGTAGCACAGCCTGCAAAGGTAAGCACGTACTCAGTGTTTGCTGAACTGGGTTTTCATTTATTGTTACCCTGGAGTTAAAAGAAAGCATGAAACAGCATTACATGAAGGCAAAGCCAACCAGCACTTCTAATTTCCACGTGTGAAACCTCTGAAATACCAGATCCTCCAAGAGGCACCGACAGCACAAACCTGACACAGCTGCTGGGGAAGACTCTGACAGAGGTGCACAATAATAACCTGCCAGCCAGGATAAGCTCCAAAGATGAACGCCTGGCTGCAGGGGAGACCAACAAACTGAAATTTTAACCTCAGCATTTCAGAAGGCACAGGCCAGGTCACAGGCTGGTGTCAGTGGGTGCAGTGGCATTGGCTGCAGGAGAACAGCCCAGCCTGGATCAGAGAGCTGCTGGTCTCCAAATACCTTGGTCACTTCAACTTGAGTTTGAGATCACAGAATCCTTTGGGTTGAAAGGGACTTTAAATCTAGTTCCAACTCTCCTGCCGTGGGCAGGGACACCTTCCACTAGACCAGAGCTCAGAGCCTCATCCAGCCTGGCCTTGGACACTTCAGGGATATCAGTAACAGAGATATACAATAAAGTTCAATAATATAGGGTCAATTTAATTCACTACAAAACTGTAACATGAACACATTTTCTCTGCCATTTCAGGTTGGCAGGATCTTTGTAGAAGAACATGGTTTGCAGTTTCAACATGAATCTGATTTGCCATTAAGAGGGAAACCTCATTTGATATTTAGAAACTGAGTGCTTATAGCACTTATTACATTTCCCTGATGTGTTTATAATATGTAGAAACACTAATTGTTCTTTAAAAAAATCCCAAACTTGCAGTTTTCATAAAAACTGTTTGATTTTCTCATAAACAGTATATATGAATTTCTATGCTACTTTGACATTCCTCTCCTTGAGTTACTATATCCTCAGGAAAAATACGCTTCTGCTGATAAACATTTGGCTCCTGGTTTGCATTTGTGTTCTGCAGTAGTCTGGATGGGCAAATCAAACCCTGGCTGGTTGTCTATGACCTTTGCATTCTCCTTTAAATTCCATGCATTTGCAAGAGATGATGGAAGACCTGATAGTCTCTACTGTTTATCAGCCACGATAATTCAAGTGGATACAAAACTATTTTTACAATCAAAAATGTAACAGATTTATTTTTTTAAGTTATTTCCAACACTTTCAGCAGTGCTCTGAATTTGAAAATTTAAAAAGGTCTATGTCCATAAAGTACTTTTCAAAGTAATTTGAAAATTAGCTCAGCTTCGGGGAGGGGGAGAGGAAATTCAGTTTCACTTCTCTCTGCACTGTCAGCCCCCAAATCATGAAGTCTGTTCTCCTCCTGTTTGTTGTCAGTCCTGGAGAGGGCTCAGCTGTTCCTCAGCAGCCCCCACACACATCCCTGTGCACTCCTGTGCTGCTGTGGCTACAGTCACAGCCAGGTTGATGCTGCCAGATGGAAGTTCAGGCTTTGCTGAATGCTCAGGTTCAACTGCTAGAGATAAAACAAAATAGAGAACATGATGGCATTTTCCTGGAAAATGAAGTACTCGACAGTCAAGCAGAGCCATATTTAGGCTGTCCACATAACTTTCTGCTGTGATGTGCACATTACTTGCTTGATGACAACGATGCACTCTTGGGAGCACCTTTATTTTCTCCTCTCAACTCTTTCCAGTTGTTTGCATGCAATGAGATGGAGCAGCAGTTCTTAGAGATCTGGCTACTGCTGTGTGCTGCTCTGCATTTTCAATGGCTGAATCAAATTAGCAGACAGCTGAAAATACATGATGTCCCTCACCAGCTCTGTTTGCCTGGGTAAACATTTGCTGCAGTTGCCCGAGGACTGTCATGTAACTCTTAGGCTGAAGACAACTGATCTGGACAGTCTCTCCTGCCTCCAGCATGGAGTGTGAAAGTTGTGGTCTACACCATGGAGAAGTTTGAAACCCCATTAAAGAAACACCTAATGCATTCTGTTATACAGAAATAGCCCTTTGGGCTCTGCAGAGATCACAGGAAGGTGAGACCACCACTGTCTCCTTTGCAGTCCACCTCCTTGAAGGATCAGCTGCTTCCACACAACAAAAGCAAAAGCACATCAAAGAAAGATTCACAAAACCTAATATTTCACAGCTGGCTTTTATGTCCCTAATCCTCCATCCCAGGGTGTTTTTTCTAGTAAAAAGGGCTAGAAAAATCTCTTTGCCTTTCTTACCAACACCCTGATGTCAGCTCAAACCCTCCTTTTCCTACAGCCTGGGTGTCACTATGCCTCGAGTCCTCACACCAGTGGGTGGAACAAGGTCTTGCTCCCCAGAGCCTCCCACCAACACAGCCACCCCACATGCAATTATAGCACAAACACTTGTGCACCTCTCCCTTTTACAAGGGGAAACACCAGGGAAAGCACTTCTCCCACAGGTACGTCAAACATCGGTGCTGGAGCCTCTGAGCAAACTCCAGGTTAAAGCTCTGCTTCCATGACTTGTGTTTGCATCCTACACTAAAAACTAACTCACCCGTGTTAGTCCCACCAGCTGCTTCCAATCTTCTAAACAGAAGGATCTCTCTGTGCTATAAACTTCAGCTTTCCAAGCACAAGGATGATCTGTTAAGCCAAAAGCTTTAGAAAGGGTCCCTGAACAATAAGCTGAGTCCAACCAGCACAGGCATATCTTCACTGTGTCAGCAGACACCTCATGTATTTTTAGTGCTGTCAGAAACAAACCACTCCTTGATATTCCAGAGGGGGGGGAAATCATCCAAAAGTGGCAGTGAAGCTAATATTTTTAAAGACCCTTTCAAGAACTCACCAGCCTCCTGGGGAAGCCTGTCAACATCTCCCACGTTAAATGAAAGTCACTTTAAAACCCACAGGGGTTTTAAAGAAAAGCTGGAATGTATCAAAGCTGCTGGGATGGCAAGCTTCATAAAGTGCACAATACATCAACACTTACAGACACTAAATCCTCCAGAGCCTCAAGGGAGCTAACAGCCCCCCCCTACCTCCAAGTAAGTCCTTTCCTAATGTATCTCTCAAATGAACCGCTAATCTCCCTAAACTTGACAGCTGTCCTGCGTGCACTCAAACCCCCTTGTGCTTAAATCCTTCTATGGTTCTTGTTGAATCACTTTTAGATCATTTTTCCATTAATATGAAGAAAAATCATTCCTCCAACCCCATACAAAGACTTGCTGTTGTATATATTCTCAAGAGAATACCTGGGCTTTTACAAATTCCTCTGGGCAGTAGGATCTCCCACACCAGTCCCCTCAAGCAGATTACTGACTTCCAGCAAATCTGATGGCTTCCTGTGCTCAGATCCACTTGAATTTCTGACACGGTTTCTCACTGCTCTGAGGCAGCAGAAAACTTTCCCTTCCCTGGGCAGAGCTTTGTCCTGGTGTTGAATTCACAATGCCAACAGTTATTTGTCACCTCTGCTCCAGAAGATAGTTTTCCAGGGCTGCTTTGCAGCCTTGCCACAAGAACTCACATAAGACACTGTGCTGGTTTAAAAGTAAACCCATGGGAGAAATGAACCCAATTCGGAGAGACCACAAGTCAGAGCTACAGTTTTACTAAAAAGATCACAATACATACAATGATAAAAGATAACAAAACTGCATTGACCCACAAGAACAAAGTACAACCCAGCCCCCTGAGACAGGAACAGCACGGTGCTCATGAGCCCCTGTCCCAGCACTGTGTGGTGCCCCTGGGTGCAGAGCAGAAGGAAAGGAAAAACCTGATAGTTGAGATGATGGTCCAGCTGAAGACAGTAGTTCTCTTGAAGAAATGGTAGCAGTCTCCTCAAAGTGGCAGCCACAGTCCTGCTGGAGTTCTGTTCTCCCTCTCTGTTCGATGAGGTGATACCCCAGCCTCAAACTCCAAGGATTATATATCCCCAGTACCTCCCTCAGGGCAGGGAGTTTCACAGTGGGTGTTTTATCTCTGCAAACCCTGGGATATTTTGGATCCTCTGATGATGTGGGCCCTTGTAAGTGCCTATTGTGTCAGTGCAGCTGGGCCCATTAGCAGGGAGGACCCTCCAGCTGGGTGTGGAGGTGTTAATGTCTCCCCAGATCTCTTTCCTTATCTATTGTTTCCTTATCTAGTGTGCTCTGAGCAGCTGTTACCAATGATTTATTATTATCAGCCCATCAGGAATGACATAGAGGGTATAGAATACACAGGTTTTGGTTATATAGCATATATTTTGATATATAGTGATAAACCAGTCCCAGCCCCTGTAACTATGACAGACACCACTAAGACAGCTGTGGTCTTATAATGTACAAGTCCTTACACAGGTTGCTGAAAGAGTAGTTTGTGATAGAGGCAGAAATAATCCCAATTTCCAGTTGAGGAAAAAGCAGTAGTTTTTCATGCAGTTCTCAGTGTTTCAGATGAAAAACACTTCAAGTGAAAAACATTTCAAAGAACTCCAAAGCACCAATGCTGCATCTTTCTTAGAAACAGTTCATTAGCTGTTCTTGACCACATATTTTATTTACTGTTTGAAACTGAAGAGCTGCACTGAGACATTGATTTGTTCCAATGTCAGTAGTGGCATCCCCTATTCTTGCACCCAAGCTAGACTTTTTTGGGACATGCCACCCAACAAACCAGCGTGAGGTTGGTGTAAGTCTGATGACTCCCAACAGCTCTGCAGAGACCTAACACTTGGGTCAAGTTGTTGAGTTTTTGCTTAACACCTGGAACGTGAAGGACCATTGGCAAAAGTCTGGACAGAGAGAACATCAACATAACTTTTGCAACATATCTTGTACACTTGGACTGGCAAAGCATACAAGTTCTGCTGAGCTGTTGGTCAAATACAGGGTGCTGTTACTGCAGTGCTGGGGATGGGTGTCTATTCTTCACAGTATTTTTCTAGTGAGGATATTTTTCATGCTGCTCCATGTTCTTCATTACTGCTTGCATTAGCAGTGAGGGGAACAGGACAATTTTCCTCTGTCTGTGCTACTTACACTGCTTAAGCAGTGATTTGAAATTATTCACTCTCCAAGACTGCCTCTTAAAATGTCTACAGAAGAAGATGAGCGACAACAATTGCCCCAGGATATGATGCTCAACCACTCTCATGGATCACCCTGTGCCATTCCCTGCTGACTCCAGCGCAGCCCTCATGCAAATCAGGCCATCCATTGTGTTTAGAGGCAATGGCCCTGTGTCTCAATGGACCAGCCTCAAAACGCTCCACTGAAGAGAGAAAAGGTCTGTCACACAACTGCATCTGGGAGACAGGCTCTGGGCTGGTCCTGACATCACGCAGTTGTGAAATGTCTCAGTGGTCACAGGGTGCAGAACTGCGTCTCACCATCACCATGAGCACGCTCCGGAACAGGACCTCCTTTACAAATATTTTCAGTACAGAAACGAGTCAGATTTTCTAACCAGAGAATTCACGCTCTGAATTGCTGCTTCCAGCCATTTCTACCCCCTGCAGCAGTCTGCACTGTTCCTCGGTCCTTGATACTCCCACTTTGCAGGCACTTCACGCAGCTGGAGAAGCGTATCAAGCCTCTCGGTGCCGGAAGGCATCCCCTCGGGGGGTACTTCTGATATCTGAGTTCATGAAACCTGCCGATTTCAGGTGCAAACAAACCGCATTGTAAAGCTGCTTTACCTGCCAGAGGAGCACCTGTTAGACTGACAAATCATGGCCGTGAACAGGGGAGACAGATTGACTTCTGACAACACTGTACCCACCGCGCTCAGCCCAGCAGCTTTTACCGGGAGATGGAAGCTACTTGGATCTTTAATTGCAGCTGCATTGTCAACTCCTCTTGACCAAACGGAAGAGCAGACACATGCGATGCTTCCCAAAGGACGATCTGGTTTCTGGATGGCACGACTGAATGGGAATTGTCCGGAGCAGCAAAAGGGACTTGCGTCTTCCCATCACGGCCCCTTGTCCAGCAGCACGGCAGCTGCTCTGCAAGGAGCTATAAGAGGAGTGAGGGCTGGGGCAGCAAAACCTGCCCTCACCTGGCTCAGCTGGTGGATGCTGCGGGACACTGGCGCCTGTCCTGCTGCCCGTAGTCTTTCCAGATCCACTCCTTGCACATAGCGCATTTACAGCAGGCCTGGCCCTTTATTGGGTTGAATATTCCAGACCGGTTCCCCACACCTGAGCAGTGCATCAGTGAGTGCATGCACCAAACCTTTCATTAGCTGCAGGTGGAGACCCGTCCCTGCGGGTGCCGGGACGCTCTGAGCGGCACCGCTCCTCCCCGGCGCGCCCGGCCGTCCTGGGTCCGGACCACAGGGGCCGCTCCCGGTTCCCCCCGCGGCTCCGCTCCCATCCCCATCCCCATCCCCATCCCCATCCCCATCCC